>WHPX01000997.1:0-565243 GCA_011057435.1 Actinia equina
CATATAGTCCAGCTATTTGGAAACTTATACATATTCCATATTTTAAAGGTGGTGTAAATGGAGCCAAATCGATCAAAACCATGGGCTATAGTACCCTGCTTTTTGCCCAAAAAACGGTCGAAATTCCCCTATTTTGGAAACCCTCATAAGTGGAATTCATCATTTTAAATAAAGGTGTGAAAAGAGGCCCAAATCGATTCAAAACCATGGCTATAGTCACATGCTTTTTGCCCCAAAACAGGTCCAGAAAATCCCCTATTTTGAACCCTAAATAATAATTCATTATTTGAAAAAGGGTGTGAAAATGGGCCCAAAATCGATCAAACCAGGGCTATAGTCCATGCTTTTGCCCAAAAACGGTCCGAAAATCCCCTATTTTGAAACCTTAATAAGTAATTCATCATTTAAAAAAGGTGTGAAAATGGGCCAAAATCGATCAAAACCATGGGCTATAGTCCATGCTTTTTGCCCAAAACGGTCGAAAATCCCCTATTTTGAAACCTCATAAGTAATTCATCATTTAAAAAAGGTGTGAAAATGGGCCAAAATCGATCAAAACCATGGGCTATAGTCCATGCTTTTTGCCCAAAAACGGTCGAAAATCCCCTATTTTGAAACCTTAATAATAATTCATATTTTAAAAAGGTGTGAAAATGGGCCAAAATCGATCAAAACCATGGGCTATAGTCCATGCTTTTTTGCCCAAAAACGGTCGAAAATCCCCTATTTTGAAACCCTAATAATAATTCATTATTTTAAAAAAGGTGTGAAAATGGGCCAAAATCGATCAAAACCATGGGCTATAGTCCATGCTTTTTGCCCAAAAACGGTCGAAAATCCCCTATTTTGAAACCCTAATAAATAATTCATTATTTTAAAAAAGGTGTGAAAATGGGCCAAAATCGATCAAAACCATGGGCTATAGTCCATGCTTTTTGCCCAAAAACGGTCGAAAATCCCCTATTTTGAAACCTTAATAAGTAATTCATTATTTTAAAAACGGTGTGAAAATAGGCCAAATCGATCAAACCATGGGCTATAGTCCATGCTTTTTGCCCAAAACGGTCGAAATCCCCCTATTTTGAAACCCTATAAGTAATTCATTATTTAAAAAGGTGTGAAAATGGGCCAAAATCGATCAAAACCATGGGCTATAGTCCATGCTTTTTTGCCCATAAACGGTCGAAAATCCCCTATTTTGAAACCCTCATAAATAATTCATATTTTAAAAAAGGTGTGAAAATGGGCCAAAATCGATCAAAACCATGGGCTATAGTCCATGCTTTTTGCCCAAAACGGTCGAAAATCCCCTATTTTGAAACCCTCATAAGTAATTCATTATTTTAAAAAAGGTGTGAAAAATGGGCCAAAATCGATCAAAACCATGGGCTATAGTCCATGCTTTTTGCCCAAAAACGGTCGAAAATCCCCTATTTTGAAACCCACATAAGTAATTCATTATTTTAAAAAAGGTGTGAAAATGGGCCAAAATCGATCAAAACCATGGGCTATAGTCCATGCTTTTTGCCCAAAAACGGTCGAAAATCCCCTATTTTGAAACCCTACATAAGTAATTCATTATTTTAAAAAAGGTGTGAAAATGGGCCAAAATCGATCAAAACCATGGGCTATAGTCCATGCTTTTTGCCCAAAAACGGTCGAAAATCCCCTATTTTGAAACCCTCATAAGTAATTCATTATTTTAAAAAGGTGTGAAAATGGGCCAAAATCGATCAAAACCATGGGCTATAGTCCATGCTTTTTGCCCAAAAACGGTCGAAAATCCCCTATTTGAAACCCTCATAAGTAATTCATCATTTTAAAAAAGGTGTGAAAATGGGCCAAAATCGATCAAAACCATGGGCTATAGTCCATGCTTTTTGCCCAAAAACGGTCGAAAATCCCCTATTTTGAAACCCTCATAAGTAATTCATTATTTTAAAAAGGGTGTGAAAATGGGCCAAAATCGATCAAAACCATGGGCTATAGTCCATGCTTTTTGCCCAAAAACGGTCGAAAATCCCCTATTTTGAAACCCTCATAAGTAATTCATTATTTTAAAAAGGTGTGAAAATGGGCCAAAATCGATCAAAACCATGGGCTATAGTCCATGCTTTTTGCCCAAAAACGGTCGAAAATCCCCTATTTTGAAACCTCATAAAGTAATTCATCATTTTAAAAAGGTGTGAAAATGGGCCAAAATCGATCAAAACCATGGGCTATAGTCCATGCTTTTTGCCCAAAAACGGTCGAAAATCCCCTATTTTGAAACCCTCATAAGTAATTCATTATTTTAAAAAAGGTGTGAAAATGGGCCAAAATCGATCAAAACCATGGGCTATAGTCCATGCTTTTTGCCCAAAAACGGTCGAAAATCCCCTATTTTGAAACCCTAATAAGTAATTCATTATTTTAAAAAAGGTGTGAAAATGGGCCAAAATCGATCAAAACCATGGGCTATAGTCCATGCTTTTTGCCCAAAAACGGTCGAAAATCCCCTATTTTGAAACCCTCATAAGTAATTCATTATTTTAAAAAAGGTGTGAAAATGGGCCAAAATCGATCAAAACCATGGGCTATAGTCCATGCTTTTTGCCCAAAACGGTCGAAAATCCCCTATTTTGAAACCCTCATAAGTAATTCATTATTTTAAAAAGGTGTGAAAATGGGCCAAAATCGATCAAAACCATGGGCTATAGTCCATGCTTTTTGCCCAAAAACGGTCGAAAATCCCCTATTTTGAAACCTTAATAAATAATTCATTATTTTAAAAAGGTGTGAAAATGGGCCAAAATCGATCAAAACCATGGGCTATAGTCCATGCTTTTTGCCCAAAAACGGCTCGAAAATCCCCTATTTTGAAACCCTCATAAGTAATTCATCATTTTAAAAAGGTGTGAAAATGGGCCAAAATCGATCAAAACCATGGGCTATAGTCCATGCTTTTTGCCCAAAAACGGTCGAAAATCCCCTATTTTGAAACCCTCATAAGTAATTCATCATTATAAAAAAGGTGTGAAATGGGCCAAAATCGATCAAAACCATGGGCTATAGTCCATGCTTTTTGCCCAAAAACGGTCGAAAATCCCCTATTTTGAAACCCTAATAAAGTAATTCATTATTTTAAAAAGGTGTGAAAATGGGCCAAAATCGATCAAACCATGGGCTATAGTCCATGCTTTTTGCCCAAAAACGGTCGAAAATCCCCTATTTGAAACCCTACATAAGTAATTCATTATTTTAAAAAAGGTGTGAAAATGGGCCAAAATCGATCAAAACCATGGGCTATAGTCCATGCTTTTTGCCCAAAAACGTCGAAAATCCCCTATTTGAAACCTTAATAAAGTAATTCATTATTTTAAAAAGGTGTGAAAATGGGCCAAAATCGATCAAAACCATGGGCTATAGTCCATGCTTTTTGCCCAAAAACAGCTCGAAAATCCCCTATTTTGAAACCCTTATAAGTAATTCATCATTTTAAAAAAGGTGTGAAAATGGGCCAAAATCGATCAAAACCATGGGCTATAGTCCATGCTTTTTGCCCAAAAACGGTCGAAAATCCCCTATTTTGAAACCTTAATAAATAATTCATTATTTTAAAAAAGGTGTGAAAATGGGCCAAAATCGATCAAAACCATGGGCTATAGTCCATGCTTTTTGCCCAAAAACGGTCGAAAATCCCCTATTTTGAAACCCTCTATAAGTAATTCATCATTTAAAAAAGGTGTGAAAATGGGCCAAAATCCGATCAAAACCATGGGCTATAGTCCATGCTTTTTGCCCAAAAACGGTCGAAAATCCCCTAATTTTGAAACCTTATAAATAATTCATCATTTTGAAAAAGGGTGTGAAAATGGGCCAAAATCGATCAAAACCATGGGCTATAGTCCATGCTTTTTGCCCAAAAACGGTCGAATATCCCCTATTTTGAAACCCACATAAGTAATTCATTATTTAAAAAAGGTGTGAAAATAGGCCAAAATCGATCAAAACCATGGGCTATAGTCCATGCTTTTTGCCCAAAAACGGTCGAAAATCCCCTATTTTGAAACCTTAATAAATAATTCATTATTTTTAAAAACGTGTGAAAATGGGCCAAAATCGATCAAAACCATGGGCTATAGTCCATGCTTTTTGCCCAAAAACGGTCGAAAATCCCCCTATTTTGAAACCCTCATAAGTAATTCATCATTTTAAAAAAGGTGTGAAAATGGGCCAAAATCGATCAAAACCATGGGCTATAGTCCATCTTTTTGCCCAAAAACGGTCGAAAATCCCCTATTTTGAAACCTTAATAAATAATTCATCATTTTCAAAAGGTGTGAAAATGGGCCAAAATCGATCAAAACCATGGGCTATAGTCCATGCTTTTTGCCCAAAAACAGCCGAAAATCCCCTATTTTGAAACCTTAATAAATAATTCATTATTTTTAAAAAGGTGTGAAAATGGGCCAAATCGATCAAAACCATGGGCTATAGTCCATGCTTTTTGCCCAAAAACGGTCGAAAATCCCCTATTTTGAAACCCTCATAAGTAATTCATCATTTTAAAAAAGGTGTGAAAATGGGCCAAAATCGATCAAAACCATGGGCTATAGTCCATGCTTTTTGCCCAAAAACGATCGAAAATCCCCTATTTTGAAACCCACATAAGTAATTCATTATCTTAAAAAGGTGTGAAAATGGGCCAAAATCGATCAAAACCATGGGCTATAGTCCATCTTTTTGCCCAAAAACGGTCGAAAATCCCCTAATTTGAAACCTTAATAAATAATTCATCATTTTGAAAAGGGTGTGAAAATGGGCCAAAATCGATCAAAACCATGGGCTATAGTCCATGCTTTTTGCCCAAAAACAGCCGAAAATCCCCTATTTTGAAACCTTAATAAATAATTCATTATTTTTAAAAAGGTGTGAAAATGGGCCAAAATCGATCAAAACCATGGGCTATGGTCCATGCTTTTTGCCCAAAAACAGCCGAAAATCCCCTATTTTGAAACCTTAATAAATAATTCATCATTTTAAAAAAGGTGTGAAAATGGGCAAAAATCGATCAAAACCATGGGCTATAGTCCATGCTTTTTGCCCAAAAACGGTCGAAAATCCCCTATTTTGAAACCTTAATAAATAATTCATTATTTTTAAAAACGTGTGAAAATGGGCCAAAATCGATCAAAACCATGGGCTATAGTCCATGCTTTTTGCCCAAAAACGGTCGAAAATCCCCTATTTTGAAACCCTCTTAAGTAATTCATCATTTCAAAAAAGGTGTGAAAATGGGCCAAAATCGATCAAAACCATGGGCTATAGTCCATGCTTTTTGCCCAAAAACGGTCGAAAATCCCCTAATTTGAAACCTATTAAATAATTCATCATTTTGAAAAGGGTGTGAAAATGGGCCAAAATCGATCAAAACCATGGGCTATAGTCCATGCTTTTTGCCCAAAAACGGTCGAATATCCCCTATTTTGAAACCCACATAAGTAATTCATTATTTTAAAAAAGGTGTGAAAATGGGCCAAAATCGATCAAAACCATGGGCTATAGTCCATACTTTTTGCCCAAAAACAATCGAAATCCCCTATTTTGAAACCCTAATAAGTAATTCATTATTTTAAAAAGGTTGTGAAAATGGGCAAAAATCGATCAAAACCATGGGCTATAGTCCATGCTTTTTTGCCCAAAAACGGTCGAAAATCCCCTATTTTGAAACCCACATAAGTAATTCATATTTTAAAAAAGGTGTGAAAATGGGCCAAAATCGATCAAAACCATGGGCTATAGTCCATGCTTTTTGCCCAAAAACAGTCGAAAATCCCCTATTTTGAAACCCTCATAAGTAATTCATCATTTTGAAAAGGTGTGAAAATGGGCAAAAATCGATCAAAACCATGGGCTATAATAGTCCATGCTTTTTGCCCAAAAACGGTCGAAAATCCCTATTTTGAAACCCACATAGGTAATTCATTATTTTAAAAAAGGTGTGAAAATGGGCCAAAATCGATCAAAACCATGGGCTATAGTCCATGCTTTTTGCCCAAAAACGGTCGAAAATCCCCTATTTTGAAACCCACATAAGTAAGTCATTATTTTAAAAAGGTGTGAAAATGGGCCAAAATCGATCAAAACCATGGGCTATAGTCCATGCCTTTTGCCCAAAAACGGTCGAAAATCCCCTATTTTGAAACCCACATAAGTAAGTCATTATTTTAAAAAAGGTGTGAAAATGGGCCAAAATCGATCAAAACCATGGGCTATAGTCCATGCTTTTTGCCCAAAAACGGTCTCGAAAATCCCTTATTTTGAAACCTTAATAAATAATTCAATATTTTTAAAAAGGTGTGAAAATGGGCCAAAATCGATCAAAACCATGGGCTATAGTCCATGCTTTTTGCCCAAAAACGGTCGAAAATCCCCTATTTTGAAACCTTAATAAATAATTCATTATTTTAAAAAAGGTGTGAAAATGGGCCAAAATCGATCAAAACCATGGGCTATAGTCCATGCTTTTTGCCCAAAAACAGTCGAAAATCCCCTATTTTGAAACCCTCATAAGTAATTCATTATTTTGAAAAAGGTGTGAAAATGGGCCAAAATCGATCAAAACCATGGGCTATAATAGTCCATGCTTTTTGCCCAAAAACGGTCGAAAATCCCCTATTTTGAAACCCACATAGATAATTCATTATTTTAAAAAGGTGTGAAAATGGGCCAAAATCGATCAAAACCATGGGCTATAGTCCATGCTTTTTGCCCAAAAAACGGTCGAAAATCCCCTATTTTGAAACCTTATTAAATAATTCATCATTTTGAAAAAGGTGTGAAAATGGGCCAAAATTGATCAAAACCATGGGCTATAGTCCATGCTTTTTGCTTCAAAATGGTCTTGAATAGTAGATATAGGTGCTCTGATCTAAGGCCTACAAAATTGAATTAATTGACCTTAGCATAAGGCAAAAAATTGTTCTGCTACGTACTGCACATACCTTGAGTAAAGCTTCGTCGTTGTAGTATATAAGGTCGATGGTGTTAACCAGATCAGATAACATTTGTATCAATGGTATTGAAAACGGTATGTAATAAAGTATACTATAATAAAAATATATCTACTAATGTACAACCAACAATGCTATTTAGTAATCCTAATAATATATGTTAAGAAATAAAATAAAAGAATACTAATCATAATATTAATACTAATAAAGCTACTAATACTAACTACTACTAAGGCCCCGTCTACACGTGCTCGGAAATTTTTGTATCCGCAAATTATTTCTGCGGATACGAAAATGTTCGCGTCCACACGCAGCGTATTCGAATCGTTTTCGAATCATTTTCACTGTCCACACGTAAATGTCTTGATCCGCCCTGACGCCCTGACGCACGCTAATGCCTAGTCCCTTTGACGAATAGATTTATCTCATTGAGCACGCGCAAAATGGGTTTTATGTTATAGCGTTCGAAAATTTGCGGATACGAACGTCCACACGTATCCGTAGCGTACTCGATAATTTCCACTCTGGAGACCGTTTTCGAAAATTTCCGGACACGTGTGGACGTAGAAAATAATTTGCGGATTACAAAAATTCCATAAGTTAAAATCTGTTAAAATTGATATTTATTCGTCTTCATATCCAGGTATCCAGCGGTATCTTTTAGTTCCCAGGTCCTCTCGGTTAGTCGAGGTCTCGATCATCGAAGCATCAAAATGTCGAGTTTTTTCCTCAACGAAAATAAAAAATCGGGCAACAGAAAACGAACAAACAAACCATCAAAGGTCAGCTTGCTAGCTATTAATGGTTTTAGTATTAATTTGTGTAAATATTATCCTTACATCTCCTTTATTAGTCGTTATTTTGATTGTTTATGTTGATGAAGTCGTCGATCTCACGTGGAACACGTGCACAGCTGTTCATCAACTTTCAAACTCGAATCTTGCCTAATTATTTATCTTTTCTAGCTATCAAAACTTCTTTACTACTACTTTATACTTAGCGATATGTATTTTGTCAGGATTTGCGTCAAACGTTTATTCTCAGAAAATCTACATATTTAAATACATTGAAAAGGACCGATTTAACTGACGTTTAATTAAATAAATTATTTTACTGTGAATTGCTGTCGTTGGTGAGATTACTTTATCTTTTGTAGACCTCTGGCCCGAAGGCCAAGAAAACAAGTAAAGAAAAGCAAGCTACGAGACAGGTTTATGACGATGCAGAGCTAGAGAGTGATATAGATTCTGCAAGGTATATAATACTGATTTGAAAATCAGATACATACTGGTAGCTGGTGTATTCCTCGACTAAATCAATAGATAGAGATGAAATACCTTTTTCAAGTTTATATATAATACCTTTTTCAAGTTACAAATGATTGACTACAGCGTTCCTCAATTACAGCCGTTTCCAATATATAAACAAATATATCAAAAGTATATCAGACACGTTGGGATATCTTTCTTGATATTTATTTCAGAAAGTCCTAGTGATAGTCAACTCGGAAAAAATATCAGGAATGGTATCCCATGAGTGGTATAAATGGATTTTTCTTTTGTATATCTAGTGATCATGACTCTGGTAATGACGAGAAGTATGAGAGTGATGAGAGTGAAACAGCTCAAGAAAAGAAAATAAGATTAACAAAACAGTACTTAGCACAACTAGAGGAAGAAGGTAACCATTTGTATTGGGATAATATTAGAACAAATATAAAAGAACTTTGAACTTTTTATCATGACACAAGAAAAAAATATTACTATTTCTTGTGTCATGAAAAAACTCAAAGTTCTTTATTAGTTATTGCAAGCCCTTGCCAACTTAATCCACTAATGGTATTAGAGAGATGTATACTGGATAATGTGTGTGGTATCTTCTAAAAATATCCATCCTGGCCACCCCATCCCAAACAAGAATACCATTGCATAGTTCCAAAAGTTATCCTCTCCTGTCTTATACTCCTTTCCCTGTGGATTTTTTTTCAGATCCCCCTCCCTACACCCACAAAATTCCAATTTTCTTCCATACGAATCTTTGTAATTTCATTGTCTCTCTGACCCACCCCTCAGAATTTGCATATGTGGGGAAGGGGTGGGGGGGTAAGGATAATTTCTGGAACTACACATTAGATACATGTTTTTCTACACAGAAAGGAAGACTAAATGTTCTTACAAAATTATTAAAGTTAATAAGTTCTTTTTTGTAGAGAGGGAAAAAAATGAATCACAAGACATTGACCATGATGCAGTATCCCACAGACTTCAGCAAGATCTAGTGAGTCTATGATTATATTTGTGTTTTTAGAGAATGAATTTGAGTCTTTGTTCTAATGAGCTTTCTTTTCTTGTCACAGATCGAACAGAGTGGCAAATTCCAAAAACAGATTGCTGATAAAGTAAGATTATTAACTAACCACTAATTAATGTATTATAGCTTTTCTAACATTTGATCAGGATGACTTCCAAGTACTTGCTGAGAATTATCCTTGGCAACAAAAACGAAAAAATAGTTGAAGACATCCTTCTAATGAAAGAGCAAAAATCAGACTTTAATGAACACTTTAAAACTATTAAATTGAACAATACCTATGTACGCATATTAGTCCCTAGGATTTACAGTAAGATATAGAAATATAGATAAGTATAGTGCTTGGGAACAAGGTTATTCTGGGCGAAAGACCCTTGGAATTAAATTCAGAAAAATTAATTTCCGACCTCGCTGGCACTTGGACGATGGATATCGTCTGAAATATTTTACTCAAAAAACTTCTAGTCATTCTTTTCGTATATTAACTTTTGGCCCAAAGAAACACGGTTTAGCATTGCAATGCATAATGGGACTGTATGAGGGGATATATTCCAAGATGATGGCTATTTTGGTCCCTAAACACTCCCAAAATGCATTACAAATAAACTCGATACAAGTATTTTACTCAACTTCAGAATAGCTAATACATGAAATTTCACCTCTGTATAAACAAACGAAGGGCTTATGTTCCCAAGGGAGTGAAGAGGATGAAGCTGCACAAGCAGCAAGTTTCACCAAGTAAAATTAACATTAAAAGGATTAAAGCAACCTGTATTTCCTTAGTTTTCTCCTCCTCTTCCATCATTGGTACGAGTTCTACGTGGCCATCAGTTACCTATCACCTGTCTTTGTGTTTCTCCTGATGATAAGTTTGTCTTTACTGGATCAAAGGATTGTTCTGTTATTAAATGTAAGTCAAAGTAATGGAAAAAGTAGTACCAGACACTCCATAATAAGAAGATATAACTAGCTAAAAACTAGTGTGAGCTGCGTCGGTGTTTCTAATGAAACAGTAATGATAAAAAGGTAAATTATACACCTGTGAAAAGATGAAAAAACTGACGTTTTGGATTCTAGTCCTAGCTTAGTTGGAGTTTTTCATCTTTTCACAGTGTATAATTTACCTTTTTATCATTACTACTCCATAATAAGCTCAATCAAGCATAAAAAGTGATAAAATATGTGCTTTTTCAAATGTCTGGCCAAAGCAAATCATTTGATATCAGTCAAGTGGTCCATTCATGCTGTACAATACTTTAAAGACACAAAAACAAATTTGATGTACAATAATGTTTTGTATGTTCCAGCAAGTATCTATTGAAGATCACAATTACTGCTATTATATTTGCTTGCTGTTGATGCCATTCTGTAACTTAAAGTCCATTATTAATAATGTACCCTATTCCAAGTACCCTCCCTTGTGAGAGTTGCACAGATTATGATTTTGTAACTAAGAAACATTCTGTTCATCATCAGGGGATGTTGAAAATGGAAAGAAAGTCGGTAAAATAGCTGGTACCAAGGACAGCAAAACATCAAAGGGCTGTATCTTGGCAGTTTCTATAACCTCAGATGGAAAATTCTTGGTAAATAATATACATTTAAATTATTAGTGGTGAACTTGTAGATTTAAGAATTATAATTGTGATTGTAGTTTTGTTGTTCTTCAGGCCGCTGGAGGTAAGGAAAAAGTCATTCATATTTATGACCCAGAAACCTTAAAGCATATACACTCATTCAATGGACACAGAAATACTTTAACTGTAAGTACTTGGTGGATAATTAGAGAAACTTCTCAAAATTCATGGTAACTATTTGTTGCCCTGTTATGTTAAGATTAAATCTTACTTGTTTCGTTGGCAACGACCAACAAACTTTTGATTCTCTTTCTGTGATGAAGTTCGAATTCAGAAGTCAATTTTTGCAGAGGGAAGAAAACCAGAGAACCTAAAGAAAAACCCTTGAAGCACATGGCTAGGCTGATAGAACTAAGCAACTCTACTCATTATGATGCTGGGTTCAAACCCATGACAAGAGCAGCAAGAGTCAATGCTATATCAGTTCACATAATATTATTTTGCTTCTCTTGTATCTCAGGGACTTGCTTTCAGGAAGGGAACTCACCAGCTGTTTAGTGGCTCACTTGACAAAACTGTTAAAATATGGAATCTAGATGAGATGGCTTATGTAGAGACATTGTAAGTATCAATGTTGTATCTGGGCTACCTGTGGTAACCTAAGATCCTAGATAGTTCTTGGTGAATCTTTATAGTATGAAATCTAAAAGACATGTAAAATGTGCCACCATGTGGAATACAGCAAATGTATATTTTCTAACTTACCATGGCTTTTTGCTGCCAAACCACTGAGCTTTTACATGCCTTAGTTAGTAAAAACAGGCAGCTTCACATAAAGTACACCAGTACATTAAATGTTGCCATACTTTTATGAGTTGTGCTGTGTTAATGATAAATTATTTTTTAATGACATAACAGGTATGGCCACCAAGATGGCGTGACTGGAATTGACAGCTTGTCAAGGGATAGAGCAGTTACGACAGGTGGACGTGACAGATCTTTAAGAATATGGAAGGTTGTTGAGGAGACACAGTTAGTTATTAATGTTGAGGGGTGAGTTATATCTTCGACATTTGATAGCCAGCTGATCTGAAATAGTGACATAAAAAATGACGGCACTACAAAACTGAGCTGTCAGTGAAGCTGGCAAAAATTAGACAGCCAAAAGTAAAAACATGCCCACCATTACAATAAAAATATATAACTCATCATAATGTGTTACTGTTATCAATAAATATTGCTTATTACTAGTACTGTAGCAAATGATTTCTTTATTTTCTTTTTTTGGTATCTTGGAATTCCATAATTTCAGGAGGAAAAGCAACAGCTTGATTGGCTAACATTTTTTCTCAGATCAGGTATATTGAAGGTATATTGATTTGATATTTTGTCTTTGATTTGTTTTTATAGAGGATCAATAGATTGTGTTCATTTGATCAATGAGGACCACATGATAACAGGAGCAGATGATGGGTAAGATGAGTATTTTTGCTTTAGTATTTTTCCATTATGTATCACATTAAAGGAAGAACAATACTGTATATATCAAAAGAGAGGAATAATTTTGTTCAACGGCATATTTTCAGGTCAATTTCCCTGTGGAGTTCCAGTAAAAAGAAGCCCCTATGTAATGTAAATAATGCACATGGCAAGAGTAAAGATGACCAAAATGATAACATACATGATGAGACATGGATTACAGCAGTTGCTGCCGTCAAGAGCACTGATCTTGTTGCTTCAGGTAGGCTGCATATAACCACAATAATTGACTATCAAATATTCATCGAGTCTAGTAGAGTAACGAAACTTCATTGGGAAACATTAGTAGTGTGTACATGTATGCTATAAATACACCATCTCTTGATGGGAAGCCTTGGTGGCATAAAGTGAGAGAGCTCCATTCTCACCAATGCAACCCAGGTTCGATTCTTGGACTCATCGTATCAATTCATGGACATCATCTGCAAAAATCAACTACGATGTACTAAATGCAATGAACCTTTCTTAAAATTATTTTATGTACAGGCTAACACGGAAATACGAAAATACTACAAATTCCATCAAGAAAAAGGTGTGATTTCTTTTTGTATTTTCATGTTAGCTTCCCATCCACCATACCTTTGAGAAGGGTTCATTTGACTATAGAGTAAGAGCTGCAGCTTTATTACTCATTAGCTAAATGTAAATAATTATTTTGAAAATCCAGGAAGATTCTTACTTGTATTTTAAGAGTAGAAACTCACAAATTCCTTCCTTTCATCAGCAGGATCTTGTGATTCTTGTATTCGACTATGGAAATGTGGTCCAGGTTATAGAAGTCTAACCCCACTTTTCACCATACCAATGGTATGTACATCTGACCGTACATCTGACTCCTGTCTGGTAAAAAGTTTTATTTTGATTCAACAATTTTGGATGTTAAAATGTTTTCTTTCTTTAGGTTGGTTTTGTAAATTCCTTAGCATTTTCCAGTGATGGAGAAATGCTTTTCGCTGGTGTTGGCCAGGAACACCGTCTTGGTCGATGGTGGAGAACAAAAGATGCAAAGAATGCTCTTTATATTATACCTTTACAAAGATCTAAGGACCACTAAAAACACAATACCGACTCCCTACTCCTTCTGCAAATTTAATTTTCAGTTTTCTTCAAATATACTACGACTACAACTTGCAGTTATGACTACTTACGAATAATAATCATACTCTTTATTATTGAAATGCGAAATAAAATCAACCACCTTGAAAAATATTGCATTAATTTCATTATAATTTTAATAAAACCCTAGCAAATCCAAATACATCATTTTATATCGAGTACAGTACTGTAATTATTTAAAACATAGTCATCATGGAGGTATACGATCGGAAGGATCTGTGTCATTAAAGCAAGCATTAAATACACTTATTGACTACCGATTCTGCTGATTCCATATGCATTATTTCATATCGAGTTCATTACTGTAATTATAATATAAAACATGGTCTTCATGGAGGTATACGATCGAAAGGATCTGTGTCATTAAAGCAAGCATTAAATACATTATTGACTACTGATTCTGCTTCTTCTCTGCTAACGTCTCTGACTGCTAGTATAGAATTTACAGCTCGCGTTTTGACACATTTCTAAAATAGAAAACAACCAAACTTGTTAGTTGTGCTTTCTTGTTAATTGATAGAAAATTACATTCTTGTAAGATACTTTTACCTTTTGATGACCCTTCCATTTCATTTTAAATCGCACAAAATTTTCCTTCCAAAAGAAGCAGTCTCCACTAAGATTTGCTGCTCTTATCTGAAACAAAGAAACAGGGGTTTGTTTGTTTGAGTTATATTATATAAAGTACATGTAATTGCTAACTTGGGTTCCAATGAAAAACTTATATTTAATGGAAAGTTCTTTTCTTGTGTGTGTTTATTCGACTATTACCAATATTAACAAGGCATTTTTGTTTCACAGGTTGAATAAATTAAACTATTCTAAAGAAGATTAGAACCCTGAGAACGTATCTGATAAAATTGTTTTAGTTTTAAAGTGAATAGGCCATTCCAAGGTTGGGTAAAAGATGGGGTCGAGTTGGCATTACAATGCATTATGGGACTTTTAGGGAACATATCTCTGAGATCTGAGGCATCTCTTGTCCCCTAAAACATTCCCAAAATGCACTGCAAATTCAACTCAACCCAGTCTTTTACTGAACCTCAGAGTGGCTAATACATGTACAATAAATTTTACCTCTGTACAAGCAAGATGCTTGAGATCATCAGGATCATATTTAACTTTACAATAATCATAAGCGTGAATAAGTTCATGAGTTAGCACATCATCCATTGCTTGCTGGTTGTAGATGGTATTCTCACATAAAAACATCTTTAATTTAGAAAAAAGGAGAATACTTTAATAGAAATCAGAAATAATATCAGACACTTGCCTGGGGTATTTAGAAGTCTGTCTTGCATGATTCACACCACACCTCATACTACCCAGCCCATTTCTATCCATCTCGGCATACCTCATTTCAAAAACTTGAAATACCACATAACATCCTCACACACCAATATACTCAACTAGAACAAGTCACATCTTAACCCACCTACTGTAATCAACACCTACTGTAATCAAATCACGTTATCACAAATACCTTGCCACATTGCATTATGCCTTACCTGATAACATTTTACCATAGCCATACTTTTTTTTAGACATTCTTTTAATACCTCAACCCCCCACCACAACAAACGACATCTTGCCTGACAACACTACACCACATCCCTTGATATTATGACACCAGACTATACCATGTTCCACATCTCAAAACACAACACCATGCAACAACGCACACCACAGTGCAGCATATCACCAAACTACTACAGCAATCATTTCTTAAATTACAGTACCTCTTTTCGATCAGGGTCAAATCCTCCAAGCAGTCGACCATCACAAGGTTCACAGATGATATGTTTTGCAGGATCTATAGTACTATAAAGAACATACCTATTAAGTTTGATGGAGCTTAAGTCCTTCCTCATTAAAGTACAAATATATATTAATTTTTTACCAGCCAAGTTTGTTCATAGCTTGTAACATAAATCGTACGTAAGCCGCTGAAACAAATATTTAAAAAAAAGATAATCAAACAACAATCCTAGTGAAAAATTTGCGAAAATTAGTGAATGAAAACAAATCTTTCTTTTTTACTACTAGTACTTACAATTTTTACATGATGATTCCACTCTATCCAAGCAGGTTTGATGTTGTTTCTTTTCCTCTGTAGATAAGTCCTTTGTGCTTTTTCTAGTGTATGCATTCCCGTGATTTTGATCAGCAACAGTAGCGGCCTTTTGGTTCGATTCGTCCGCCATTTTGGTTTATGAGGAAGAGAGAAGCCTGGTAATGAATGTGGCTTAGTCAGCGGACAGGATTGCGGACGACAGCTCAGCTTTTATTTCAGCTTCTGACAAAATATCTCATATTTATTCGACATTTTCTATAAAAATCTAAATATTTCAACAGACGAAAATAACAGAGTAATTTTTTTCTGATAGTTCCTTTTAATTCCCTGGTCCTATTTCCGCAGCAATCGGTTTCCCAGAGTACTTTGTGAGCTTTATGCACAATGTTCTATTTTGTTCTACAGTTCGATTTTGTTGTCTCCTATTAGTGCTCTTTAAAGCTAGGTGTCCATTTAAAGCTAGGCGCCCATTTAAGTTTTCATGAACACAATCTTAGCTTAGCATTAATTGGGCTGTTTGTTACTATGGTAACAAATAAGATAAAAACAATCGCTTGGCATGTAACAAAAAACACCCTGTCTGCGATTGTTTCAGTCTTTATGCACCCTGAAGACAACAAATAGCTGTTCGTTACCATGGTAACCATTAAAGAATAATCGATGGTATATTGCAACAAACCACACCGTGTTTGCTTGTGGTAGTGCTTTACTTTTACCAGGACATTCGCTCGAAGGACGCGTCTACACCAAAACCCTTACTTGCTCTGCGTCAATACAGAGAGCATTCTACTCTAGTGGTTTTGCCGAGTTTGATGTTTGCTCTCAGTGCGGAGGAAAGAGCGGTGAAATGTTAGAATCGGCATGAACTAGAAAATATGGAACTAAATTACCTGTATGTGAACAATGTAAATATGCTTTACAGTGTGAACTGTTGTATAACCTTTCGTATTTTTGCTTTTTTAATAAGGTATAGCTCTATTTGAAAGCTATTACAACAGGCCTAAACCTCGAAAAGTTGCATAAGCAAAGAAGAGAAATTTCAAAAGTCGAATGCCGACTTCCCATTGCTATTTGTGAGACAAAATTTAATTTTATTACATTTCATTAGATTTAGTTAATAATTTTTTGTAAAAATACAGAAATAAAAATATAGAAATATTAATCATGAAAATTATTTGTGAGATACCGGTTTTAGTTTCCTTTCCTTGAATACCGGCGGCAATTATTTATCGATTCTTTCTTTCCATATTGGTGAGTTGGGCTGAGTCCAACCAAATGGGAACAACGCTTTGAAGTCAAAGGGTTGAAAAAACTGGAGTCTGTGGCTGCAAAAAAAATATCGTAATGAAGTATAATTTAATAGGAGAAAATGATTAGGAGACGGTGCCCATATAAGGTAACGATTAATTGAAATCAAGACAGCATTTCCCAACCCCTTCTCCAAGGGGTTATTCGAAATTTCTTTGTTCAAATACTTATCTAAAATCACAAACATCGCTAATAAAAATTGGAAATTACCAAAACTAAAGAAGCAAACCATAACACACAAATTTGTGAACAAAAAAATTGTTTAATCGCGGGGCACGCTTTCATGTATGTTTTAGCACAGGTAGCCCAATGTAGTAAAATTGAAAAGTTAAATAAATCAGAAACAAATCGCCTGTACTGTGTGTGTTTGTGACCAAGATATTGTTCTCTGTAGCAACCCTTTGTTGCCCTTGTATGATAGGACAGTTGCATTGTGGCGTCATTAAATAGAATCCCCTGCAAACTTTCTTTTTGTTCAATTAATTTGCACCAATTGTCTTACTATTCTTATGAGGCAATACAAATTTGAATAAGAAAGAATTTTCACAAAGCATTACTAGTAGTGTAATGACACTACTAATCATGCAAACAGCCATTCCCCTACTAAGGGTCTTCCAGTTGGTCACTGTAGCAAAAAATACCATTGAAGATGAATGTATCAATACTGTAACAATAGGCCATTTGCATTATGGCGTCATTTACTACCACTACCAGACTCCATTGCACACTGTCTTTTGTTCTGTTAATTAGCACCAATTGTCTCACTATTCCCATGAGGAACTACAAATTTGAATAAGAAAGAAAATTCATGAAGCATTTTGGTAGTGGTAGTAAAATGACGCCATAATGCAAATGGCCTATTAAACTTACAAGTCTGGCGATGAGAAGCCCTGTGTGGCAGGATAAAGTGCTTCATACTGTCTGCAGTCCCCTGAGCCATGGATTGCAAAGGCATTGATTCTATTGACAGATGGTGGAAAGTACTCAATAGGGATGAGAGCTGATCCACTCCAAGTATTGTTGGTCTTGTCTATTATTACTTCATATTCAAGTGGTAGTTTATCCTAATAAAAGCAAATGAAAATTGAGTCTCATATAATGGGTTCAAAAGTCTTGACTTAAACTTACTTACTAACTGACTTTCTGACTCACTGACTGACTGACCTGACTTAATTATTGACTGACTGACTTGACTGACTGACTGACTGACAGGCAGACAGACAAACAGACAGACAGACAGACAGACTGATTGACTAACTGACTGAATGACTGACTGATTGACTGACTGACTGATTGAAAATCTGACCACTGTTTAAACTCAAACTTTTCCTCTATCCAATTGTTAATCCTTGGAATTTGCAATAGAAATAATGGTGGGCTTACTTTGAACATATTTCTTGTGCCATCAAGCATGAGAACCAGATGTTGTCCATGACTAAATCATAAAATAGCATGAAAAGTTGATTATTAAAAATAGTGGTATGAAACTATAAGTTTGAGAGCAATCATCATATCTTTAAATCAAATCATGTTTGGGCTTCCTGTGGTTCTTTTTCAGCAAGGTTGCCCTTGAATGTGTATGCTATATATGTAAGGTACATACTGTTCAACTTCTTTACCCTAGTATGTTATGTAATAATGATTTTTTTTTGAGGGGGGGGGGGGGTATACAATATTATTGGTTATTTTTGGTTAACCAGTAGCTAATAGGTGGGCATACGATGACATCATTTGTTTTGATCAAGAACATGAAATTCTTGGAAATTCAAGCAATAAACAAACAAACATCAAAAGTGGCAAGATCCTATCCCTTTGAAAGATTTTTGAGAATTTGAGGACAAATCTCTTGATGGTTTTCAAGTCAATGTCGTGAAATTTGACAGTAAATGTATGATGGTGGGCAAGATGTTGCCAACCAACCTTTATACATTTACTGCAAAATTTAGCAACTTTAATTTATTGTATTTCCTAAACTAATGAAGCAACTGCTCTCAAATTGATAAATATTATCAACAGTTTTTTTCAACTTCTTTATATTTCTTAAGTCCAATCCTTTATGGCTCAAAAGTTGATTTTTGGAAATGCATACAGTACGCCCACCTATATATTGCGGCTTTGTTATGTCAAACCATATTGAGTAGTCCTCTCTACTAAACTATGGTCAAACAGATGGTCAAACAGTCTTTGAAACTTACGGACAAAATTCAACCTCTAGATATCTGTCCTTTTCTCCAAGGAAGAAGACCTCTGCAACTGAAAGAGGATTTAAAGAAAGATATTTAAGTAAAGAAAACAGCATACTTACTCACAGAAGTAAGATTCTAAATTATGCTACCTATTTAGATAACATTTAAAAAAGCAAAAAAAAAACAACAATAATAATAATAATATTTAAAAAATAAAATAAAATTACTACTGCTTAGAGACCTTCATATTCCCACAACTCATCACAAGTCTCTTTAGCAGGTGATGGGGGACATCCTGGATCATTAAAGAAAGGACCTTGAACATCAACTTTAACAGAGTTCCCACGTGGGCCTGAGCTTAAGCTTAGTTCAACAGGGTTGTGATCTATTGGCTTTCCATTCCACTGACTTTTGATTGACAACTTGTAAACCTTGAGGAGAAAAGAATAGTTTTAATATTTTGTAGTTCAGTAGAGTTTAGACAGTTTAAAAATTATTTTGCTGTGCTTAACCTTTAGTTGGTAAAAAATATAAACTAGAGTTATTCAAAACCATTGTTGCATTAATTAAGTACTTTACCTTGCTTTCGGACATAATCAAAACAGCAATTTCAGTTAACAGATCAAAACCCAAAGATACATTTGTGCCGGAAGTCGTTAGTTCTGAAATCAATAACCCAGTACTCTCTCTCTTGTTATGACCAGGAAGAATGGGTACTAGTTTTAAGAAATACAACCGGAAGTAAATATAAAGTGACAGCAAATTTAATACAATGCCAAAAGGAAAGTGCTATACTACTACTAGCATTTCTTTATCATAATGGAAGGTAGGAGATGTAATCTTTTGATCTGAATTTACTCTCACTATTGCATAGGTTTGATAGTTGAATTTTGAGGGTATTTTTGCTTTTATTTTGGTTTATTTGGGGTTAATCCATTTACAGCTGTGTTCAATCAAATTCTTGCCTTTGCTCTCGCAGAAGGTCTGCAGGGAAGGCTTGAGCTTCGGGTTGGAAATAAATATCTGTTCGTTAAAATAGCAGGTAAGAGAATTAATTAGTTGTCGATATATTGTGTTTTTTTTTGTGGTTTTGTTTTTGGATCAGATCAGCTAGTCATTATCATGAGTAGTTCTTCGAGATGATCGCGTATTTTCCCCTCTGCGTGAAGAGCAATCATGCGTTGTTTGACCGTCCTTTGGGTCTGTTACGTTAGCCATTTAATATACCAGACCTCGATGATCCGTGTTTCTCATTTTGTATATAGTAAATATATTGGCTGAATTAAACACTTTTGAACATTACCATTCAATTTTCAAGCTAAAAAACTTATTCTATCAAAGCGAAAATGAAACTGAAACTGAAACGCAGTTCTTTTCAGTTTTAACTGCATGCAAACAGGCATCCGTAGCATCCGTATCCTTTCCCATAGGTTCGCCAAAGAGACTTGGTTCACCCCTATATAGCATATATAGAGTATAAACAACTGATAGAGTACAAACACTACAAGTGTGTAACATAAATACCACTAAGTGCTGCTTAATTATGCTAATCCTATTGTTTTATGAGTAGTGCAAAGTTTTGCACACTTTTAGTGTTTGTACTCTATCGAAAGCGCTGATTTGACTCTTTCTTTCTTCATAGTAACGATCAAAGAATGGTTCGGAGAATTATTATCCTCGGAAAAAGCCCTGAAGATAATTTCTTGTGCGATGCATGGGATTCCTTTGGATGGAGGTTCAGGTAACCGGCCTGCGTTCAAATGGTATCACTATTTGGCGACGTCTATATTCCTTCTGTTCCTCTGGTTTTCCTTTTCCTTTGAGATGTACTGCACAAAGGTATACTGGATGAGCGACCATTACCTTAAAATTCCTTTAGAAACCCTATTACTGCACATACCTCTGACTATCTCCATGGCAACGTCTTTCACATTGATCGTGTGGTATTTCTACAGTACAAGCAATGAATTTAAGCATCCTCTTACGAGACTAGTGCCTCATTTTGATTTCATGCCTACTGGACAACAAATAAACGTTGGTCCAACCCGCAATGACTGGAAATACTGTAACATTCTTTTTCTTGTGGGAATTCTCAGTGTGGCCTTTGTTTTTTTCTGCTCCTTTAAGCTGGGAGTGTTTTTCGACTTCACCGGCTTACATAAATTCACCGCAAACATTCACGGGTGGAAAAAGATTGTGTATTACACTACAATAGCATTTATTTACACTGGTTTTATCGGGGTAGTTGTTGCATGCTGCATTTTCTATATGTGCTGTCGAGATATCGTGCGGCATATTGAATATACCGAGGAGTTGATCTTGCTGGGATCTAAAAAGTTCTTTATGGCCAGACATTACCATGATATCTTATTGAGGTACACAGATGACGTCATCAACTCCATGAAAAAGTGGTTCGTAATTCACAGTTTTTTCTACCTTTTTATCGTAGTCTGTGTAGCGATAGAGTGGGTTATGGCTTTCTCCCAGATAAAACACCAGCGTCATGACATGCTGCGTATTTTGTTTGGGCAAACAGCAGGTTCTTTTCTCATGGCCTTCAAATTTGCATTCCCTTTTCTGTCTGCCAGTCGTGTGACAGCCCGGTATGACAAGATGTATCGCAAGATAAACAGACAGTGGCGTCCAGATGTATTGTCTGAGGTTGATGCATTCATGAATTACGCTATTCGTTGCGAGGCAGGCTTTACCTTGTTTGGAATAAGGCTGACGGAGGAATTGGCTTTGATCTCATTGCTGTCATGTTTCCTTCAATTTTTTAACATATATAAAAAGGTTGCTTGACCAGTGAAATGACAAGTTCATAGTTTGACTTTATATAAGTCCCATAATGCATTGTGCATCAAGAACGATCCAATGTACGGTCGTATTTCGTTATCGTTAGTTCACAACTTGCTGTAACGCATCATCGGTCCTTTCGTGAGTTGGCGGGCAGACCTCGTGGCACTAAGACGTATTCAATGTATGACCTAAACCAGTGTAAGAGATGACGTTACTTTTTTGAAGATAGTAATGTTGAAGTTATAAAATGCATGCATCATTATATACCAGTATATGTAAAGCGGAAAACACGTCGGTTTTAACTCGTGGATACGATAGGCGCACCCCTCCCTCTCGCCCACTCGCGATATCAGAGCACAGGGAGCCCAATCTCTGAAAAGTACGAGTAGTATCTTGATTATTATTCGTATGTATAAAATTAATGATGTTTAGATCAGATATAATAAGATAAATATTTCTTGTGGTTAATTTTGTAGTATTGTATAGGACTTTTTAATAACGAAGCGGCCACAAAAAATAAACTTGAAGCTGAACATTGCGCCTGCTCTATTGCCAGCCAGCGGAAGGCAGGAAGACGAAAATAAAGGTGTCATAGCTTGGGTTTCCTGTGGTGAACAGTTTTAACTTCCTGTCGCTCTCATGTTGAGTCAGTTTCAACTTCATCGTGAAAAACGAAAAATTATTTCCCCCTATATTTGAATTTTCTTTAAACAATGGCAGGTAAGTTGGGTGATATGAACTGAACCCCTTAAGTGAAACGGTTCACGGCAATTTTCACTGTTTTCATTCAATTAATTAAGTTTAATGTTCTCTTTTGTATTTCTTTCTCAGAAATTCTAACATCAGAGACAATCCTAAAAGTCGTTTTACGTACAATATTTGGAATACCAATAGGACAAACCCCTAGAAACCAACACAGATATGGGATATTTCACAACTTATTATCTGCACTTCTACTTACATGTGTATGGGGTGCCTTTTGTTATGATATGTACTGTGTAAAGACTTACTGGCGAAGTTCCCTTCGACCACATATTCCGATAGAAACACTCTTGCTTCTTATACCACTTAATCTTTCTGGTGCTATAACCTATACTCTCATGGTGTGGTTTTTCTATAGCAACGATTTTCAGCATTCTCACACAAGACTAGTGCCACACTTTGATTTTATGCCTGAAGGACATCAGGAAGATATTGGACCAACAAGAAATGACTGGAAGTATGTCAATATTTTTTTTCTCTTTGGAGTCATTATAGTCATTCTGGTTTTGGTCTTTGCTTTTGTCTTTAATGTATTTTTTGACTTTGACGGCATTCATGACTTTACGATTCATATCCATGACTTGAAGAGAGATTTGTACTATTTTGATGTTTCATTTATTTACTGGGGATTCGGTGGTTCTGTTGTCGCCTGCTGTATATTTTTCATCTGCTGCAGAGATATCGTACGACACATAGAATTTACAGAGACTCTCATAATAACAAAAGCAAAAAAGTACCTAACCGCTAGACATTACCATGAATGTCTGCTGAGATATTCAGATGATGTAATGAATACAACTAAACTGTGGTTCGTGGTCCATAGTTTATTCTTCGTATTTATTGTGCTGACTGATGTCTTTGTATGGATCATGGCATTTTCAGAGATTAAACATCAACCTCATAACTTGATACCTATCTTGATGGGACAAGTTGTAGGTTCCTCGTTAATAGCTTTCAAGTTTGCATTCCCCTTCCTGGCTGCCAGTCGAGTGACAGCGCAATATGACAGAATGTATCGCAGGATAAACAGACACTGGCGTCCAGATAATTTGTCCGAGGTTGATCCATTCATGAGTTACGCTATTCGATGCAAGGCAGGCTTTACCTTGTTTGGAATAAGACTGACAGCAGAATTGGCTCTTATCTCTTTACTTTCTTGCTTTATTGGACTTTTCAAGCTATATAAAAAGTTATTTGAAGCCTAGTTTTATTGCGTGAAGTCTGGGTTGTTGTCCCTTATAGTTTATATATAAATTAATAATAATATAATAATAATATAATAATAATAATAACGTATTAGATCATTGTTAAAAATCGATAAAACATTTTTACCACAGTTTTATAAATGTCACAACTTCAACGAAATTTAAAAAAAAATTGTATTTAGTTTTGAACAACATTATTATTTGACCTCTGATTTGACATATGCACGTATGTCTTTCGAGTTGGGCTTCCTTTGTATAGTTAGTCACCAGGCTGTAACCGGAACTAAACAACCCTGTCCGCAACTCACTAACTAGGCCATTCGAAACTACAAGACCGTATATTCTTAAGGGCTCGTTGTGTCGCTTTCACAATGGCAGGTAAGATTATGGCTTAATTTATCACAAATTATAGATAAGAATAAACAATGTTACAAATATTCATGTTTAGGGATTTAGTTATCATGTACTAGCTACATGTCCACTAGCTATTGGAATGATCGTGAATTATTCGAATATGCTACTAGTTTCTCAATCGGCATCTAAACGTTTTCAAGACAAGCATTTCATTGCAATAATTTTACGAAGGTTTACACGTATATTTCATTTAGATCTTCAAACATATGTCAGTTTAACGGAAAATGCATCAGTTTAGTTTAGACACTACATCTGAGTTTGCCAGTATAACGGTTGCCTTTTTAAATCAATTCACCGGCAGTATAGAGTCAAAAAAGATCAAATACCCCGGAGGCATGTTGACATATAGTTCAGCTCGTTAAAAATTCTATAAAATCGTCTATTTTTCTAAGGAGCCCCGGTTTAATACCGGTCGTCACGTTTAAAAGCTTTAAAATGCTTACGTGACCTCGGTAAAAGTACTTGCGTTACCATTATAGCACTGAGTAACTTTCAAAATGTTTAATTTTAGAATTCCTAAAATCGGAGAAAATCCTCAAAGTTGTTTCATGCATAATTTATGGCATTTCTACACAAGTGCCATCTCGAAACCGTCATGGATGTGGTGTACGTCAGTGCTTGATGTCAGGACCACTAGTTGCATTCTTGTGGTATTCCTTTGCTTTTGAGATGTACTGTATAAAAGCGTACTGGAGAAATAGTTTATTGAAACCACAGATTCCTCTAGAAACCCTTTTAATTATGATACCACTTACGCTTTCTGGTGCAATGACCTATACTCTAATGGTGTGGTACTTCTATAACAACGATTTCCAGCATTCTCACACAAGACTAGTGCCACACTTTGATTTCATGCCTGAAGGACATCAGGAAGATATTGGACCAACAAGAAATGACTGGAAGTATGTCAACATCATGCTCCTCATTGGTTTTACTAGTGTTGGTTCTGTTTTTTACTGTTGCTTTGGACTCAATGTGTTTTTTGACTTCAGTGGTATTCATAACTTTACAGTACACATCCATGATTGGAGGAAAACTCTATATTATATTGACATTGGAATTATTTACTGGGGATACATCAGTGCTGTTGTCGCCTGCTGTATTTTTTTCATCTGCTGCAGAGATATTGTACGACACATGGAATTTACAGAGACTCTCATAATAACAAAAGCAAAAAAGTACCTAACCGCTAGACATTACCATGAATGTCTGCTGAGATATTCAGATGATGTAATGAATACAACTAAACTGTGGTTCGTGGTCCATAGTTTGTTCTTCATGTTTATTGTGCTTACAGATGCAGTTGCATGGATTATGGCTTTTTCAGAAATAAATCGCAACCACGAAAATATGGTCCACATAATAATAGGACAAACTGCAGGTTCTTTTCTCATTGCCTTCAAGTTTGCATTCCCCTTCCTGGCTGCCAGTCGTGTGACAACTCAGTATGACAAGATGTATCGCAAGATAAACAGACAGTGGCATCCAGATGTGTTGTCTGAGGTTGATGCATTCATGAATTATGCTATTCGACGTGAGGCAGGTTTTACCTTGTTTGGAATAAAGTTAACAGCTGAATTGGCTCTGATTTCACTGCTGTCGTGTTTCCTTGGGTTTTGCAGAATATTCAAAAACGTTGCTTGATCGCTTTGTCTGGGACCTTTAAGGATTCAACTGGGCAGAATTTTGAGATGTGCTCGGTTAACATTGAAGTTAACTCCTGATAAACCCTGTAGACTAAATTCTGTTCCATTGTTCACGTCGCACTGCGTGCTTGGGTTGAGAAGAGCCCCCAGTGGCACCAGCTACTTGTCGAGAAGGGGCGGATCCATCAGCTGAGTGTGATGCTTGGACGTTTCAGAGCCTGAGGCCACTGACCTCAACTGGCCGGTGCCTATTCAATCAGAGGCCCAAAGAAAAGAGAGGAAAGTAAAAAAAAAAACACACACTGAGAAGTGTGCAGTGACAGAGCAGGGTTTTCAGTCCCACGATGATCGTCCAGGGTGTGGTTGATAAGCTGCCAAGGTCGTTCCGAGAAGACACGTGAAGGTTAATGTTCAATGTTCCATTTTCATACTTCATTTCAACTTCTTTCAAATAATGCAATAAAAAAATGGGTTACCTTACAGCAAAAAGGTTTCGCTAAAGTTTCATTGAAATAGCATAATCATATGGATTACCTATCAAGACGAAACTATTAATCATGCCAGTAACAAAGACTTCATAGAGGTCTTAAACGGATCTACATTCTATAACTTCGTATTCTAGTTTTCTCAGCCTTCCCTGGGCTATCCCACTTTTATGGAGTAGGAACAAATGTGAAGTTTCGAGACCAATAGAGGTCTTGTTGGAATGTTAATTAAGAATAGTAATCAAAAATATTGTAATATATATCTATAAATAATAATAATAACAATATATATATATTTAGGCACGATAAGCTTAACTTTACGCTACGTTTTTTTACTAACATAATTAATATAAATAAATAAACAAATAAATAAATAAAACACTTCGTATGCGATTCTAATTTGTCAATATTGGGTTTCCTGTGTTGGAATCAGGACAAGAATGACCGGAAGCAAACACTTGATCGATCGCGTGCTCAGATCGAAAAGTGAAATGTCATTTAACTCTGGTTTCTTTTCAGCAATGGCAGGTAAGACTAGTAATAGACTCTATAATATGTATTATTTTTAAGCTACGACTCGACATACTTGTGAATATCAGACAATAATTCTGTTCTAAATATGTATATTTTTCGACATCAGCCGAGACATTTGATCTTTCCTCGGTGACAGAGGAAATGCTAAGACAGAATGCTAAAACACAGACCATATTTACATGTAAGACTGATATCCGAAAGTTTTCGATTATCTTCAAATATTCTATTAGTCATTATTTATTATACATCCTGTTGTTTGATCAATTTTCGTTTAATGACGAAATCATATATCGGATAACTGCACTCGTAAATATTCCTTAATGTGTCGTTTTTGTTATTCACTGTTTATTACTAGGGAAGGGGAGATGCAAAAGGGGTTGGGACACCATTTTTTATTCAGGGAGAATGGGGAGACATATACATTGATGCAATAATTATTTAATATGAAAAAATGCCAGTATAACAAAAAAAATAAAACAAACTCGTCATCGCTTATCATCACTGCAAGTACAGCAGTGTCAGTATTGTAAATTATTGTCTTGTAAACCTTTATTGTAAAAATGTAGAACTGTAATGCAAACTCTAGGTGGTGTGAAATATGATTAAATGAACTGAACTGAAATGAGTCAGAAAGAGAACCAACCAACTCAGCTCACATGGGGTAGCTGGGATACGAACCCCGAACCTCAGAGGCGAGCGTTTTACAACCACGCCATCCTGACTCAAGGGGTTAAGAAATAAATAAAAGAACGTGGCATACCTAATTTTACACCATCTTTTCTAAATATTGACCAGTCCCTTATTTCTGCTATATATCTACTTTCAATTTCTGCTCGAAGGTGAAGGGGTTTAATTCAAATGCATACCCCTTTTGGTTTCTAATTATCTCTTTATACTGTACTTTCAGTATTCTAGTTAAACGTTTCTGTATATTACCAACAAAACAATGAAAAAATTTGACTGCTTTGTAATTTTCATGCAGATATGTAAAATATATTAAATAGATCTGTCTTGAACCTCTGCCCCCCTCCCTCCCTCCCTCCCTCCCTCCCTCCCTCCTCCCTCCCTCCCTCCCTCCCTCCCTCCCTCCCTCCATCCCTCCCCAAGACACATAGACAGGGTGAAAAAAATAAATACCTAAAATTCCCGAAAAATAAATTGTGGTTTCTGTAATTTTGAATTTAATTTTGAGGTCAATAATTTGAAGTGGTCTATGAAAAAGACAGTTAAATTTGATTGTTAATTAGCTGGTGTAATCAGTGTATTTTATCTAATCTTTTGTTATTTTCACTAATAGACTTTTTCAAATCGGAGAACATTCTCAAATTGGTCTCATGCATAATTTTTGGCATCCCCTTCAGAGGTACCTCAAGGAATCAGTCCTGCACTTGGCTGCCTCGAAGCTGGTTATCAGCACTTTTAGTTATGATGATGTGGTATTCATTCAGCTTTGAAACATACTGCATGAAGACTTACTGGAGGGGCTCTTTGAAACCACAGATTCCTCTAGAAACACTCTTGCTCCTTATACCGCTCATACTTTCTGGTGCAGTAACCTTTACTCTCATGGTGTGGTACTTCTATAGCAACGATTTCCAGCATTCTCACACAAGACTAGTGCCACACTTTTCTTTCATGCCTGAAGGACATCAGGAAGATATTGGACCAACAAGAAATGACTGGAAGTGTGTCAACATCTTTCTTTTCTTTGGAGTCATCATAGTCATTCTGGTTTTGGTCTTTGCATTTGTCTTTAATGTATTTTTTGACTTTGACGGCATTCATAACTTTACACATTCTATCGATGAATGGGAGAGAGATTTGTACTATTTTGATGTTTCATTTATTTACTGGGGATTCGCTGGATCTGTTGTCGCCTGCTGTATATTTTTCATCTGCTGCAGAGATATTGTACGACACATAGAATTTACAGAGACTCTCATAATAACAAAAGCAAAAAAGTACCTAACCGCTAGACATTACCATGAATGTCTGCTGAGATATTCAGACGATGTAATGAATACAACTAAACTGTGGTTCGTGGTCCATAGTTTATTCTTCGTATTTATTGTGCTGACTGATGTGGTTGCATGGACCAAAACCTTCTCTCACATAAATAAACAGGTCAACATTATCCACATTGTTATTGCACAGGTTACAGGTTCCTTCCTCATTGCCTTCAAGTTTGCATTCCCCTTCCTGGCTGCCAGTCGTGTGACAGCTCAGTATGACAAGATGTATCGCAAGATAAACAGACAGTGGCGTCCAGATGTGTTGTCTGAGGTTGATGCATTCATGAATTATGCTATTCGACGTGAGGCCGGTTTTACCTTGTTTGGAATAAAGTTAACAGCTGAATTGGCTCTGATTTCACTACTTTCTTGTTTTGTTGGAATTTTTAAGTTATATAACAATTTTTTTTAAATTATATAGGTATAGTAATTTGCATGAACCAAGAATAAATGGATCATAATTAAAAGTACGAATGTTCCCTTGAGCCTTGGCTTGTTACTTGAGGCTCTTTGTGTGACAATGATTTTTCGAAATATGTATATACAATTATTCTTATCTAAAAGGATAAAATTATGTACAATAACTTAAAAAGTTAATGTAATTTCTTTATCTTGGGCTTTGTTCAGAGCTGTATAACTTTGGAAGTTTTCTTACAGCAGCTGTCTTTTTAACTGGACCTTTTTTGGGGTCCAGAATCCTTTGGTTGTCTGGTAAACCAAATATACTACTTCTGAAAGAAAAAAATTAAACACTTTAGGAAAAAATAACAACAACTTAAAGTACTCAATAATATTGATGGATGATGGTGGTGGTGATGGTGATGGTGTGATGATGACGATGATAATAGGGATGGTGATAGTGATGATGGTAATGGTGATGATAATGGTGATGGTGACAAGTGGTGATGGTGATGACAAGGATGGATAATGATGTTACTGATGACTGATGATAATTCCATAAGTACTGATGATTAATTGATAGTCAAGGTCAAGGTCATACCCACAGGATTTTGTGGAGCTCTCTCTGATTGGTCAATATTGAAGAAAGGAATGTTGTTCAAGTTTGAGCAAACGCTGGTGGGGGAATGACAGGAACAGGAAACAATAGATTGTTTTGATGTGACGTCATAGTGAAATAGGCTCATTGATAGTTAAAATACTTGAGGTAAGCAGGGACAAAAAGAATCCTTATATTTTGATTTAACCTTTTTACTCTAAATTTTTTCCTGTTACCTGATTAAGCTCAGTAATGTATTGTTTCATCTCGTCATTGATTTTATGTTGCGCTTAGGCTTAATATAAACGATGCGATTTTGGCTATGCCTTAGGGTGTGCCACTCCAGGCGACGTGAAAATGTACTAGCGATAGTGATATCGATAAGGCTTTAGACTTAAAGGTACAGATTTAAATGTATAAGTACAGACATAGGACTGGCTTTGTAAATTAAATGCTTGCTAAGCAATAGAAATCTCAGGGCGTTGCCGTGTGCTTGACTAAACACGGTATAAGCCATAGACGGGTCTTAAAGTAACTATAGGGCTATTATGTTTGAGGCTAAGTGTTAGACGAGGTGTAAAAACTAATGGGGAGAGAGGGTGGAGGGTGGTTTAATTCTATCAATAGCCCATACAAGAAAAACTAGCACCTCCCTCAATATTGCTGTTGATATCTGCTGCCCCCTCATGTTCTATACCTGAATGAACGAACGAACGAACGAACGAACGAACGAACGAACGAACGAACGAACGAACGAACGAACGAACGAATAAATAAACACTTCGTATGCTGTTCTAATTTATCAATATGGGTTTCCTGTGTTGGAATCATGACAAGAATGACCGGAAGCAAACACTTAAACAATCGCGTGCTTAGATCGAAAAGTGAAATGCCGTTTAACCTTTGTTTCTTTTCAGCCATGGCAGGTAAGACTAGTAATAGACTCTATAATATGTATTATTTTTAAGCTACAACTCGGCATACTTGTGAATATCAGACAATAATTCTGTTCTAAATATGTATATTTTTCGACATCAGCCGAGACATTTGATCTTTCCTCGGTGACAGAGGAAATGCTAAGACAGAATGCTAAAACACAGACCATATTTACATGTAAGACTGATATCCAAAAGTTTTCGATTATCTTCAAATATTCTATTAGTCATTATTTATTATACATCCTGTTGTTTGATCAATTCTCGTTTAATGACGAAATCATATATCGGATAACTGCACTCGTAAAAATTCCTTAATGTGTCGTTTTTGTTATTCACTGTTTATTACTAGGGAAGGGGAGGTGCAAAAGGGGGTGGGACACCATTTTTTATTCAGGGAGAATGGGGGAGACATATAAATTGATTCAATAATTATTTAATTGCTTGTGTAGGCTTGTATTTAGTTGGAGCAAGGGGTGGGATCTGAAAAAATACCAGTATCACAAAAATAGGGGTCAACCAAATGGAACGTTGCATACCTAATTTTACACCACCCCGCTCCCTTTTCTAAATAATAATAATAATAAAAATAAATTATTGTTATTTCGAATTGTTTGACCACTTTCCATGCACATATGAAGCAAAAATATTAAACAGTTCTGCCTTGAACCTCTGCCCCACTCCCCCCCCCCCCCCCAACCCCAAGGCATATAGACAGGAAAATAAAAAATTAATAAAAAAATAAAATTCCCTAAAGAAAATTTTTTTTTCTGTAATTTTGAATTTAAATTGCTGTTAGTCTTTTGAGATCAATAATAGATCATATTTAGACTAAAAGTCAGGGTGTTTGACAATTATATTTGGTTAATTAGCTGGTGTAATCAGTGTATTTTATCTAATCTTTTGTTATTTTCACTAATAGACTTTTTCAAATCGGAGAACATTCTCAAAGTGGTCTCATGCATAATTTATGGCATCCCCTTCAGAGGTACCTCGAGGAATCAGTGCTGCACTTGGCTGCCTCGAAGCTGGTTATCAGCACTTTTAGTTATAATGATGTGGTATTCATTCAGCTTTGAAATGTACTACATGAAGACTTGCTGGATGAGTTCTTCGAGACCACATATTATTCCTATAGAAACAGTCTTGCTTCTTATAGTACTTGCAATTTCTGGTACAACAACCCATACTTTAATGGTGTGGTACTTCTATAGCAATGATTTCCAGCTATTCTCACACAAGACTAGTGCCGCACTTTGATTTCATGCCTGAAGGACATCAAGAAGATATTAGGCCATCAAGAAATGACTGGAAGTATGTCAATATCTTTTTTTTCTTTGGAGTCATTATAGTCATTCTGGTTTTGTACTGTGAATTTGAACTCCATATATTTTTTGACTTTGTTGGCATTCATGACCATTTTAGTCCATATTCATCGATGGAAGAAAACATTGTACTTCATTAATGTTCCATTTGGTTGCTTGGGATACACCAGCGCTATTGTCGCCTGCTGTATATTTTTCATCTGTTGCAGAGATATCGTACGACACATAGAATTTACAGAGACTCTCATAATAACAAAAGCAAAAAAGTACCTAACCGCTAGACATTACCATGAATGTCTGCTGAGATATTCAGACTGATGTAATGAATACAACTAAACTGTGGTTCGTGGTCCATAGTTTGTCCTTCATGTTTATTGTGCTGAATGATGTGGTTGCCTGGACCAAAACCTTCTCTCACATAAATAACCAGGTCAAAATTATCCACATTGTTATTGCACAGGTTGCCGGTTCCTTTCTCATTGCCTTCAAGTTTGCATTCCCCTTCCTGGCTGCCAGTCGTGTGACAGCTCGGTATGACAAGATGTATCGCAAGATAAACAGACAGTGGCAGCCAGATGTGTTGTCTGAGGTTGATGCATTCATGAATTATGCTATTCGACGTGAGGCAGGTTTTACCTTGTTTGGAATAAAGTTAACAGCTGAATTGGCTCTGATTTCACTACTTTCTTGTTTTGTTGGAATGTTTAAGTTATATAAGAAACTTTTTTAAATCTTAATTTGTTTTAACACCAAAAATAATTTACAATAATTGTTAACAGTTGCAGAATTTGGTTTAACAATTGCTTCTTCATTAACGAGCCCTATACATTTTCTATTCACAGCTATAATGTAGATGTAAAATGTAATAAATAAGCTAATATATACAATTATTTTTATCTAATAGGATATGTTAAAAAATGAATTATGTACAATAACTTAAAAAGTTAATGTAATTTCTTTATCTTGGGCTTTGTTCAGAGCTGTATAACTTTGGAAGTTTTCTTACAGCAGCTGTCTTTTTAACTGGACCTTTTTTGGGGTCCAGAATCCTTTGGTTGTCTGGTAAACCAAATATACTACTTCCCCTGAAAGAAAAAATTAAACATTTTAGTAAAAAATAAGAACAACTTAAAGTATTCAATTGATGGATGATGATGGTAACGGTGAGGATGGTGATGGTGATGATGAGGATGGTGATGATAGTGATGGTGATGATGATGGTGGTGGTGATGGTGATGATGGTGATAGTGATGGCGATGAAGATAGTGATAATGATGATGGTAATGGTGATGATGATTATGGCGATGATAGTGATGGTGATGAAGATAGTGATGGTGATGATGAAGATGATGATAGTGATGGATGAAGATAGTGATGGTGATGATGATGACAAGGATGAGTGATGATGCCATACTGATGAGAAATTGATATAATGATAACACTGTTGTTGAGAGGTGGTTATGGTGTTGGTAATGGTGATGACAAGGATGAGTGATGATGACATACTGATGATTAATTGATATAATAATAACACTGATGTTGAGTGGTGGTGATGGTGATGATGATGATGATGATGGTGAGGACTAGGAGTGATGACGGCGCTAATGTACTGATAATGAATACTCTAATGAGTGGTGATAATGTCATATGATCAGTGAAAATTTTATCATAAACAACTTACTTTTGAAAGGAAGGGTTTGATATTCTTGCCAAGTGAGCATCACTTTCTCTCTGTGCGTCATTAAGAGCTTGCTGTCTTTTAGCTTTTGTATTATCAATTACAGCATTAGCCTGTGATAACAATGATAAATAACTATTAAAGTGAAGGCATTTAACCTGTGAAACGAAAAACACTAGTCAATAGGTGATAGTCAAATAGACGCAAAGAAAACAATGAAATTAGGGTATAAGTCTAATATCTATTTCACAGGTTTAATGACTGCACTCTAATAGGGATTCAAAATACTAAATGGAATTGATAGTTAAAATACTTGAGGAAACCAGGGACCAAAAGAATCCTTATATTTTGATTATAATTTTTTCCCTGTTACCTGATGAAGCTCAGTAATGTATTGTTTCCTCTCTTCATTGATTTTATGATACGCCTGTAAAAATGAAGAAAAATACAAAATGATGAACTGTAAAATTTAAGATGTTAGATTAGATTATATTAGATTTGAAAATTATTTAATCCTTAGATATATATTATATAATGATAGGTACGTACTATGTATCCTGATATTTAAATGTAAAATTCAACTCGTGAATTGAAAATCCAGAATGCCCTGACCATTTATTAGGACTTAAGATAAGAGAATCGTATTTCAGCATTGATTTATGCCAGAACGTTCAAGGAAACATGTGTTATTTCTTTTAGTCTAAATGTGACTTTTTGGCAGACAATGTTAATGACATTGACTGTATATTACAAGACATAAAACATGTTCATGACCAACCTTTGATTCATTGTCCAGTCTCCATTCTAAATCTCTTAACTGTCCTTCTAATGTTAACTTGTCTCTTTCCATTTGTCTTAATCAGTTTTCTTATTTCAGCCTTTGAAGGAAACATTTAAACCTATTTTAAGCTCATTTTATACCTCAAATCAAGGGTGGAGTAGTGGTAGTGCACAAAGGGTCTAGGGTTTAATTCCTGCACTATATGGACATCAGATATGGGAGGAGAGTTTGTTGGATCTCTCATCTCTAATGATTTTAGGATATTTCTCTGGATTCTCTAGTTTTCATCTCTATACAAGACCAGTGTTAAGCTAAATAATCCAAATACAAGAGAAGAGAGCAAGCTCCTCCCCTCCTTCTACCTCTGTTAGGTGAAAGGGGTATGAGGGTATTGTAAGTTAAAGATATTCTTTTCAACTTACATCACTAAGTCCATTGTATGTCTTAAGCTTATTGCCTGGTTTACCTAAAAACCAAAAATATTGTAAAATTTCCTGTTCACTGCATTCATTATTTTTGTTAGGTGTAAAATGCATTTAGAGGTGAAAAACCAGTCCCTTTCACAGTTTCCTGCATCATCTTGAAAGGTAGATGTGCCTTTGCATTGAAGCAAGACAAACGGTGAGCTTGCAATGATAGAGACATATGAATAATTTGTTCATCAAGGTGTTAATAAAGAAAGTTATCTATCATTGCAAGTCCACCGTTTGTCTTGCTTTGATACAAAGGCACAGCTACTACTTTCAAGATGGTGCAGGGAACTGTGAAGGGGACTATTCAGGAGGGTCTGAAAATTATAGGTTATGTCAACGGTTGCATCCCTTGGCAGGCTGGTGGTTGAGGGGGAGGGGTTGGTGGACATAAAGGGTTGCCACAAATTTAGGAGTATTAAAAAATATGTGCCCCTCTCTGAATTACACAATGATGGAGTCTTATAACTTTTCTTAAACAGTATATCAGACTCACCATCTCTTGAAGGAATTTTCATTTGTTCTAGTTTGTCTCTGAGAAGAAGGATTTGTTTTTCAAGTTGGTTGTTCATTTGTTGTTGAGTTTCGAACCGTGTTTTCCATTCGTTGTCTGAAATACAGGAAATAAATAAATGATTCAGGCTTCATTTTTTCGAAACAATAGTCTAAAATTTCCGTATTAGAGGCGTATATAGCTCAATTATATTAGGTACATATTTAACTACCAACAAAAATTATCTACCTTCTTCGCCAGCTGTTTCAGACTTTTCCTGCATTTCTCCAATAGTTTTCTCGAGATCTTCCGAAGATTCTTCCAACATGTCTCTAAAGTAACGTTTTATAAACATAATAATTAGATCTGAGCTTCAAAAGAGAGAAAATTTGATAGTTTTTAAGCGTATCTTGCTTCGCGTGATCTTCATGGCATATGGCAGACGGTTGTTGAAAGTATTTATGTTTATGTTGAAGAAGGATCATCTCAGGTCTCTCAAAGCTTGATAATTTGATTATTACGCTTTTTATTCATATTTCCGTAGAAGAAAATAATGATCCAGAAGTATATGCAATAGCTATTAATTGAGCAATTCAAAACAATCAAAGCCATATTTAAACTTACTTCATTTGTTTTTCTTGTTGGATTTCTGCCTTTAGTCTCTCTATCTCATAATCTAATTCCGTCTTTGGTGCTTGCTGTTGCCTTTGGACCCTCGGGGAAATTTCAGAAGCCATTCTTAAAGGTTTTACAACAGGTTGAGGCTTTACTTTTGAAGCTCTTCTTGTTTCTTTAAACTCTTTTTTAACAGTAGAAGTTTGAGCATAAAATCTCGTAATATCTGTCGAGCCGAGCCTGTTACCACGCATGACTTGAATCTATAGCAACCGGGGTAAACAAAACAAATGGCGCCTTCTTGCAATCTTTAAAGAAATTATGTTCTTGGAATTCAAAAAAAATTTATAAATAAAATAATCAAGTTTAGAATAATGTTTTAGAACGTTTTTAATATCATTTATGATGTCATACAAGCGCGCGACAAAATTTTTAACGTCATAATCATCATTGATCAGAGATAATTTTGATAAAATTCGTTCGCAAATCAAGTTCCACCTCAATAATTTTAAAAAAATATGAAACTGTGAAGTTGGTTTAAAGCAAAAAAAATCCAAAAGAGTAGCTGGAAGTGGAGTATGTATTCACTAGAAGTTGGTGGAAAAAAAGTAATTATCGAAAACAAATTTGGAGAGTGTAAGTTCTCTTAAGCATTGATCTGATATGACCGAAGTCGCAGATAAGTCCTCCCCACCCACTCAGAAAGGAACAGCTACTGAGCCACATTTAACGCAGCATTCACTGGTAGGAGTAAGCACACTGTTGGAGAGATACGGTTACCAGATTGGAGAAGTCTTAGGAAAGGGTTCTTACGCTGTAGTAAGAAAAGCGCACTCGAAAAGATACAAAAAAGACATCGCAATCAAGATCATTTGCAAGAAGAAAGCTCCCGAAGACTTCCTAACAAAGTTTCTACCGCGAGAAATCAAAGTTCTAAAGAAAATACAGCATAGCAATGTTTTAAGTCTTTTAGAAGTTATCGAGACGAATACTAGGATGTATATTATTACAGAACTAGCAGCAAATGGGGATCTACTCGAGTACATCCGATCTAAAGGTGCCATAGCAGAAACTAGAGGCAAGGAACTTTTTCGACAACTTGTCGAAGGAGTGTCTTACATCCACAGCAAAGAAATCGTTCATAGGGATCTTAAATGCGAGAATATACTACTTGATAAGGATCATAATCTTATTATATCAGATTTTGGATTTGCGAAAGAAAATTTACCCACGGCTACTGGAAAAAAGAAACTTAGCCATACATACTGTGGATCATACGCTTATGCACCTCCAGAGATATTAAAAGGTAAGTGAGCTAAGTATTACATTATCAGCTATAAAATATAGTGGAATTAAAGAGTTTGAGTTACGAATAAACTGGAGTTCCAAAAAGTCATTGAAATAGGTCGCCCTGTAAGTGAGCTAAGTATTACATTATCAGTTATAAAATATAGTGGAAGTGAAAGAGCTTGAGTTACAAATAAACTGGAGTTCCAAAAAGTCATTGAAATAGGTCGCCCTGTAAGTGAGCTAAGTATTACATTATCAGTTATAAAATATAGTGGAAGTGAAAGAACTTGAGTTACAAATAAACTGGAGTTTCAAAAAGTCATTGAAATAGGTCACCCTGGAAAGCTGTCTTTCAACGAGAGTTGCGCATTTCGCAACATCCTTTCAAGAGTATTTTTCGGCCATTTTTTCTTAAGCATTGCTTATGTACGATGCTACCTTATCAGTTGTATTGAATCTATTGATAACACTAAAGCAAAGGATGTCTTTTGAACAGTTGCGCATTTTGTAACTTTCATTAAAGAAAATTTTTTTTTCGTTCAACCATTTTTTCTAGGTATTGCTTACGATGCTACCTTAATTAGGAAATGCATTAAATACATAGACAACACTTGTGCAAACGCTGTCTCTGAACATGAGTGGCGCATTTTGAAAAAATCATCCTCAGTCTAAGAAAATTGTTTTTCCAAATATTTAAAAAAAATAGGCATTGCTTACGATGCTACCTTAGCAGATGTATGGAGCATGGGAGTAATTCTTTACACTATACTGTGTGGAAGACTTCCATTCGACGACTCCAACCTTCGCAGTCTACTCCAGCAAGTCCACAAGAGAGTCGTATACCCTTCAAGAGTAAAACTAACCGATCCAGCCAAAGCAGTGATTCATAAAATGCTAACATGGAACATACCAGAAAGGATTACAGTCGAACAGCTAATGAACGAGCCGTGGGTGAAAGACGATCATATAACAGAGAGTTAAAAATAAATCCTTGTTAAACACAGATGGTGTAAAAACCATCTTCTTTAATCTTAGGATTGCTATGTAGGCGGTTATATATTGAATTATTCATTAACGTTTTTTCATCTACTTGATATCGTAACACACGGTCGAGGAGGTCGGTCACTTGTATTTTATTTACGCAAAAATAATTAACTTCAGTGTTTCTTAATTTTAAAAATAAAAACGTTATCTCACTTGGACGTGTATTGCATGTTTGAGCTCGCGAATATAAATATCCAAGTGGCTCTTTTACTAGCTGCACTAAATTCCATTTGAAACTGCAAGCATACGACCACAAGCACTTGCAGAGCTGTCTTGTTAGGATGGAGGCTTAATGTCTTTGGAGTGCCCCTTGGACGAAAAGTGCTACTTTTTTGTACAAACTTGAAACTTCGTCCAAATAGTCACAATGTATGTTAAAGTTAAGTTTTGAGCAAGTTTTTTAGTCAAATTACAAACACGTTTTAACCAAAGGGACTAATCCATCCCTTGCATTTTTAAGTTACAGAGACAACTAGAATTTCCTGTGAGGGGGATTATTCATTCTTAACCCGGCTCGACAAATCATCCCTCACTTCCTCCCCCCAAACACATTCAAATGATCTGCTAAGGGGGAGAAGGAAAACACAGGCACCCCAGTAACACGTGATTTATGTCACCTAAAATTTATTTTGGCTTTTGTCAGGACTAGATTGTTGCTGTGAATCATCTACTGAGGTATTTTCCTTCTTTCTCTTAAACTGCGCAGCAACTTGATTTCCACTTTTTAATTTGTAGAATTATCTTTGTCACTAGCATTGTTTGTGTCCGGAATTTGTTCCCTGGTTTCCTTATTTGTTGGAGTGTTTTGGTTTGTGTTTATGTCCTTTTGTTCATCGCAACTTCCTTCATTCCCTAATTCTCCATTCTTCATTTCTCGTCCTTCCTCCATCCTATCATTTTCATTCTCCTCTTAGAGGAACTCATAACTTTACCATCTTCGTTTGTACTCGATACGGTTTTTTCCTCATGATTTTCAATTTCGTGAACCTCGCCATCTGATAAAGGTTTTTGATTCTCTTCTACGTCTTCGTCGTCGTCAGTCTTTGCTTTCCTTTCACTTTTAACACCGTTTACTCCTCCACTTTCCCTCTCTTCCGAATATCCATTCAGATTTTCATTCTCGCTGTCTCTTTCATCAAGTTTCCAATCATATTTTTATTGCCATCATATTTGTCCTCAATGTTTCCATTTATATTTTCATTCTCATCCCTTTCATCAGAGTTTCCATTCACAGTTTCATTTCCATTACTATTATGAATGGCGTAAACCGGAACCAGCCTCGAAAAGACCTGCAAGCGATGATTCTTGGTATCGGCAACGATAATGTTATTGTCTTTATCAATCGCTACATCATATGGTGCATTAAACGAACCATGGTCATCACCAACGGTGCCAAAGCTACCAAGGTATTCTCCTTCAATAGTCACTACCTGAATGCGATGGTTCTGGCTATCAGCTACAAGGATATTCTCTTGGTGATCTAAAGCAATACCTCGGGGGTATGCGAACTTACAAACACCGATTCCCTTGCTGCCAATTGTCTTTGCTTCAAGACTCCTTTCACTGAAAAACACTCGTAAATGATGCTTCATGTAGTCAGAAACTATGACGTCACCATGCTTTGTAACGGCAATTCCTATTGGATAACTGATTTCTTCTGGCCCACCAATAAAATGAAGGAAATTGCCTTCAAAGCTGAATTTTTGGATTCTGTGGTTGGCTTTGTCGCCAGTGTAGATGCAGCAGCTGCTGTCGAATGCTATGGAACACAGCTCTGGTCTGCGGTCATTCTTGCTGTAAACTGGTAAGATAGGGCGAAGAAACTCTCCTAGGAAAAAATAATTTCAATGTTAACACACCAGAATGGTATGTAGCATAATAAAGAGAAAAATACATGTAATTCTTAGTTGATGTATCGCATGTAACTGCTGATGCATGACTTACATCAAAGTTTTTGATTGGTTCAGATAGGAACCTCTTTGAATGCCACGTCACGTCTGATTGGATAAACCATGTTTTCGTGTTCGATTTCAATTGGTTTATTGAACCTGAAGCCATTTCATAGCTAGTACGCACATTTCTCTCGTTTTCAGCTAATAACCCTTAAAAAATAATATTCCCAGAGTTCATTTCCATGACGCCTGAAGCTGTCTCTCATGCGGCATCCCTTACTAACCTGCAGTAAAAAGCGGGGAACATTAAATAACCTGTTAAATTATTTGCGGATTGTCTCCCGGCTCAACAGCCTATCCCAATTTGGAGGCATAATACAAATCTACTAAACTAACTATTCACTCATGATTGTAAGCTTCACGAATCAGTGCGTATAGCACGTAATATGCAGCCCGTAAAGTCCTTCTCTGGTCATAAGAATAGTATAGATACGCTAACTATTCACTCATGATTGTAAGCTTCACGAATCAGTGCGTATAGCACGTAATATGCAGCCCGTAAAGTCCTTCTCTGGTCATAAGAATAATATAGATACTCTAACTATTCACTCATGATTGTAAGCCTCACGAATCAGTGCGTATAGCACGTAATATGCAGCCCGTAAAGTCCTTCTCTGGTCATAAGAATAGTATAGATACTCGATTAATAGCGACCGTTAGATACGACGACGAGTACAAGATCAAGTACGAGTTTTAAAATTGGCCTTGTGCACGTGGAACACTGAATCGTAATCGATTTCCAAATATTTACAATCTAATGTTTTAATCTACTTAAACGATCACGACTACAAAAAAAATAGTGCCTCTCTTCAAAAGTTAAAAAATCGTACTCTTACTCGTTCTCTTCCTCGTCGTCGGATCAGATCTCTATTATAGCTAAGCGAACATACCATTTTTATTAAAGACTCGAATAATCTGTGAATCAGTCATCGCGAGTTCGCCTCGACAGCTGATAGCCAGTGCGCATGGTCGGCATTTCCCGCCAATATTAAGCGGTTGCTTCTGGACTTTTCCGTCTGCTGTTATCACGTGGATTCGATAGTTTCCATAGTCAGCAACATAAAGGTGAATGGAGTGGTTAATAGCAACGCTGACTGGTTGATTGAACTGTGGTGGCGATATTCCCTTCCCTTTTCGACCAATGACTGTCGATTCCTGTTCTGTTACTTCACTGTAGTCCAGAATCTAGCAAAATAGGAGTCCTATTAAGAAGCTGTTTTCGTACGGTTTTTTATAAGATACTTACGATATCCCTTAAAAGCCTTAACATTGTTAAGCGTTTTCATGTGAGAAAAAAATTAAATGGTAAATTGCGCATTCCATAGATGGGTTACTGTCATACTGCACAGGTCAGGAAAATGGCGGGAATGAAAATGGCAGACGCACACGCGTTAGGGAAAAATTAAGGCGGAAATAAAAATGCGGCGCAACTAAATATTCTACTTTAAGATGACTGCAACGGTTAAAGTTGGTTATTTCACGAATGGATTTCGGTCACATCTTCTACCTTGTATTCAACATTCTGTTCAGCATTTTGAGTCTCAGTTCTCGAGTATGACTTGAACCGGCTCTGAGCACGTGAACCTGGTGTTAATGGCTTGTGACGATTAGTTTCTTCCAAGTCAATGGATGTACTATCAAGTTTTTCCTGTAATTCCATCCTCATTCGTTGGTTTTTGTGAATATTATGTTTAATAATTACGAATCTGCAAAAGTGTATCGTGTATTGAGTCTTCTAAGTGTATTATTCCCTCCGTACTATGTCGTATATCAACGTGAATTGAACGAATATCGTCAAGAGCTTTCTGATGCTTTGAGATCAACTCATCCTCGTCTTTTTTTCCTTTTTCAAGCTCAGTCAACTTTTCTTTTAACTCTGTTTTAATGCTCGCACTGTTTTTGTTCTTCTCTTGCCTTTGTTTTAACTTATCAAGCTCTATTTCTTGCTTCTTGAGGAAAAAACGCACCGTTTCAAGTTTTTGTTCAATCGACTCAATATTGGATTCATTTTCTTTAATTTTCTCTTTGAGATTTTGTATTTCTTCCTCTTCTTGGACTAGTTTTTCGTTATTCCCTTGGATCTGCATCTCGTATTGCTTGACATCGCTGTCTAACTCAGCTTCGCAATCTTCATTAGCGACTATTTCGTTTTCGAGTCGTTCTATCATGCGGAGAATTGTTTCTCTCTTTGTATTTCGTCTTACGTTCCCCTCTTGTTCATCATGATCTCCTGAAATAAAATAAATATGAATGAAAAATTGTATTGAATCGACAGAGTTTTCAAGGGATGTCAGACGCAGCAACTGTTCTTGCTACAAAACCGGAATCAAGGAAAGATACCAGCATTGCAGAATATTGGCTGCTTTACATGGCGAAAATGCCGCTTTTCATACATCACACAATGATTGCGCGCAACGTTGAAGGTTACTTGCAGACGATAAGACTTATTGTGCACTAAAATATCTATTCCTCGCCTGCAGTATTGTGTGCTAATTTGCGCGCAAGCGCATCTTTACCCTCCATACATTCCACTTCTATGATATAAATGATGCAGATGATCTTAAAAAGATCTATCAATATTGCTTTTCTCTCAATCTTTGTTTTTCAACAGGCTTACCTGATCCAGGTAAACTCCGTTTGATCGAAAGTTTATCTGATGTATATTTTCGACTTTCAAGGCCATTAGACCATTAGTATAGAACAGACAACGAAAAGAAGAAACTTATGTATACTACTGTTAAATAAAGTACATAATGAAGATCGCATACCATATATCAGTGAAAACATTCATAAGGGAATGCACAGATTAGTAAGTTTATTCTGTAGACCTCAGTAGACCTACAAAACTTTGCACTAATTTGTACAATTTTGTTAGTTAACCTTAAGTCACGGATGTTGCACAAGGACGCATTCCTTCGTTACCTGTGCCATTAATTGCGGATTGTTTTTCAGCTTTCTGACAGAGACATCAAACAAGCCTTGAAACGAAGTGCCCTAAGTTATGAAGCATTCTAGACCCTGTAGCTAATAGCTTTATCAATTAAATTTACAAACTAGTTCTGTACTGCAGCTATATACAGATGCGTTGAATAATTTAGGACAACCTACATTTTGATATTTTTCAAACATTTACTAAGTTAGCAATTGCCTTTGATGCTGAAAAAGAATTTCTTTTCTTCACACTGACGTTTTTAGTTTCACAATCGTTTGTAGATTGTTTGTATAAAATGTAGTACTAATTCGACTCACCAAAACTAAGACCAGGAGAATACTTCTCCTTGAAATTGTCCACCAAGTTCACCAGTTTTAGACACTTCGTTTCGACAAGAAGTTTTCTAAGAAAAGCAAGTCGTTTTTCTGATACAAGGCCTCGTGTTTTTAGAACTTGAATCAACTCAATCCCTGATTCTAGATGCTCCAATGTTTCTTGTTGATATGACCTTGGAGGAGATATTTCATATATCGTACGTCTTCCAAATCTAGGTCCTTTCCAATGTCATGAAGAAGACTTTTCAATGTCGTTGGTGTGTCAGTTAAAGCTGACATCGTATTGAGTTTCTTTAAAGAGTTACGATGAGAAAAAATATGGTTTTATTCGGACCATAGTAACATGGTGTTGTCAAACAGCCAGAAAAATTTGCATTCTGTCCGCGAGATTACTGTGATGGTTAAACAAAGAGTGAGTCATGGTGGCGTAAAGTCAACAATGTCGGGAATTATCTCTTGTTTTCCGATCCATTGAAGTGATGCCGAGCTTAATTCGATAAATTGCAGGCCATTAGCAACCAAGCTTTGAAATATTATTTCACTAAAATATTAAAAATATGTGAAGAAATGGGGACAATTTCCAAAGACATTCTTTTTTTCCTCTTTTCTATAGAGCTTAGCCCCAACAAATTTATTGTTACCAATCAATTCTTCAAAAATTCAAGCACAAGTTATGAAGGAAGTTCATATAAAAGCACCAATTACGTTACATTTGACCAAAACATAATTGTGAAATTGAACAGCAAAAGCCTTTTTTGAATAAAAGGCCATGCTTTGACCCGTGTTATTCGATATTTTGATCCATTCGATTTTGACCCGTGTTATTCGATATTTTGATCCATTCGATTTTGACCCGTTTTATTCGATATTTTAATCCATTCGATTTTGACCAGTTTTATTCGATATTTTAATCCATTCGATTTTGACTCGTGTTATTAGATATTTTGAAAATACAGTATGAAATAGCAAATAGACCGAATAGAATAGTGAATAAAATTGGATGTATTTAAAGAAATACATTAGTAATAATTTATGCGGTGTAAAAATTTCTGACGAGAACATTTTTTTAGATTGTTCTTTTATCTTTCAAGTTGTAAAAGACAGATTTAAGACGAAGGTAACCATTAATATAAATAATACAAGATCTTAGAGATAGATATTCATGTACTATACTTCCTATCTGGATTAATAATAATAGCTAGTACAGATAAAACCTGTATTAATAATAATAGCTAGTACAGATAAAAACCTATAATAATAATAAGCAAGTACAGATAAAAACCTATATTAATAATAATAGCTAGTACAGATAAAAACCTATATAATAATAATAGCTAGTACAGATAAAACTTGTATTAATAATAATAGCTAGTACAGATAAAAACCTATATTAATAATAATAAAAAGTACAGATAAAAAACCTATATTAATATTAATAGCAAGTACAGATAAAAACCTGTATTAATAATAATAGCTAGGACAGATAAAAACCTGTATTAATATAATAGCTAGTACAGATAAAAACCTATATTAATAATAATAGCTAGTACAGATAAAAACCTGTATTAATAATAATAGCTAGTACAGATAAAAACCTATATTAATAATAATAGCTAGTACAGATAAAAACCTGTATTAATAATAATAGCAAGTACAGATAAAAATAAAACCTAAAATTGTATACTAAAGCTGTACTGCAAAGTTATATTTAAAATGTAGCCTATTTACGAAACTTTTTAAAAATCTTTCAGTATTTACAGAGATGTTTTTGTAAGAAGCCTGCTGGATAATTTTTTTATTGTAGGAAGTAGAAAATACAGTGGATGGTGCCTATCATTACTAATTCTAGTGTAGAGCCTTCTATCATACTCTTCTAAAGTTAATAAATACTAATCAGATGGGAAATGGCTGCGATGTTCTTGTCTTTTGACTCTCTTGGGAATGCTTGCAGTCCAGATTTCCAGTGTCGAGGTTGGATGAATAAAAGAATCAGGTTTAGTCTGGTCTTCAAACCATGTAAGAGGTTCATTGAGCTGCATTCAATTTGGAGGACAAAACAAAAGAATCTTAATCTCCTGGGAATTTGAAACCTATTATTTTCCCCTCCAAATAGACCTCTTCAGCTTGGGGTAATGTTTTCCCATTTCAGACCATGTGTCATTCCCTTGAGAATAAGATTCTTCATTTTAGCTGTATTCGTATTCATGTGTCTTCTCATGTGAAAACTGAGCTCAAACCTCAGACAAAGAAATGATACTCTAGGGAATGACATGTGGTCTGAGATGGGAAAATATTACTGATGAAGAAAGAAATGATACTCTAGGGAATGACATGTGGTCTGAGATGAAAAACATTACATCAGGGCCAAAGAGGTATATTGACCTCATTCTAAAGTACTGCAAGGGGTCTATGGCTAGGCTTCATTTCTTCAAATAATAAGTGATTTCAGGAGGTAGACCCAAAACATTTCAAAAGGGGGTTGCAAAGTTATTAGTCATAATCTGAAAGGAGATAAACAAATCCCATGACTTTCTTAAATGGGTCGGTGTCCACTGGTAGAACAAAGCTTGGGATTGGATAAAATAACAAAAACAAAGAAAGCATGGATTATGGTGAACAATGTGTATTATTCTACATGTGAGCTGCGTTCTTTGTTTCATCTCACCATTCATTGTTTGTTCATCCACTCCCAGGCTTTGTTTTGCCTGTCGTGTGTTACCCTCTTAAATGTCAGCTGCTAATGTGAATAAACATCAAAAATCAATGGTTTTTTTAGTGAAAACCCTTTTAAATCATTATACTTGTTGATTTAGATAAGGTGTGTGAGTTTCTACTTTAATTAATAAATCCTTAACATGATGTGAGTATTTGAAGTTTTGAAAGTACACCAACATGAGGCCACCAAGTCTTCCGGTTATCAATACATATAAATCTGTTTTCACTCTTTCTTAACTTCTAATATTGGTATTCAGTCAAATTCTACAAAATTTTCTGGAAATAGTTTTCATGAAGTACTTTCTCAAATATCAATGATAGTTTCTAGTAAAAAGGCTTTATTTTCTCAATCTGAAAAAACTGAATTATGAAAGTCGTCTATAAGATTTCCATTTATAGCAAAGCGATGGTATCAATAAATGATTTTTTTATTTTAGTGGGGTAGAGGATAGGGAAATTGAAATCACCCGATTATTTTTTAGCTTACTGGCTCGAATTTATTTGGACTTCTGTAGCCTTGTCAGGCTCAAAACATACCATTGAAAGGACAATTGACATTGGACTGGGATTTTCTTGAAATTTGCCTTTAACATTTGTGATTTTGTTTCGAAGATTTCTTTTTCTGCAAGAAGCATGCATGAAAACCACTGAAAAAAAGAGAAAAAAATAATAGTGAATGATATTATTTTTCATTTTGCTAGAATATTGCTTTTCAGTTGACCAGAGGATGTGGTGCGTAAAGTATGAGAGAAAAAATTATGACTGGCCTTAAGCATTTTTGGAGCTTGGAATAATGAAGCAAACATGGTGGTAAAGTGAAATAATTTCAACAAAAAAAACAATTATTGTCCTTAGTCTTCCTTTCCATTTCTGCTTCTTGTAGGCACATACATGATATTTAAGACAAAAGAAAACAGAAAAATATGCAAAAGTTGGGTTACAGTGCACTAAGAATGAATGCCGTCAGCAAAACAGCTAATTATGCTGTGATTGGCTGAAGCAAACTTCACTGCTTAGCTGGTTGATGCTGCTCCATATTTTAATTCTGGGAAATGCATGGGATTTAACACCCAGAGTAGTGCTTACCAGAGATAGGTGCAACCACACCCCAGAGAAAGACAAGCACAGACCCAAGCACATATATCAGCAAGAGAATGACACCAGCAACACCAGCACTGACAAGGCAATAATAGGCAGTATTGTCATGTCTGCCGGTCTCTATTTCTTTAAATATCCTGGCATATACCACGAGGGCTACTGCTACAGATAGTGCCCCTATTATCATATCCTTAGGATATAGTGTTCTAAAATGAAAAATAAATTAAGTGATTATTTTTTAATCAATATCTTAGTATGGCATAATTAAACAATAAGGGACCTGTCATTATCAGTTCCCTGTGGGGGTGGTGGATGGAGGATTTTTGTGTCTATACCATCAAGAATAACACTCAATTTTACAGTTCCATTCAGTGACCACGAATAATAGTTTCTAGCGGAGGCTGGAGTTACCGCACATGATAAACTGTAGTTTTGCTATGCACTGAAACTCCAGCCTCAGGATAAGGCCTATTATTCGTGATCTATGAATGGAACTCTAAAATGGAGTATGGATCCCCCCAGAGGTTGCTCTCCAATGTTTCTGTGATCCCCATTTCCACACCTGTAAATATATAGCTGACCCAGTTGTCTAAAAAAAAATGGAATGTTATGCCCCCTAAATCCTTCAGCCCCCAACCCTTATTCCACAGGTGATAAATAATGTTGATATATAACGTTCCCTAACGTGTTATGTTATGTTATTAAAAAACAAAATATATTTTACTTGTTTTGGATTCCCTTATAATTTCCAGCAAAATATGAATCGTTTAATTGTGCAAGTTTGAATAAAGTTTTGTTTCAAAAGAAAAACTTCGAAAAAACAACACAATCGTTCACTTACCCTAAAATAAGGAAAATAACGATGCACCACAAGAAATAGTTCGTCTGATAGTACAAAAGATTATTGGCTATTCTGTTAGACATTCTTTCTAAGTCGCTCAAAGTTGGAATAGTAAACTTAGCGTCCGTTAAGACGTCTTGTAGTGAGCGAAAGGGAGGAAGTTGCATACCAGCCGCCATCTTGAAATACGTTAGCGTAACAAACACAGGTAACCCGTCATCATCTTTTAGAGGACCTTTTAGCGCGCAAGACGCAAATTTGATGTAATGAAGACCCTAAAAATTCTTATCTTTAAGCTTAACAAAAAAATCTTTAGTTAAAGAACTAACAGAAAAGCACTTTTATATCATTTTTATTGGTTATGCTCTGAGAAATAATTTGATATTTAAAAAAAAAACTATTTTTTGATGTTAGAATGCATACAAAAGTGAATCAAACTGCTGCGAATTGATATCGTATAAAGTTATAATAATAATTGATCCTCAATAAAACGTTAGATGGACAACGACATAAACACAACACCGCAACATTCAACAGACATTAAAATAAACTCAAATTCATCACTCATACAAATCATAATAATAACCTTCTTGTTGAAAAGTTATCCCCCAATATGGCCGAGATTTTAAGCTCTTTATGTAAGATTATTATATATGCATTAAAAAAATAAACCCAAAAAAGTTCAAAATGTTCATAAAATTTTTTTGTATTTGCGTCGTACAGATAAAAAATTACCTCCACGTTGAAATTGCCCTCGAAAGTGTCCGAGACGTCAAGATTTTTTTATGATATATAGATTAGGAGATCATTAAAAAGTTCAAATACCGATAACAGTTCGTTTTAGCTACGTTAAGGAGGACTTCTTTATCACTCTTGAGTCGCTGAAATTCAAAAATATCTATGAGACTAAATGTATGTATATTGCTAAGTATTCAATTCGTCGATTTTTGCGGTTTTGTCGGCACATATTACTTTGTAAAGGCACTGCTGAAAGCCAATCAGATTGCAGAAATCACCAGTGATTTCAAAATGGATATAATTAAGCTAGATATCTTTTCTACTGCAAAGTTACGCGTATTGTGAACACGTTCGTAACTTTTGCAGCATTTGCTACGTCACACGCGCAATCGTCCAGGACCCGGTTGTAAGAAAGGTGGATAGCGCTATCCAACGGATAAATCCTTATCCAGTAAATAAATGATGTTATTCAATAGATTTATCCACTGGAAAAGATTTATTCGCTGGATAGCGCCATCCAACCGTAGCTTCGTACAACGGGTCCAAAAGTACAAAAGCTATCTACTTCTATGAAGTTGTGCTTAAAACAAATCAGGTAACAGTTGCACCAATTGTCAAAGAAAATCAATATTCTATTTAAAACAAGAAAAATGTTTCATTATGCTTACCGATCAAATCTTCCGTAACCACATTTTCACTAGGAAAAGAAAGCAAAAAAAAAAAAAAAAATTAGTAAAAAAAAATTAGCAATGAACGTCTCGATTCCTGCCCTAGCCAGCGTCTCATACTCTTCCCTTCTTATCCCAATTACACTATTACTGTGCGATAACTGACCAATCAGATAACAGTAAACTATTGATACAGAGATTGAACTAATAACAGTGTTAGCCAATCATATTATCACATTCTCACGCTCTTATTATATCGATGCGCTATTTGATTGGCTGGTTAAAAATATTGAACCAAATGCGCAATATGATTAGTTAATGATACTAGTTTATCAAAGTGGTCCTGTTGGAGTATCCGCTAAGTAATTTTCTTACTTATCTCTCGCAATTTCCTCTTCATCCTTTTCTTCTGCATCAGGTATGCTAACATCTACATACAGACAATTGAAATATATATATATATATATATTAATTATTACTAATACACTAGAGGTGGTTCAAGGATATTAACTCAGTTTACCTCTCACGTTCCAAAAGCGCAAGTTTTGAGAAAGCTTGGTGCGTGCTTCACCGATTAAACTCATCGACAAATGAGTTGGGGTTAGGTAACAGGGCGAGCTCGGGTTGCGACAGTTCGCATTCCCGCTGGAAGGTAACCATGGTAACCGGGCCACAGCTCACCACCGGTACCTGTCATACTGAGATTCAGTGGAGTATATACTCACCTGTAGAGAACCTTTTACCAGAGGAAGGAGGGTGGGAGAAAAACTCTTGGTGCAAATCGACCAGCACTGCAAACACGGCAAGTAAGCCCCTCCCCTGATAATGCCCTGGGTCCCTCCCGCACATTGTTTGGAAGACCGCTGAGCAGCATGCATTGTCTCGATTTTAACTTCGCCTAAATTTCATTTAGCCACATAAAAATTTTTTAGATTTATATAAAGTTCTCGATAATGTCTCTTAGGCCTGCATTTTCGAGGCCGTAAAAGGGTGAATGGGTGCGTGGAGTACTGAACAGGAAATGGTTGGATGGAAAAATGAAAGGGAAGCCGATGAATGACTCACTAGGGGCATTGATTAAAGATACACATTCAAATATGTATTTACAGTATTATTGTGTATATTAAATATTCGAGATATAACGCACGTGCTGATTGGCTGTATATATCAGAGTACAGAGATTCAATCGCGCAAATTTGTCCAAAAATATTTTATCGGCTACGCGTCGTGCTTCTAAGGTGTCTTCTCTACAGCTCCCAGCGTGTTAATATCACAGTACACGTGAGCACACGTTTCATATTCTTTTAATATAACAAGTGCTTACCGATGAATTCCAAACATCTCCAATACGGCTTGTGAGCATTGATAACATTCTTTATCGATTCCATTGCACTATGTATTTGACAAGTTTAGAAAGTGTTTTAAATATTTTTTGAACCAAAACAAGAACGGGAGTAATTGGGTACATTTATAAACCTGGAAGTGGAAAGCAACATCGACGTGATCTTGCATAGGGTTTGGTAGGGACAACTAGCAAAATTGGGGGGGGAGGGGGTGGTGAACATGGATATTCAAAAGTTAGAAGGACGATTTATTCCCTAGATGGAAAAAAACCCCTACACCCTTCGTCTATGCGGAGTTAAGTCTCTAGATCCTTCCCGCCATCGGTCAGTAGCTTATAAACAATAGCGGTGATGGTTACTCACCTTCTTGATGGGACGAGGGAGCCACCTTCCAGCCTTGGACAAGGATCACCAAGTAGTGTAGACGTACAGCTACACATGGATTCTTCTACTGAAGTCAAGTTGTAACCACCCTTTATAAACAACGATATTGTCATCATTCAAACATCATCATCGACATCATCCATTAATCATTTTCATCATCACAATCATAACCATCATCATCATTAATCTTCATCATCGTCGTCATTAATCATGACCATGGACATAAATCTATATTATCGTCAACATCATCATCATTACCATTATCATCACCATCACCACCATCATCAATATCATCATCACTCCCCACCACTACCATCATCATCACTACCATTATCATCACCATCATCATCATCATAACCAGCATCACCATCATTACCAGCATCACCATCATCACTCCCCACCAACTCCAATCATCATCAACAACATCATCATGATCATCATTACCATCATCACCATCATTACCAGCATCACCATCATTACCAGCATCCATACCAGCATCACCATCATCACTCCCCACCAACTCCAATCATCATCAACAACATCATCATCATCATCTTTACCATCATCACCAGCATCACCATCATTACCAGCATCACCATCATCACTCCCCACCAACTCCAATCATCATCAACATCATCATCATCATCATCATCATTACCATCATCACCATCATTACCATCATCACCAGCATCACCATCATTACCAGCATCACCATCATCACTCCCCACCAACTCCAATCATCATCAACAACATCATCATCATCATGATGATGAAATATAAAATTACCTCCAGCACGATGACCACCTTGCCCCCTGCTAAACTCATTAACATATTAGTAAGATGACAATAGCCTTCTGGAGTGATGTCGCAATGGCCCTACAAATGAAAAACAATTAGAAGAATCAGCATCAAGAAATCGCCATGAATATTTTTTAAATCTGTATTTGTGCTTGGGTAAGAACTAAATCAAAAGCATTGGAAATCTTTCCTTAATTCCCTTGAATAATCAAGAACAATAGTTTTAAGTCGAGGTTGTAAGTGATAAATAAATTCCCGACCTCAAACCATTGTTTCGTGGTCATTGAGCAAACTCAAACGTTTTGGACTAAAAATATATAAAATAGCGTGCTCACCTTAGGATCTCCCCTGGCAGAATCAAACCCAGCTGATACTAATACAATATCTGGGTCAAACTGAGGAAAAGAATAAGAAATATTGTAATAGAAGTGTACAGTGTCTCGTAGTGAAGGTGGAAGTAACTATGACAATATATTGCACTGTATAGACTCCTTGCACCGAGTTCCTAAAGGAATTGTTCTGAGGGACAAAACAATGGATTTTTTTTCATAAGAAAAGACAGCCTATTGGTTTTTTCCCCCCAGAACAATTCCTCTAGGAATTCAATAGGAATTCTATAGTTAGCTGTAGTACCTCGTATGCTATTGGTAACAACACATGTTGGAACGCAGCTAAATAGTCTGCATCACCCATATGGAACTGGGGAACAAATAGAAACATATTAATAATAAAATTAATACAATGCATTGGCGAGCAGAGCAGAACAGAGCAGAGCAGAACAGAGGAAATGAGAAATGGGGAAAAAGGACGGTTAAAAAAAAAAGAAAGGAAAGACTTTTTAAATAAAAAAAATTAAAAATAAATAAAGCAGTACAGCAAAGTGTTGGTACCCTATAGTGACGTATAGTAAATAACCAACATGCAATGGAACTTCTTTCAAAATTGTCTTGAATGCGAGGTTAACATGGAAATACAAAAGAAATACCACAAACTCAATCGAGAAAAAGTATGGTTTCTTTCATATTTTCATGTTAGCCTCTCATCCAAGCTCATTTTAAGAAGGATCATTGAATTCTATTTCAGACATACATATGGCAGCGAGAGAATCGACCCTACGACTACAGTGGTGCATTAGCAACACACACCTACCGCTCTTTCCGTACTATGTACTTATCGCTACGCTTCGGTCCGTACGGCATCACCTCGAGCCAAATATTTTCCCGTACGGCCCGACCTAACTCAGTCAATAAGCATTTTATCATATGACCCTCACGAAAATAAAAATAATTTAAAAAAGAAAGCGCGCGGTTTCGAGCAGGGCCGGACGGATTTTTTCGGCCCGCTTACGTCAACCCGTCTGCCCCCATCACGTGACTTTTTCCAATGGTTTTATTAGAGCGCGCGAGCAGGGCCGTACGGGTCATATGATAATATACAATATTATATGTAAGATGTAAGTTAGTATTATGTACCTTGTTCCAGGGAACGTTAATGTTGAAACCCTTCCCTGGGCCTTCACCAACGGCATCATAGTTTGCTATCGTCGAGAAAGGGTAGAACCTGGCGTGTTGGTAGACATGGGTAGAGAAGTATAACACACTAGAGAGACCAAAAGAAATATCACTGATTTTTAAACTATAAGCCGCGCTTTTTAGATATGATTTTGAGTAATAGTATGTAAATACATATAAACTAAAATAAACATAAATTAATGATAGTACGTACCTTGGATCTGACTCAAACAGGCTCTGTGTACCGTTACCATGGTGAATGTCCCAGTCAACGATGAGAACTCTATCAAATACAACAACAGTAGATGGTTAAACTGCAATGCATAACGAACAGTTTCATCAACTACTCCTTGTTATAGAAACGTAATGCTACCGCGCACGATTGGCAAATTTACGATATGGACGTTCCGTGCTTTGACCATATTACGACATTCAGCATTCTGGATATGTGAGAAATAATTACGCTCTGATTGGTTTACTCATGTCGTACCGTAACCGTGCCAGGAGAAGTATTTTTTTCTTAGCCATTCTATGCATTTTTTTGTAAGTTAAAAAGTTAATGACCGCTGGATAATCTTACTTTTTCATTTCCCACTTTTGCTGTGCAATCTTGGCAGCAATAGCTACATTGTTAAAGTAGCAGTAACCCATAGCACTATCTGTGTCGGCATGGTGACCTGGCGGCCTGTTTGGAAAAAAAAATTAATCAGATTAACTGCAAAAGTTCTTAAGACAATACTTCAATTCATGATTAAGTAGTTCTCTTCAAACTTGACATCCGCAGTAAGATGCATACTACTCACCTGACTATTGCTACAGCATTTTGCACCTGCAATAAAATTATAATCAATACTTTAGTAAGAGAATGGAGTCATGTTATGGAATATCAGGTCACATGATCATTCTCCGCCATATTCGGAATTCCAAATATATAAGTAATAGCGTAAGAACAAAGTGTTGTCCAACAACCATGGGAAACCGCGGGCTAAATGAGAAAATACAAAAACCACACCATTTCTATACGTTGCAGTTTTAATTCAAAAAAATAGGAATAGTCCCTTCTGGGAATAGTCCCCTTCACGGTTTCGTGCACCATCTTGAAAGGTAGCCGGGCCTTTGCATCGAAGCAAGACAAACTGTGAGCTTGCAATGATAGAGACATGTGAATAATTGTTCAAGGTGTTAAAAAAGGTCTTTATCATTGCAAGCTCATCGGCAGTCTCGCTTCGATGCAAAGGCACGGCTACCTTTCAAGATGGCGCAGGGAACCGTGAAGGGGACTATTCGAGGGGGGGAAATTGGTGGAAAATCGCACATTTAGCTCACAACGTGCCATGTTTGTCGATGACTGATGGATTGTTGGCTTGCCGGTGCATTAGCATTCATTTGATAGTATTCTTATGTAAATGTTTTATGAATTACTAGATGTTTCTAGATCAAAATAAGATCCTTCTAGAACTTTAATATGTTTTTAACAAGACTAAAGAGAAAAAATAACAGCGTTTCGTTGATATCAGGTCAAAAGATCGCAGTCTTTATTTGAGAACAAGTTATTCTCTGTTTAAATAGTATCAATATTCATGTGTCTTCCCATGCTCAAACATTAAACAAAGAAATGATACTCTAGGGAATACATAAAAAAAAATACAAACCTATTATAATAACCCAATGGTTAGCCAAGATAGGCAGCTGGCATATTGACATTAATCATATAATATTATTAAATAGTCTAGAAAGGTATTTGAACTGCAATTACAATATGATTATATTCATGTATAAGAAAAAATTAGAACAAAATGTGATCTGAAATAATTTTTAATAGTTAGAGATACCTTGTTGGTTGCAACATGTTCCACTGCTTCCAGGGTACACCCACAAGCTAAGAGAGCACACTCATATACATGCTATGGAGGAAAAACATAATATCTTGTTTGCAACTATTCATGTCAAACTGAGCAGCTAACATGGGTAAAGTGAAACAGAAGAAAATAAAAAAGAAATGAGAGCAAATGGACAAAATCCCACTGCTATGACTGTGGTCGTTGTGTATTATCATCAGAAGCATTATAATTATCATCCAAATGCATCATTATATTGTATCATTACCATCACCCTTGTCATGTATCATCATCATCATCATCATCCTCGTCACCATATGCAATCACCATCACCCTAATGTCATGTATCATGATCATAATACTCATCACCATACACCACCACCATTAACCTGATATTGATCACCACCATCGCCTAATTGTCATGTGTCGTCACTGTCACATAGCTGTCAAGAAAGTGAGGAATTCTTTAGGTTTCACATCAGTTCTCAGCTGATCACTATAACCTCACTCAAATAATCAGACTCATACTTGTCTCCCCGCCATGAGGAATTCTTTAAGTTTCACATCAGTTCTCAGCTGATCACTAACCTCACTCAGATAATCAGACTTATACTTGTCTCCCAGCCATGAGGAATTCTTTAGGTTTCACATCAATTCTCAGCTGATCACCAACCTCACTCAGATAATCAGACTTATACTTGTCTCCCAGCTGTGTGAGGAATTCTTTAGGTTTCACATCAATTCTCAGCTGATCACTAACCTCACTCAGATAATCAGACTCATACTTGTCTCCCAGCTGTGTGAGGAATTCTTTAGGTTTCACATCAGTTCTCAGCTGACCACTAACCTCACTCATATAAATAGAATCATATTCTTCTCCGAAATTGAAGAGTTCTCTTGTTTTCATCCCCTGTGTGCTTTTCATTTTGTCAATGTGCCTCTTGCTATATAAAAAATGTTTTTTGATAAAGCATATTTATCATGCACATTATCATTAACACCATTACACCACCACCATCAACATTATTATTATCATTATCAGGTACAATGACCACCATCACCAACACCATGATCATCATTAAGTCACCCTAAACAATACTTTAATCACCACCAACATCAACATTACTATCATCATCATCACCATCATCAACATTACTATCATCATCATCACCATCATCAACATCACCATTATTATCATCCTCATCATTACTATTATCTTCACCATCAACATCATTATCATCATCGTCCATCATCATCATTTAACCATCATAAATAATTTTATGAATAAATATCTAATCAAGTATTACCGTAATCAGAAAATTTATCCTTAAGTCAAAAGATATTCAAGCATTACCTGTGAAAAGTTGATAATTCATCTTCAGTAGCAAATCTTGACTTTCAAAAAAAAAAATTTTTGTATCAATATTTATAAATATTTTCATCCAAAAGTTTATGAATAGTAACTCAATGTTAATAATGTGTAGGCATGAATGTATGCTTACAGGTATTTGATAGCACCTTTCAAGTAACCCATACTCAATATGCTTGTTGTAAGGTCTTCCTACTCTGTCTGGGACTTCCATATGATCTCTGAAATTGTACAACAATATGACATTGAAATCCATCGACTTCAATACTCCAGTTTAGAGTTCTCTTTTGCTCTCTGTCAGCCTTAATTGTGCATATTCACTCTGACTTACAGTAGAGCAGAATCCGTGGAATTCTTAAGCATAACTTGCATTGTTTATTGGTAGACATTTCTTAAATCATCACCACAGATTGTACCAACACTAAAGGATTACATTACAAGCTAACACAGAGGGAAAGAGTACTCAAAACTGAGGTATTAAAATTGATCTTTTATAATGTAAACACTAAAGCACCATCTTCATTCCCACAAGTAGAAAAACCTTTCTGCCCATATAACTCCTGGAGTACTTTCAAAAGTTCAAGGATTATTAATGCAGGGGGAAAATCTACTGTTCCAATAACGAACATGGCTATGCCACAGAGGACTCCGCTGGATCTACTAGTATCCCATGTTCCTTTGCAGGGTTATTATTGTTTTCTTTGGCTTTCAATAATTACTTAATATACCAATAATTACTTAAACCAAGGTGTTAGCATTTGATGAAGAAATTATGTTCAACTAATTTGACAAATTAAAGCAACCAGTTGTAGGATCTGTACTGAACCTGAAATTACTCAAAAAGTATTCCAGTATTTTGACATTAAAAATAGGCATTGCTAAAGGTATGACAATCTACTATAAAGTACGATTTTAGCTGTTGGAATAGCAATATGTTATATCTCATATTTCTCACTCACAATGCATTCTAGGATACGAATGCCAGTCTTTTCGAGACACAGTCGTTTCGAGACAGGTCGTTTCGAGACACTAAGATACAAGTTCGAGACAGGCATATATCCGTTTCGAGACACATCATACATCGTTCAAAATATATCATATATAGAGGATATTACAGGTTCAAAACGATCTTATAAAGAAAAGTATTTATTGCAATGTTGAGATACAAGGATACCAGGCCAAACGTTACCAAGTTTTCCGTAAATTTTTGACTCGAAAACTCATCACACTTAGGCTACCAGATCTTAATAAGTCAGAACTCTATATGAATATTTCCAAAACCTTTATCAGAAAATCACATCTTCTAAACTTTATGGATAATTTTTATATAAACATGAAAGGGAATTCATTCAAGTTTAGAGAGAAACACGCAAACGACTCGCTCAAAAACTTTAGACGTCGTCATGCGGACGAGATGTTGTTTTGACTCAACAACAAGAATGTTCGACTCGTCAAACTACCACATCTTAGTCAGAATTCTATGATTTTTTCCGAAATCGTTAATCAGAAACTCACATCTTCTAAACTTTATGAATAATTTTTTGATAAATATGAAAGGGGATTCAAGTTTAGAGAGAAACACGCAAACGACTAGCTCAAAAACTTTAGACGCGGACGAAATGTTTTGACTCTACAACAAGAATGTTCGACTCGATCGTCAAATTTCTACATCTTAATCAGAACTCTTTGATTTTTTCCAAAACCTTTATCAGAAACTCGCATCTTCTAAACTTTATGAAGAATTTTTAGATTAATATGAAAGGGGATTCAAGTTTAGAGAGAAACACGCAAACGACTAGCTCAAAAACTTTAGACCCGGACGAGATGTTGTTTTGACTCGACAACAAGAATGTTCGGATCCGAATGTTCGACTCGTCAAACTTCTACATCGTAATCAGAACTCTATGATTTTCCCCAAAATCTTTATCAGAAACACATATTAAAGTTAGAGAATATACTAGTATAACCTTTATTTTTATCAAGGTGAAAGCATAGGAATTTGATCCACGTCAGGTCAAAAAAAACTCCACCAGAGTAGAATTCATCGAGCTTTGAGCTCTATGCAGATCAAAATCTACCTATCACAGCACTTTGTTGGCTTTATTTAAGATTGACTAAATGCCCGGCAGTCCAAACTTTCACCAAAAAAACGAGAACTGGCTACAGCTAATGGAATCGAACTAGTCTAACTTTATTATGGTATATTAAGTGTTTCCTGTAGTCTGGTCTGATTTGAAAAAAGATAGTCTGTATTCCGCTCGGCATAGAATATGGAGCACTTGGTTCATATCAGTTCTAATAGTTTCACCAACACTGCCGGTCGCGGTCTCAAATACACTATGCCCGGCAGTCCAAACTTTCGCAAAAAAATACTATGATTTACCTACCGTTAATGAAGCCAAACTAGTCTAAATTTATCGAGGAATATTAAGCGCTTTCTGTACTCTGCACTGCTTCAACTATAAGGATTGTTTGTCTTATCGTATTTTTTGCGAAAATTGCGACCGGCAGTGTTGGCGAAAATATTAGAGTCGTTTGCGTGTTTCTCTCTAAACTTGAATCCCCATATTATCGAATTTATAGTATTGAATTTCATATTATCTAAAAATTCTTCATAAAGTTTAGAAGATGCGAGTTTCTGATAAAGGCTTTGGAAAAAATCATAGAGTTATGATTAAGATGTAGAAGTTTGACGATCGAGTCGAACATTCTTGTTGTAGAGTCAAAACATCTCGTCCGCGTCTAAAGTTTTTGAGCTAGTCGTTTGCGTGTTTCTCTCTAAACTTCCTTTCATGTTTATATAAAAATTCTTCATAAAGTTTAGAAGATGTAAGTTTATGATAACGGTTTTGGAAAAAATCACAGAGTTCTGATTAAGATAGTAGATTAAGGTAGTTTGACGAGTTTTCGAGTCATTAATTTACGGAAAACTTGGTAACGTTTGGTCTGGTATCCTTGTATCTCAACATAGCAATAAATACTTTTCTTTATAAGATCGTTTTGAACCTGTAATATCCTCTATATATGATATATTTTGAACGATGTATGATGTGTCTCGAAACGGATATATGCCTGTCTCGAACTTGTATCTAAGTGTCTCGAAACGACCTGTCTCGAAACGACTGTGTCTCGAAAAGACCGGATACCTAGGATACTAGTGGATCCTCTAGCTGCTCCACAAGTTTTTATTATTATCTTCATTGTGGTGCAATTATTGCATTCCACTGGGAAAACTGCTAAAAAAGGAGATTGGCTGATTGCTATTTATTATCTGATTTGTGCAGTTTTTTGCATACTAATCACATTATGCCCCACTCGTTCATATAATTCTTCTTCATACATGTGGTCAACTAGGTAGTACATATAGGTGCATCACTTACTTAGTAATATTTACAGACAGACAGACAGACAGACAACCAGACAACCAGACAGACAGGAAACTTACTTATCCCAGATATTAGCATGTTTCTTCATCCTCTCATCATATACAAGTCCTGTTCTGAAGGAATACAACAAAGTGAACATAATAGAAAGTATATATTATATCTTTCTTTTCTTTATCGTGATTGTTTGCAAAAACAATTCTAACCTTTTCTTGACTTGAACAGGTTGTTCATCACGAGTTTGACTAATATCCTGCAAAAAAAGATCAATTAATAAAAAAGTATTTATTCATGAAAATTTAAAGGGACTCTGAGGTGCCAGACTCATCATAGCTTAAAATGTACATCAAACCTCGTTGATTTTGAAAATCGAAATGAAAATTCCATAAAATGCATTTTTTGGGGTGATATCGTTCGTCAAAGTTGCGAAATGACTTAAGCTGGGCTCCCTGTGGAATATCACGGATTCGAGGCTTGGGATGCCTGGGCTGTGATGACGTCAGATAGTGGAACATCTTGGATAGCTGGAGTCGCAATCAGCCAAATTTTGCTATGGAAGTATGGCTGTTCTTTATCAATTTGAGCCAGAAATTGCTTGAGGAGAAGAATATAATACACCCGATGAAAGTGTGAGAGAGGAAAGTGAGCTAGAAGAAGTGACGAACGAGGAAAGGCTTCAAGGAATCGATGTGGTGTGTACGTGTCAGCAACTTCATCTTCACTTCCATCTTCTATAAAGCCAGTATCTTCCTCATATACGTTCAGGGAAGGTAGATCTTATCTTAGATACCACACATGCTGGGATTACTATTCTGATCTTAATTGCTAAGATAACCATGCACTCACCATGTAAATTGGCGATATAAACTAGCACAACACAGAGGGCTGAAAAAGCATTTCAGCGAAATGAATATGCATTGGACGTATATTAAATAGAAAATACCGAAAAAAACTGACTTGTTTGGAATATAAGAACGTAACATAAAATACTAAAAAAAACTCACTTATTTGTTACATTTTTTTCAATTTGCAATAAGCCTTCTCTGTCATGAAGAGAAACTAAAAATGCAGTCCTAAGCCCTCAATTCAGCCACAACAGTCGTGGTGCATGTCATGTCTAAAGACTGCGTTGAGTTTAACGTCAGAAAATATTGAATCTTGTGTGAAATAAAATGTTTCATATACTTAATAACCTTGTGTATTGTCGTATTTTCGTGATTCAAGATCATTTAACAACATAAACACATATCATCTAGCTGTTTCCATCACGACACATTCAGCTGACTTTAATCGATTCCTTGAAGCCTTTCCTCGTTCGCCACTTCTTCTAGCTCATTTTCCTCTCTCACACTTTCATCGGGCGTACTATATTCTTCTCCTCACGCAATTTCTAGCTCAAATTGATAAAGAACAGCCATACTTCCATAGCGAAATTTAGCTGATTCAACTCCAGCTATCCGACATGTTCCACTATCTGACGTCATCACAGCCCAGGCATCCCAAACCATCAAATCCGTGATATTCCACAGGGAGCCCAGCTTAAGTCATTTCGCAACTTTGACGGACGATATCACCCCAAAAAATGCATTTTATGGAATTTTCATTTCGATTTTCAAAATCAACGAGGTTTGATGTACATTTTAAGCTATGATGTGTCTGGCACCTCAGAGTCCCTTTAACTTTATGATGAAAATGAGAAAATGGGTCAAGTTAACAACTTGTTATTTTTTTGGACTGGATAGATTAAATCTGTTAATTTCAGTGTATACCTTATCGGTAAGCATGTACAGAACGCAGGATATAAATGTTCATGGTTTATACTTACAAGTCTTCCAAGCTTCGCTTCAAGTCCACTGCTGTCACAAGTACCTCTCATTGTGAAACTAGCACTTTTGGAAAACAGAAAGCAAACAAAACACATATTAAGGGCACACTGCTATTTTACAGATTGAATTGGACTTAAAAGCATAAACAGAGTTTTTTGGGGCAAATTTGGAATCATGATAGGGGATTTCAGGTAATGTTCTTGAAATATGTAAATCAAATCTTATTGGACAAAAGTTATAAAAGCTTGTATACCAGTAATGAGCCTTTCCAGAATTCACTCATATGACCACGAAAAAAATGGTTTTAAGTCGAGACTTAACTTAAGTTTATTTTTTTATTTATCAAGTTCAACCTTGACTTGAAACAATTGTTTCATGGTCAGTCAAGGGAATCCAGGAAAGATCTATATATGGACCAACTTTTTGATATACAGAAAGCAAAAAAGGCATTATATTTTCTTGTGCTCTACGCCAGGGGACAGCTATTTCACAGATTGAAGATAAAAGATTGGGGGATCCAGTGATTAAAGAACAATACTGTAAGTCATTAGTTTAAGTAAGATAAAAGAGACACATGTGAAATACAGTTCCATTAAATACATTGTTTAAACGTTTAAGTGAAATTTCCTTTTTTGGTAATCAATATATCCAAGAGAATATACTGAATACAAATATTTAAGCAAATACAAAGAATTTAACATAGTAGTAAGTCATGATCAAGTAGTTAACATCAAAAGACTGAACTGAAAAAGTTAGAGCAGAAACAGAATTGTAAGTACACTTTCGTTTATAAATTATTCATTCATAGTTAATAGAACAAAAATCAGAAATGCTAAGATAACTTATATTTATTTATATTTTTGTAGTTTGACTTTAATAAAGTGCAGAAATTAAAGCTATACATGTGTCAGCGTTTAATCCTTTCAACACAGATCCGATACATCCAGAAAAAAAAAATGATAGCTAGGTTATAGGGGATTTTAGGAGTTGTTCGTGAAATATGAAAATCAACTCTTACTGGACAAAAGTATATACCAGAAATTTATGGACCAATTTGAATAATAGAATATTTAGATCTTAATTTTTGACAAATATTGAACAATATCTAGCAGAGAGCTTAACAGACAACACAGGCTACAAATCACTTCAAAATAAAGTATATCTGGTGGAATAAAATTATTTTAAAATGTACAATGAGCAAGAAATGTCAGCTTACAACACGCAGGCAATGCCAGTTATGGAAGTCTTTAGTTTTTGGCTCGATAAACGTTAGAAAATATCTTAAACAAATTCTAAATGAATGGACCAATGCCTTGGGTTATGAAGTTTTAACAATGATATTTAGATAACACAGTATTAGATTCACCTAAGAAGGTTGGGATGGATGTTTTTAAATGTTCTTTTTTTGAATGTTATTTAATCTTTAGCTTGTTACTTGACTAAATGCTTGGCTGGTTGAATCAATACAAGAAGACCTTGAACGATATTTAATTTAAAACTTGTAGAAAGAATAATGAATAAATATTAATAAATATGTCTAGCATAGCTTACCTGTTTTGCAGCAGTTTTGAGAGTTACTTTTAAGCGAGTTAGTCCCACCAGTAAATCTTGACAGAAAAAGACGAACCTGGCAATGCAACCCATGAGACCTGCCACCACAGGATACCCACAACCCCAATGGATATCACGTGACTGTTTGTTTGGGTCAAAGGTTATGCTTTTTCAAGCCCTTTTTGTTTTTGTTTGTTGTCGTTGTTTATATTTTATTTACTCTTTTTACCGCTTCCTTTTTCTTTCTTTGGTTGCTTCCCTCCCCCCCCCCCCCCCTGCATAGTTTTTGTTTTGCTTATGCAAGAAATTTGAAAACAAATTAGACAGATAAATATGATACAGATAAAGACATTTGGAAAATATTTTTAATGGTTTTTCAAGATCGACAGTTACGTTACAAAATCTCTCTTCTTTCTTGATGCCGGCATTGAAAGTGAGGCCGGGAAACTCCGCGAAACCCCACCCCTCAGCTCCGCGAGTAGGGGTGTTCGGCGGTCGATTTTGAAAAAGACCCCTAAAAAGTACGCATAATTTAAAGTCGTATTGATTTCAACCCCTAACCATATCTTTTTTGTAATCACTACCAAATCCTGGTATCTGATTGATTCAAAGGAGTGCGATTCAATTTCTAAATCGCAACTTTAGGAGCTCTTAATCGCATCATTTTGAAAGAACCAGTCACAAAACTGAATTCTTATATTCAGCCAATCAGAGAAGAAAATGATTAGCATTATTTATGAACATTTAATGATTTCTGATAAATCGTTTCTTTTATACCAGGACTCAAAGCCTGATTGATTTACTTCTTCTTTTTACATTAAATTGATTATTCTGCACTCTCTATTGTGTCTTTTTCTTGTGTATGATTACGAAAAGGATATGATTAAGTTGTAATTGAACTTCGTGTCGTGCAATTTTGAACCAAAATCATACTTGTGAATAACAAATTGCACTCCCGCTACGCGGTTTCTTTAAAATCTTGTTTCTTCTGTTCATGTTTGTTTAACAAGGAAAAATAAATGATAGATGATCCTTAATGGTACGGAGTTATGTTACGCAATTGACTTTAGAGCACGGAATCCCTAGGAGATTATTAACACACGAAATATTTTCTACCCGAAAAAGAGCTCTCTAAATCAATTAAACATTCACCTAATTATATATATATATATAATAAGGTGACTGCCTACTTTTGGAAATTGATTTAAACTTTTTTTAAACTTCGATTTTCCGAATAGAAATTTAATACTGATTTCAAATCTGGAAAGAAAAATAGGGTGTCCCGAGCTCGTTTTCGAGATAATCAGCATTTAATGGCAGCCTACGCACGAGCTTTTGGAGTAAAAATTGCGCCACCGGAAGTGATTAGAAAAAAATTAAGATCCATAAGATAATAGTTATTTGCAGACTCTATGATTGCACGAATGAAGGCTGGTCAATCATTCTACAATAATACATGGATTTTTTCGACAAAAAGACACAGAGATAAATTGAATTTTGTAGTTTTGGTGCTCTTAAAAATTTCATAAAGTCGAACAAAAATCCCTACAAAAATCTATTTTTTCATGTGTTGCTGATTTAAACTTTTTCTAAAATTTTGATATAACATAGATTTTTGAAAGTTTTTTCGAATAAGCCATTAAAAAATAGAGAGTCCCGTGCAAAATTTGAGGGTTTTGCCCTGTTGAAGCTCAAAACGCGTATGGTTCTTCAATAAAATATTGTAGATTTTTCAGCGGTTTTTGAGCGCGCGCTTATCGTGGGCTCAATTCGAACGTTTAGAAGTAGGCAGCCACCTTAAAGCATTTTCATGAAATATCGATATGTATTTTTTAACGAGCTCGAATGTGAGGACTTATCAAAGTTCGAGTGGCAAGCAATTCTTAGTGCATGTGACGTCATAGCCGTCAATTTGGTTGACTCTAACCAACAAAAGATTTGGTCTTCGTGTCATTTTGCCATGTCAACTAATTACCGTGCAATTCGAAAAACAGTGGCCATGTAGAAATATTTCAAGAATGTTTAATCGGCCAATCAGAAGCGTTATTGCTATCTTTCCGTTTTCTTTTAGTTTGAAAGTCAATTCTGATTGGCCAAAGGAGATCAATAAAACACTCTTAGAATATTTCTACGTGCCCACAGTATTTCGATTCACACTGTAACATGGCGACCACATCTTTCGTCCTTTTATTCTCATGGGAAGGATAGGTAGTAATGTCCGTTCTTTGGTGTTGGTTGTTCGTCCTGTCAAATCCGTTCTACGTAGCATGTTGCCAAAATTACACTTTACTTGATTACAGATCTTCATCATTCATCTCATCTATGCTCGGGATCGCGATCTCGTTTTGTTGACAAAAACACATTCGTTTACGCCAGCACACAACCACTATAACAATAACAATAGCAACAGCAACACACCCAATAACGATGCCAGCTATTTCTCCACCCGTCAAACCTTTTTTCATTTAAAAACAAAGAAGAAAAATATGTCTGAGCTAAAAAATCCAATAAAATCTGTGAACAGGTTCTTAAGGGAAAAGCGTGGGAGAAAAAAAAGACATACTTTTGATAAATTAAAACTAGTATCGACAAACTATGGACAAGTGGATTAGAGCATTAGCTGATTATGAATCTTGAATCCTCTTCTTCCACTACAGAAATCAGCATTAAATATTACATATTGAAATAGCATAATAACAATCAAGGACGTTGTGTTGTAGCGGTAGTGGAATCACCTCTTATCTCTCTATGGTCTCAGGTTGGATTCCTGGACTTGGCGGCATCACATGTGAGTAAAGTTTGTTAGGTCTCTTCCTTGATTCAAGGGTTTTTTTCCTGGGTCTAAATTGGGTTTGATTCCTGGACTCAGTATCACATGTGAGTAGAGTTTGATAGGTCTCACCCTTGATTCAATGGGTTTTCTCCTGGGTCTAAATTGGGTTTGATTCCTGGACTCAGCATCACATGTGAGTAGAGTTTGATAGGTCTCACCCTTGATTCAAGGGGTTTTCTCCTGGGTCTAAATTGGGTTTGATTCCTAGACTCAGCATCACATTTGAATAGAGTTTGTTAGGTCTCTTTCTTGATTTTATGGTTTTTCTCCGGGATCTCGGGCATTCCTAGTTCCCCACACATAAAATAACACACGCTAGCCATGTCCTGACTTTGATAAGCCCAAAAGTTTTCTTTACGCGATAAATATGAGAGTTTTTTTTCATATCATGTCAGCACAACAGATCTTTTCTGAATTCGACAAACGAGGTGTATGGTGGCCTAAGTTGGGTATCAACAACACCGTATAAAACATGATGAGCAGAAGATGTTTGTAGGCAAGCTATTGTTCGCTATCTCAGAAAATATCATATTCCTTTTTTAGTTAAAGAAAAAAGAAAAGATTCCTGCAAAGCTAACAAAACCACAGATAACTGTGAGACCCTGTGGTATTTGTTTTTGTTTTTGGTTGTGTTTGTGTTTGTGTTTGTGTTTGTGTTTGTGTTTGTGTTTGTGTTTGTGTTTGTGTTTGTGTTTGTGTTTGTGTTTGTGTTTGTGTTTGTGTTTGTGTTGTGTTTGTGTTTGTGTTTGTGTTTGTGTTTGTGTTTGTGTTTGTGTTTGTGTTTGTGTTTGTGTTTGTGTTGTGTTTGTGTTTGTGTTTGTGTTTGTGTTTGTGTTTGTGTTTGTGTTTGTGTTTGTGTTTGTGTTTGTGTTTGTGTTTGTGTTTGTGTTTGTGTTTGTGTTTGTGTTTGTGTTTGTGTTTGTGTTTGTGTTTGTGTTTGTGTTTGTTTTTTGTTTTGTTTTGTTTTTGTTTGTTTTTTTGTTTTTGTTTTGTTTTGTTTTGTTTTGTTTTGTTTGTTTTGTTTTCTTTTGTGGTGGGGGGGGGGGACTGCTCAGTAATCAAACAACAAACATAATTAACCTTTTTCTGTTGATGTCGTCGTTCCATTAGTAGACGTAGTCGTGCTTGATGAAGTAGTTGATGTTGTCCCTGGAAAGAAAATTATAGTCGTTTGGAATAAATGCTGCTCCTTTGCAAGGTTCGTGGTCTTGGTCCAAATACATGATAATTAACCTTTCTCTGTTACTTTGATCAGCCAAAAAAAAACTTTTTTCTAATCAATATCATGTCAGCACAACTAAATCTTTTATGAATTCGTCAAATGAGGTGCATTGTGGTCTAGCTTCGGTACCATGTACCAACAACACCATATAAGGCATGATGAACAAGAGATATTTGTACCTAAGCTAGACCACAATGCACCATGTTCGTTATTCCAGAAAGGATTGATTTAAAGTTGACCAAACCACTGACAACTGTGGTATTTATCATTTGCTTTCGACTGACAATAGAATAATAAATATTATTAACCTTCTTTTGTTGGGGTCGTCGTTTCTTTTGTTGGGGTCATCGTCACTGTAGTTGCTGCAGTTGCTGTAGTTACTGTAGCTGCTGTAGTTGCTGTAGTGGCTGTAGCTGCTGTAGTTGCTGTAGTTGCTGTAGTTGCTGTAGCTGCTGTAGTTGCTGTAGTTTCTGAAACCGAAAGAAAGTAGTTTATCTTTAATTGGGATAAGTAAACCTCAACAACGATGACACAGCAACAACAACACGAACAACAACAGCAGCAACGACGATGTTCAGCGACAACATCAACAACAAAAACAAAAACAGCAAAAACAACAAGAACAAGAAAACCGAAAACAATTACAACAGCAACAACGACAACAACAACAACAACAACAACAACAACGTTGTTCAGCGACACTACGAAGTCGGTGCCGTCACTGCAGTCATGGGTTACAACTGCACATTGGGTTTTACACACTCAAATACATTTTTTCTATCCCACACAGGAACTTCATATCACAGTTACAATTTCAGCTGAAATTAGACCAAAACTAAATAAAATAACAACATAAACAAACAATGACTACAACAACACTGACAACAACATGGTGTTGCTGCTGTCACTGCAGAATGAATCTGTAAGTAATCATGAATACCTAACATCAAGTAGTCGCATCACACACCAACAACGTTATTGATACTGATATAAGGTTTGAATCACGCAAAGCTACACTCAGTGAATTTGATCAAATAAAGGAGAATTTATTTATTCAAAGTAGATCTTGTTTTGTTGTTGTGACATGCCTCAGTAAACGACAATATTGTTTAGCGCAAACGTCACTATAATATTATTATTGTTAGAGCACATCTTGCATGTATTACACGGGACATACAACAGTCGTATCCGCCCACTAGCCTGCACAGGCTCTCTTGGGAACAATATTGAATGAGCTCATGAAAAAACCTTACGGTGACGCGAACACTAGCTTTTGGATTTCTGTCAAAATGGTCACATTCATTCACGTAGAAGAACTTCACACACACACAGGAACGTAACGGGACATCAAAACTGGGAAGAAGGTGTACTTGCCATTTTCTTTATACAGGAGAAATATAATCTTCTCAAGTAGAATGTGATTGTTTTCAGGTAAAATACATATGAACTTTACGAAACAATGTAGTTCGGTGTTGTTGAGGGAGGCTGGTGTCTTTTCCAAAACAAAGACGACGATGCTGCCGTTGACGTACGATAAATTCATGTGCTCCTGACAGACTTTGTGAAATCTATTATTGTTGTCATTCACACAAGCAAATTCATTCTTTGATTGTGTGATGTTGACCGCTTTAACATATTTGTTGTTTAATTTCAAGACGACCTTTGTCGAATTGCATCTAAGTCCGTTTTGTGGGATAGAACAATTAAAATATATTCTTCCACCAACGTAGCCTTTAATCCTGCCTGTTGGATCGAAAAGATCAGCTTGAATCAATTAAATGGAAACGATGTAAAATACGTGATTTTAAAATACGTATGTCATGATTAGGAAGATATAACTAGCTAAAAACTAGTGCGAGCTGCGTCGGTGTTTCTAATGAAACAGTAACAGTACTATGTCATGATAGTATGACAGTCATACAATGACAATGGATATGCCAATACCAATGACAAAAACGATAATGCTAACGATAATAATGATAATGATGATCGTGGGGATTTTCTATTACTGCTATATTCATAATGAACATGCGATCTCGCTAGCTGTATGTTGAAATTTGGTTTTTCGCTGCCGTCGATCAAACCTAATCAGTCGGTGCCTTTCATATTTTTGACTGGAAGCAATAAATTCTCCCTCCGGAAAAATCAACATGTGGGTTAAGTTCTGTATATTATGAATAGTGTGTGTGGATCCGGAGCGAGTCTCACGGAAGAGCCCCGAACCTAATATACAGGAGTAATGGTTGTAAAATATATACATGGTCATACAGAGCAATTGTTTACAAACCTCGAAGTTTAATCATTCGTCTTGTACTAAAGATGGTCTTATCCTTGTATTCATACGCACAGTAAGTCTCACGATTATTGAGCGTTGGTGGAGCATTCTTGATAACGAAATTGGCTCGATTATCATCTTTGGTCAAATATGACGTCACCTGTGACAGGTACATATTATACAGCCAATGATCTTCATTGCAAACTTTGGTGCCATTATTGTATGAAACAAATTTAGTTATAGTTTTATCAGCAGCATTGCTCAAGTAAAGAGTAACAATCGGCTTTTCTATGGGTTGCTTAGTATCATTTTGTTCATTACAGGAAAGATCCAGTGATTCGCCAATAAATCCTGTGATGATGGAACCTGTGGATTGAATGTTATTGGGCAAATGAGATCCACAATGTTTCATTTTTCACAGGCTTTTTGTAATATAGCATTTATCTGTTTAGCTGCCCGCCTGCCCGCCTGCCCGCCTGCCCGCCTGCCCGCCTGCCCGCCTGCCCGCCTGCCCGATACTGCTTTACGATATAGATAAAAATGAGAAAAAACACAAAAAAACAGAGCAGAAAATAAAAACACGACGACTAATTCTAGTTATGAGAACATCAAGACTGATAACAATCGTTCATGGAATAATGTTAAATATAAAATGCAAATTATGTCCCCTTGTCGATATAAGTACTGCTAAGTGTGGATATAAAATTAAATCATTTTCTCAACTGATTTATCCTAGGATCTCATATCAAATCACTATGTTTTCCATTTCCAATATTTTCAAAAACTGCTGACGATTTGACTCGGTGGCTTGTGGACCTTGCAAGGTAGACAAATTAACTAATGCAAAGAGACAAGGCCGTTTCGCAGGCTACGACAGTTTAAATTAATCTTACTTAAACGTCCTAATTGCTAACCTCTTTCAAGGTATGATTATTCGATTAGAGTAAACTTTTTTACGGGTTTATCTGCCTTTCCTCCAATAAAACAATTAATTATACCAAAGAGGATCCTCCTCAATACATATGCCCCAGAACTGGTATTAAATATATGACAGTAAACTAGTTTTTGTACCGAAAAGAAAACATTTAAATGATATAGTTTATAAGTCTCTATAAATCGCAAAGTGAATGAAACTGAGACATAGTCATGGTTGTTCAAAAGTCATGGGGTCGGAAAATAAACTGGTGATCATGAAGGGAAATCTGCGCATATACATGTTCTATACTATCTAGTTCTTGGGCATTTAAATTGCTGTGATGTCCAATACTCTATTACTGTCATTCACAAAGTCCAATGTTTTCTATGCAAAGAACGAATGTTCGTAGTTTAATAGCAGAACTTTTGACAACTGAATTAAACTCTCGGTCTCTACTCGGTCTACCCAACTGAGTACGAATGCTTATGGTATGACCACATTATTTAGGATTAATAGTTTTACCTGTGACACTCCCTAATGCAAAGATTAGTAGAATCAAACTTATCCAAAGAAATAAGATTCCGTCCATGTTGAACTGAAGCAGACTTGATCATAACTAATTCATGGCTCAGTGTTTTCGAAGTAAGTCAGAATCAGAACTACTGAACATCTGCCAACGCCATTGTGCACTGAGTCGATGCTGCGCTATGACCAACAAAAAACTTCTAAAAACTATGAAACTAGAATTTTTGAGGCAAAAACTAGCAAATAGATGCAGACAACTCAAAGCCCTTCATGGTCTTTCTCCTGTTTACCTCAAGGAACTCATCACCGTTCACAAATCTGCTAGAAATTTCATCTTCTCACTTGCATGTTGCTGTCTTCAAAATCTTATATTCTCAAGTCATATGGTCTACGTTCTTTCTCAGTTGCTGCTCCGCTCCTCTGGAACTCGCTACCTTCTTCAATTAGAGATATTTCCAGCTTATCTTTATTTAAATCTAAACTTAAATCTAAACTACTCTATACTGTATCTCATTTGAAGTTTGTTCAAGTAAGTTTTGGACTGTAATATCTTCTTAAGATGTTTTCAGTAACTCTTTAGAAGTTCTACAAAGTGGTTTTCGTATACAAAGAACGAATAATGCTTTTTGTTAGTGGAACTTTCGTCAATTGAATTCAAAGTCTCTCATCTACCCGAGTACTGACATATGCTCATGACTATAGCTTCCTGATATTATTAATATGGTAGTTTTACCTGTGACACTCCCTAATGCAAAGATTAGTAGAATCAAACTTATCCAAAGAAATAAGATTGCGTCCATGTTGAACTGAAGCAGACTTGATCATAACTAATTCATGGACTGTTTTCGAAGTAAGCCGGAATCAGAATTAACATCTGCTATGCACCATCGGCGTGTCGGCGTTCGTAATGCAACTTAGCAACTTAGACTGCCTGTGGTTTGATGGCAGAACAATAAAATCCCGAAATAATTCTTTCTTATTCAAAACGATTGTATTGTTCCTGCCATCTAACATGGCTGCCTTCAAGTGATGGTGCAATGATGGACAAGTCAAAATCTCAACAAACTCCTAAAAACTATGTAACTAGATTTTTTGGAGACCGGGTAGTTATGTAAGCTTTGGTTTTAAAATTCGTAATGTGAAAATTCGTTATATGTATTTTAGACTATTCGGTTGTGTGGAGGACGTCATTAGAGCAGTTTTCGTATGACTGCGAAAACCACACGGCACGAAGTCCACGAACACGGTTTAAGGGATACGCCAGACCAATCACACTGCTCTAAAAGTTACTCTCCATCCAATCAAATACCCGGAATACGGCATAAACACGGCGCGGACGCGGTCACATCAAGGTCACGGCACTTTCAGACCAATCACATTACACGAAAAAAAAATCAGCCAATCAAAATTCAAAAAAACCATCAAGGTCACGGCAAGGCACGCGTACGGCACTGAGCTTTTCACAGTCTTACGAAAACTGCACGTTACAGTGTACATTATTGAAGGCTATCTGGGTTCCTGCTGAACTTTAAAAGCCGACACTCTCAGTATTGAAATCTAATAGTTATTTAAATGGTAAAATACTTGTTTTCTAGGATAGTTTTCTCATTGTCATTTTTCCCTAGTATTCTTAGGGTGATTGTTACAATGATCCCCTTCCTTCACCAGTGGAAGCCAACAGGAAACGTGCTTGTTTGATGGTAAGGAAAATTCTTGATGGAGACACTTGTGACGCACTTCAAAACTATTTTAATCTTCATCAACACAAGGAAAACACTAATTACTATTTTGAGACGACAATACCACGAAATATTGACGGCTAATTGGGAGAAAATATATCGTATATTCTGTATTGAACGGAGTAGCTTTGCACACAAAAAAGAAAAAACTAGCTGATCGATTTTCCTTGATTAAAAGCGAAATTCTCGCGTTAGCCAATCAAAAATTGTCGTCTCGAATATGAGACTATTTAGTGTATCGCGATACGAAGCATTATGACAGAATATGATAGTCAAGGCTTCTTTTACATGGCTGCCAAAACATTTAACAAACTTCCGATGGACATTCGTAATTCAGTCAATTTCAGGATTTGAATAATGCTTAAAAGCTCACTTATGAATTTAAAAAAATGATCTTTTTACTACAAATATAAAGTATCATACGTTTTTATAGTATTATACGTTCTTAGTTTTTATATAAATATTATATATCTCTATTTATTTGATAATTTATATCGTAGATTTTTTCTTTTATTCTTTTCTTTTAAGCAGGACGTATATTGGTACCATTGGATTATCTCTTTTTTAGACAAGTAAAAGGTCTATAGTTACTTGGAGTAGGTCCCTTCTTCTCATCTTTCATGATCGGTGTTGTTCTTCCTTCTGTCATCCATGCAAACGCTTTGAACTGAATATGGAAATTCCACAAAAAATATTCTACACAAAATCGAAGCTTGAAACTTTCGTCCTTTTCTTCTCATGGGAAGGATAGATAGTAATGTCCGTTCTTTGGTGTTGGTTGTTCGTCCTGTCAAGTCCGTTCTACGTAGCATGTTGCCAAAATTACACTTTACTTGATTAGAGCAAATCTTTATTATTCACGTCATCGATGACATTTTCATTGGTCGGGATCATGATGTTGTTTGTCGAAAACAACACATTCGTTTCCAGCACATTCCAAACACTATGACAATAGCAACAAAAGTGACACACCCAATAACGATGCCAGCTATTCCTCCACCCGGCAAACCTTTTTTCATTTGAAAACAAAGAATAAAAATATGAGTCTGAGCTAAAAAATTCAATAAAGTCTGTGAACAGGTTCTAAAGGGAAGAGCGTGGGAGAAAGAAAAGACATACTTTTGATAAATTAATATTGAGCCACCTTCCAGCCTTGGACAAGGATCACCAAGTAGTGTAGACGTACAGCTACACATGGATTCTTCTACTGAAGTCAAGTTGTAACCACCCTTTATAAACAACGATATTGTCATCATTCAAACATCATCATCATCGACATCATCCATTAATCATTTTCATCATCACAATCATAACCATCATCATCATTAATCTTCATCATCGTCGTCATTAATCATGACCATCGACATAAATCTTTATTATCGTCAACATCATCATCATTACCATCATCATTATTATACCCATCACCATCATCATCAATATCATCATCACTCCCCACCACTACCATCATCATCACTACTATCATCATCATCACCATCGTCACCATCATTACCAGCATCACCATCATCACCATCATCACTCCCCACCAACTCCAATCATCATCAACAACATCATCATCATCATCATTACCATCATCACCATCATCACCATCATTACCATCATCACTCCCCACCAACTCCAATCATCATCAACAACATCATCATCATCATCATTACCATCATCACCATCATTACCAGCATCACCATCATTACCAGCATCACCATCATCACTCCCCACCAACTCCAATCATCATCAACAACATCATCATCATCATGATGATGAAATATAAAATTACCTCCAGTACGATGACCACCTTGCCTCCTGCTAAACTCATTAACATATTAGTAAGATGACAATAGCCTTCTGGAGTGATGTCGCAATGGCCCTACAAATGAAAAACAATTAGAAGAATCAGCATCAAGAAATCGCCATGAATACTTTTTAAATCTGTATTTGTGCTTGGGTAAGAACTAAATCAAAAGCATTGGAAATCTTTCCTTAATTCCCTTGAATGATCAAGAACAATAGTTTTAAGTCGAGGTTGTAAGTGATAGATAAATTCTCGACCTCAAACCATTGTTTCGTGGTCATTGAGCAAACTCAAACGTTTTGGACTAAAAATATATAAAATAGCGTGCTCACCTTGGGATCTCCCCTGGCAGAATCAAACCCAGCTGATACTAATACAATATCTGGGTCAAACTGAGGAAAAGAATAAGAAATATTGTAATAGAAGTGTACAGTGTCTCGTAGTGAAGGTCGAAGTAACTATGACAATATATTGCACTGTATAGACTCCTTGCACCGAGTTCCTAAAGGAATTGTTCTGAGGGACAAAACAATGGATTTTTTTTCATAAGAAAAGACAGCCTATTGGTTTTTTCCCCCAGAACAATTCCTCTAGGAATTCAATAGGAATTCTATAGTTAGCTGTAGTACCTCGTATGCTATTGGTAACAACACATGTTAGAACGCAGCTAAATAGTCTGCATCACCCATATGGAACTGGGGAACAAATAGAAACATATTAATAATAAAATTAATACAATGCATTGGCGAGCAGAGCAGAACAGAGGAAATGAGAAATGGGAAAAAAGGACGGTAAAAAAAAAAAAAGAAAGGAAAGACTTTTTAAATAAAAATAAATAAAAATAAATAAAGCAGCACAGCAAAGTGTTGGTACCCTATAGTGACGTACAGTAAATAACCAACATGCAATGGAACTTTTTCAAAATTGTCTTGAATGCGAGGTTAACATGGAAATACAAAAGAAATACCACAAACTCAAATCGAGAAAAAGTATGGTTTCTTTTATATTTTCATGTTAGCCTCTCATCCAAGCTCAATTTAAGAAGGATCATTGAATTCTATTTCAGACATGCATATGGCAGCGAGAGAATCGACCCTACGACTACAGTGGTGCATTAGCAACACACACCTACCGCTCTTTCCGTACTATGTACTTATCGCTACGCTCGGTCCGTACGGCATCACCTCGAGCCAAATATTTTCCCGTACGGCCCGACCTAACTCAGTCAATAAGCATTTTATCATATGACCCTCACGAAAATAAAAATAATAATAAAAAGAAAGAAAGCGCGCAGATTCGAGAAGGGCCGGACGGATTTTTTCGGCCCGCTTACGTCAACCCGTCCGGCCCCCATCACGTGACTTTTTCCAATGGTTTTATTAGAGCGCGCGAGCAGGGCCGTACGGGTCATATGATAATATACAATATTATATGTAAGATGTAAGTTAGTATTATGTACCTTGTTCCAGGGAACGTTGATGTTGAAACCCTTCCCTGGGCCTTCACCAACGGCATCATAGTTTGCTATCGTCGAGAAAGGGTAGAACCTGGCGTGTTGGTAGACATGGGTAGAGAAGTATAACACACTAGAGAGACCAAAAGGAATATCACTGATTTTTAAACTATAAGCCGCGCTTTTTGGATATGATTTTGAGTAACGCTACAGGAGAATATTTAAAGTTGAGCTTCGGGAAATTTACGATCTGGCGTCGTACGCAATGCCAAAAAAAAAAAACGATCTATTTTCATCCTTCCTTTCCTACTTTCCTTCTCCCTTCTTCCCTCTCTCACTCTCTTTCTCTCTCCCTCTCCCCCTTTTTCTTTCTTGCTTTCTTATCCTTCTTTTCATTTCACCTCTTTCCCCACTTCTTATTTCGCCAGAGAGACCCGTTAAAGCAAAACTATATAGCTTGAAGTACAAAGTAACCAGTACAGTATTAAACTTGTGCAAAGTTTTTTATCATAAAAATGTAATTTGTTTTACTTCGATAACGCGGGGAGTGGTTCCCCAAATGTTTAATGCGCTCGAAGGTGCGCCTTCTACTCCTTTTATTATCAGTGCTCATTTTTACGGGTATTGAAATTGAAGAACAGAGAGAAATATAAAGAGACGTGTAGTTCCTGAGGATCGAACTTTGACCCTTTAACTCTCAAGGCCGCGCACTAAACAACTGAGTTACGCCTGCTGCTGGGCGCACAAATGCGCAGGATAGTATGTAAATACATATAAACATTAATGATAGTACGTACCTTGGATCTGACTCAAACAGGCTCTGTGTACCGTTACCATGGTGAATGTCCCAGTCAACGATGAGAACTCTATCAAATACAACAACAGTAGATGGTTAAACTGAAATGCATAACGAACAGTTTCATCAACTACTCCTTGTTATAGAAACTTATGGTAAAACGTAATGATACCGCGCGCGATTGGCAAATTTACGATATGGACGTTCCGTGCTTTGACCATATTACGACATTCAGCATTCTGGATATGTGAGAAATAATTGCGCTCTGATTGTTTTACTCATGTCGTACCGTAACCGCGTGCCAGGAGAAGTATTTTTTTCTTAGCCATTCTATGCATTTTTTTTTGCAAGTTAAAAAGTTAATGACTGCTGGATAATCTTACTTTTTCATTCCCCACTTTTGCTGTGCAATCTTGGCAGCAATAGCTACATTGTTAAAGTAGCAGTAACCCATAGCACTATCTGTGTCGGCATGGTGACCTGGCGGCCTGTTTGGAAAAAAAAATTAATCAGATTAACTGCAAAAGTTCTTAAGACAATACTTCAATTCATGATTAAGTAGTTCTCTTCAAACTTGACATCCGCAGTAAGATGCATACTACTCACCTGACTATTGCTACAGCATTTTGCACCTGCAATAAAATTATAATCAATACTTTAGTAAGAGAATGGAGTCATGTTATGGAATATCAGGTCACATGATCATTCTCCGCCATATTCGGAATTCCAAATATATAAGTAATAGCGTAAGAACAAAGTGTTGTCCAACAACCATGGGAAACCGCGGGCTAAATGAGAAAATACAAAAACCACACCATTTCTATACGTTGCAGTTTTAATTCAAAAAAATAGGAATAGTCCCTTTTGGGAATAGTCCCCTTCATGGTTCGATCCCTGCACCATCTTGTAAGGTAGCCGGGCCTTTGCATCGAAGTGGGACAAACTGTGAGCTTGCAATGATAGAGACCTGTGAATAGATGTCCAAGGTGTTAAAAAAGGTCTCTAATCGCAAGCTCACCGGTAGTCTCGCTTCAATGCAAAGGCACAGCTACCTTTCAAGATGGCGCAGGGATCGAACCATGAAGGGGACTCTTGGAGGGGGAAAAATTGGTGGAAAATCGCACATTTAGCTCACAATGTGCCATGTTTGTTGATGACTGCTGGATTTTTGGCTTGCAGGTGCATTAGCATTCATTTGATAGTATTCTTATGTAAATGTTTTATGAGTTACTAAATGTTTCTAGATCAAAATAATAGGATCCTTCTAGAACTTTAATATGTTTTTAACAAGACTAAAGAGAAAAAATAACAGCGTTTCGTTGTTAACAGGTCAAAAGATCGCAATCTTTATTTGAGAACAAGTTATTCTCTGTTTAAATAGTATCAATATTCAAGTGTCTTCCCATGCTCAAACATTAAACAAAGAAATGATACTCTAGGGAATACATGTATACACATGTATACACTATTTGATAATATTTACAGGTTATAAATATACAGATTAGAAAAAAAAATACAAACCTATTATAATAACCCAATGGTTAGCCAAGATAGGCAGCTGGCATATTGACATTAATCATATAATATTATTAAATAGTCTAGAAAGGTATTTGAACTGCAATTACAATATGATTATATTCATGTATAAGAAAAAATTAGAACAAAATGTGATCTGAAATAATTTTTAATAGTTAGAGATACCTTGTTGGTTGCAACATGTTCCACTGCTTCCAGGGTACACCCACAAGCTAAGAGAGCACATGCACTCATATGCATGCTATGAAGGAAAAACATAACATCTTGTTTGCAACTATTCATGTCAAACTGAGCAGCTAACATGGGTAAAGTGAAACAGAAGAAAATAAAAAAGAAATGAGAGCAAATGGACAAAATCCCACTGCTTTGACTGTGGTTGTTGTGTATTATCATCAGAAGCATTATTATCATCCAAATGCATCATTGTATTGTATCATTACCATCACCCTTGTCATGTATCATCATCATCATCATCATCCTCGTCACCATATGCAATCACCATCACCCTAATGTCATGTATCAGGATGATAAAACTCATCACCATACACCACCACCATTAACCTGATATTGATGACCACCATCGCCTAATTGTCATGTGTCGTCACTGTCACATAGCTGTCAAGAGAGTGAGGAATTCTTTAGGTTTCACATCAGTTCTCAGCTGATCACTAACCTCACTCAAATAATCAGACTCATACTTGTCTCCCCGCCGTGAGGAATTCTTTAGGTTTCACATGAGTTCTCAGTTGATCACTCACCTCACTCATATAATCAGACTCATACTTGTCTCCCAGCTGTGTGAGGAATTCTTTAGGTTTCACATCAGTTCTCAGCTGACCACTAACCTCACTCATATAAATAGAATCATATTCTTCTCCCAAATTGAAGAGATCTCTTGTTTTCATCCCCTGTGTGCTTTTCATTTTGTCAATGTGCTTCTTGCTATATAAAAAACATTTTTTATTAAAGCATATTTATCATACATATCATTTAGCATTTTCATTAACATCATCACACCACCACCATCATTTAATCACCATATTTAATACTATACTCACCACCACCATCATCACCACCACCAACAATGATTACCATCACCTGAACACCATGATCATAATTTACCCACACTAAATAATACTATAATCACCACCATCATCATCATCACCATCATTGCCACCATCCTCACCACAATGAATATCTAATCAAGTATTTAAATCAGAAAATTTATCCTTAAGTCAAAAGATATTCAAGCATTACCTGTGAAAAGTTGATAATTCATCTTCAGTAGCAAATCTTGACTTTCAAAAAAAAAAAATTTTGTATCAATATTTATAATTATTTTCATCCAAAAGTTTATGAATATTAACTCAATGTTAATAATGTGTAGGCATGAATGTATGCTTACAGGTATTCTATAGCACCTTTCAAGTAACCCATACTCAATATGCTTGTTGTAAGGTCTTCCTACTCTGTCTGGGACTTCCATATGATCTCTGAAATTGTACAACATATGACATTGAAATCCACAGCCTTCAAATACTCAAGCTTTGAGTTCTCTTTTGCTCAGTGTGTCAGCCTCGATTGTGCATATTCAGCGCTTAGAGCAAAACCTGTCGAATTTTAAAGCATTTGTATTGTTTATTGGTAGACATTTCTCACATCATCACCACAGACAGTACCAACACTAAAGGATATATTACATTATAACACAGAGGAAAAGAGTACTCAAAACTGAGATATTAAAATTGATCTTTTATAATGTAAGCACTAAGCACCATCTTCATTCCCACAAGTAGAAAAACTTTTCTGCCCATTTAACTCCTGGAGTGCTTTCAAAAATGCAAGGATTATTAATGCAGGGGGGAAATCTACTGTTCCAACAAACATGGCTGTGCCACAGAGGATCCACTAGTATTCCAAGTTCCTTTGCACGCTTATTATTGTTTTCTTTGACTTTCACTGGTTGATATGAATCTTTTTGTAACAATACTTCTACCACTAATATCACTAATACCAAGTTGTTAGCATTTGATGAAGACATGTTCAACTAATTTGACAAATAAAAGCAGCCAGTTGTAGGATATGTACTGAACCTGAAAGTACTCAAAACGTATTCCAGTATTTTTTAGTACCTTCAAGTACCTTTAAATTTCTTGAAGAATTTATAAATAGACATTGCTAAAGGTATGACTCTACTCTCTACACTCTACTTATTAAGTACAATTTTGTTTGTTTAAATAAAAATATATTATAACTCATTTTATCTGTTCAAATAACAATATATCATTTCTCATATTTCTCACTCACAATGCATTCTGGGATACTAGTGGATCCTCCTCTAGCTGCTCAACAAGCTTTTTTTTTTGTGGTGCAATATTTGAATTCCACTGGGAAAACTGCTGAAAAGGAGATTGGTTGATTGCTATTTATCTGAGTTGTGCAGTTTTTTCCATACTTATTATGCCCCAATAGAGTGCATATAATTCTTCTTCGTACATGTGGTCAACAAGGTAGTACATATAGGTGCATCTCTTACTTAGTAATTACAGACAGACAGACAGACAGACAGACAGACAGACAGACAGACAGACAGACAGACAGACAGAGGAAACTTACTTGTCCCAGATATTAGCATGTTTCTTCATCCTCTCATCATATACAAGTCCTGTTCTGAAGGAATACAACAAAGTGAACATAACAGAAAGTATATAATATATCTTTTTTTATAGTGATTGTTTGCAAAAAATATTCTAACCTTTTCTTGACTTGAGCAGGTTTTTCGTCACCAGGTTGACTAATATCCTGCAAAAAATACATTAATTAATAAAAAAGTACCTATCAATGAAAATTAAACGTTATATTTAATAAGTTGTTCAAAATTAGCAATTTTAAGGTTGAGGCAAAAAAATGGGTCAAGTTAGCAGCTTGTTATTACTTGGACTGGATAGATTAAATCTGTTAATTTCAGTGTATACCTTATCAGTACCAAGCATGTACAGAACGCACATATAAATAATCTTCATGGTTGATACTTACAAGTTTTTCAAGCTTCGCTTCAAGTCCACTGCTGTCACAAGTACCACTCATTGTTAAACTAGCACTTTTGGAAAACAGAAAGCAAACAAAACACATAAGGGCACACTGCTATTTCACATATTGAATTGGACTTAAGAGCATGAATGGAGTTTTTTGGGGCAAATTTGGAATCGTAATAGGGGATTTCAGGTAATGTTCTTGAAATATGTAAATCATTCCCTTACTGGACAAAAGTAAGCTTATATACCAGTAATGACCTTTCCAGAATTCCCTTGGATGACCAATATGAGACAATGGTTTGAAGTCGATCGAAAGTAAGCTTATATACCAGTAATAACCTTTCCAGAATTCCCTTGGATGACCAATATGAGACAATGGTTTGAAGTTGAGACTAAACTTGATTCTTTTAGTTATCAAGTTCCACCTTGACTTGAAACCATTGTTTCATGATCAGTCAAGCCAATTTAGGAAAGGTCTACATATGGACCAACCTTTTGATAAACAGAAAGCAAAAAAGGCATATGTTTTCCTGTGCTCTACGTCAGGGGACAGGTATTCACAGATTAAATTTAAAAGATTGGGGGATCCAGAAAAAAATTAATAGGTTAATTAGGGGATTTCAGGTAAATAGGCCCTTTGCAGTTAACGGTCACGTGTCTGTACTCATGAGCAATAATTATCCTTTTGATTATTTTAAATTGGTGATTCTTTTTAGCTACTTGTAAAGAACTGAATGAAACAATGTGTAACCAGTGTTATGAAATGCAGTTTTATTATGATCTCTCGAAACAGGTTGTAGAAAGTTTGTTTGCTCACCAGTATATTTCACCCATGGGAATCATTATGTTTATTCATTTGCTCTCAGTGAATTAATCAGCACGTGATAACTAAGCTGCAAAGGGCCTATTGTTGATGAAATATGTAAATCGACCCTTGCTGGACAAAAGTATATTCCAGTAATTCGCATTGATAATAGAATATTGAGATCTTTTTGACAAATATTGAACAATATCTGGCAGAGAGCTTAACAGACAACACAGGCTACAAATCACTTCAAAATAAAGTATTTTTGGTTATTGTACATTTTGAAATAATCTTATTCCAGCAAGAAATGTTAGCTTACAACACGCAGGCAATGCGGGCCATGGAAGCCTTTAGTTTTTGGCTCGATAAACGTTAGAAAATATCTTAAACCAATTCTAAATGAATGGACGAATGCCTTGGGTTAAGAAGCTTTAACACTGATATTTAGATAACACAGTATTAGATTCACCTAAGAAGGTTTATTAATATTAACCGAAGGATCTTTTGAAATGTTCTTTTTTTGAATGTTATCTTTAGCTTGTTACTTGACTAAATGCTTGGCTGGTTGAATCAATACAAGAAGACCTTGAACGATATTTAATTTAAAACTTATAGAAAGAATAATGAATAAATATTATGTCTAGCATAGCTTACCTGTTTTGCAGCTGTTTTGAGAGTTATAGAAATATTTAGCGGGTTAGTAGGTAAATCTGGACAGAAAAAGACGAACCAATCCAGGTGACTGGCCACCACAGGACACCCAACGACATCATAATGTATATCACGTGACTGTTCGTTTCGGTCCAAAGGTTATGTGTTTTCCAATCACTTTTGCTTTTGTTATTTATTTATTTAATTTACTTTTTGCACTTCCCCCTCCCCACCCCCCGTTTTTCTTTTCGTTTCCCCCCTGTAGAGTGTGTTCATGGTAGCCATGTTGGTTGGTTAAACAAAATAAATTTTTCCCCTTAGGAAATAAGTTTTCTTGTCATGCAAAAATAATAATAATAATAATAATAATAATAATAATAATAATAATAATAATAATAATAATAATAATAATAATAATAATAATAATAATAATATTATTATTATTAATAATAATAATAATAATAATAATAATAATAATATTATTATTATTAATAATAATAATAATAATTTAACATTTCTATAGCGTTAGTATCCGCTAGTTCAATAACGCTTTACAGTTTTTTTTAGAATAAGAACATTCAACTTTGTTTTTAATTTTTTTTTAAATTGTTATAATATCATAAACGTATGACAATGATTCAATTAATTAAATTCATAGAAAAACGCTTTGCAATATAACGAAAAATTAACACTTTAATATCATTAAAAACATTTACATTGCATCAAATTCAATAAAAATCATTCATTAAAACTCAGTAGTAAAATTCTAGTATAAAATAATAAAAGTCAATTAGATTAATCATATGCCTTCTTGAAAAGCCTGGGCCGGGTTATTTAAAGCTGGATTAGCGCTAATCCAGGACTAACTCTATTGGTCTTATTAAGAGTTAATCCAGGATTGAACAACTGGGCCCAGGTCTTCAAATCTTTTTTGAAAGTAGAGATAGATGTACTGGACCTGATTTTAACTGGCAAGGAATTCCACAATTCAGGAGCAGCAAAAGAGAAAGCTCTTTTTCCATAAATATTGAGATTGTAAGATGGTTTACATAACAGGTTTAATGATGAAGATCTCAAAGTACGAATAGGGACATAGGATTTTATAAGGTCAGAAAGATAAGAAGGAACACTGTTGTTTAAAGCTTTATGACGTCAATAAAAGAATTTTAAATTCATTACGTTGTTCCACTGGCAACCAGTGTAAATTAAAATTAAATTAAAAGAACGGGAGTAATGTGCTCATGCTTACGAGAGAAACTAACAAGTCTTGCTGCAGCATTTTGCACATGCTGTAGTTTATTTAGAGAAGTTTATTTAGAGAAGTCATACTTTGGTTGTTTAATTAGCTTCATTATTGTCAACCGGATTCGGTTGCATATGGGAGCTCTCCAGATTATCGCCGCCTCTCTGGTTGTTCTGTTGATGCGTTCTCCTACATAACAGATATATTACAACCCCTACGATGCCGGCGATAACGATGCCAACTATTACTCCAACTATCAAACCTTCTTTCATTTGAAAACAAAGAAGAAAAATATGTCTGAGCTAAAAAATCCAATAAAGGGAAGAGCGTGGGATGAAGAAAAGACATACTTTTGATAAATTAAAACTAGTATCGACAAACTATGGACAAGTGGATTAGAGCATTAGTTGATTATGAATCTTGAATCCTCTTTTTCCACTACAGAAATTAGCATTGAATGTTACATAACGAAATAACATAATAACAATCAAGGATGTTGCAGCGCTAGTGAACTCACCTCTTATCTCTCTATGGTCTCAGGTTTGATTCCTGGACTTGGCGGCATGACATGTAAGTAGAGTTTGTTAGGTCTCTCCCTTGATTCAAGGGTTTTTCTCGTGGTTCTAAATTGGGTTGGATTCCAAGACTCAGCATCACATGTGAGTAGAGTTTATTAGGTCTCTCCCTTGATTCAAGGGTTTTTCTCCTGGTTCTAAATTGGGTTTGATTCCTGGACTCAGCATCACATGTGAGTAGAGTTTGTTAGGTCTCTCCCTTGATTCAAGGGTTTTTCTCCTGGGTCTAAATTGAGTTGGATTCCTAGACTCAGCATCACATGTGAGTAGAGTTTATTAGGTCACTTTCTTGATTTGTGTGTTTTTCTCCGGAATCTCGGGTACTCCTAGTTCCCTCCACATAAAGTAACACACGCTAGCCATGTCCTGACTTTGATAAGCCCAAAAGTTTTCTTTCCGAGATAAAATCTGAGAGTTTTCATTATCATGTCAGCATCACCAGATCTATTCTGAATTCGACAAACGAGGTGCACTCTATAAAACATGATGAGAAGGAGATGTTTGTAGGCAAGCTATTGTTCGCTACATCAGAAAATATCATAAGAAAAAAGAAAAGATTCATGTAAAGCTAACTACAGATAACTGTGGGACCCTGTGGTATTTGTTTTGTTGTTCAGTGTTGTTGTTATGTTTTTGTTTTTTTGCGTGGAAGGGGGGGAGGGGGGCTGCTCATTAATCATACAGTACAACAATCATAATTAACCTTTATCTGTGGAAGTCGTCGTTCCATTAGTAGATGTAGTCGTGCTTGATGCAGTAGTTGATGTTGTCCCTGGAAGAAAATTATAGTCATTTGGAATAAATGCTACTCTCCTTTGTAAGCGTTCGTAGTGGCGGTCTTACGGTGGCCGATTGGGACAAAACAAGTTAACAAGTATCAAAACAAGTTAACAAGTATCAAAACAAGTTAACAAGTATCAAAACAAGTTAACAAGTATCAAAACAAGTTAACAAGTATCAAAACAAGTTAACAAGTATCAAAACAAGTTAACAAGTATCAAAACAAGTTAACAAGTATCAAAACAAGTTAACAAGTATCAAAACAAGTTAACAAGTATCAAAACAAGTTAACAAGTATCAAAACAAGTTAACAAGTATCAAAACAAGAAAAAAAGTAAATTTCGAAACACTTTAACAAAGTTTAGAACAAAAAACACATACAAAAATTAAACGATGAAAAAACACTAATATAAGTAACAGTAATGATAAAAAGGTAAATTATACACCGTGAAAAAGATGAAAAAACTTACTGACGTTTTCTTACGCTAGTCGTTCGTCGGAGTAAAAGAGAACACCCTATTCACACGATCTAAATGGCTAATACCCAGCTAAACTAAATTTAGAACAATGGGTCGAAGCCGTCTTAAATGATCATCTAAGTCATCTGAGCAACTAATTACATATTCATATACAAATCGACCAATCAAATCTTTTCACTGGTGAATCTTGGTATATATCTAAGGACGCCATACTAATTTAACAACAATAACACAGCAATATATGAAGATTTAAGCTTAACATGCGTCGATTTAAACCCGTTTCATTGAAAGTCAAGAATGTTGGGCGCGATGGAAAAAAGACAACCGTATTTATTCCACTGAGAGTTGATCCTGGAAAGCCGGAGTCTCAAAAAGACAATCGAAATCAAGGAAGCAGCGAGGATACAGCCGAACAAAGCCAGAACATCCCTCTCGACGATCTTTATAACCAGGCATCTGAATTTAAAACACAACATCAAAAACGTATTTTGAGCATTTCTGATAACTGGGATAAAGTACGAGAGAATTTATTAAGTTCTTATATAAAAGAACAGCAACTGCCAGAAAATGTGCGGTGCGTAAACTGCGTCGATGCTATCGCTACGACACGATGTGAATACTGTGGCCCTCACCAGTTCTTTTGTGCGAGATGTGCAAAATCACTGCATTGCAACAGAAACAAATTTCATGTACTTGAGCAATGGAAGGCATGTCCTTAAATTTTATTTGTGAGAGATTTCATTGAGAATTCCTTTAGTTAGTTGAACGATATTATAATTAGCCACTTTCTTTTCGTTCTTGACAGGAGGGAGTATTTGTTCCGCTATATCCGGATGAATCAGTTGTTGGCTATGGCCATACCTGCGATACAATGACGACTAAGCTGTTTAGACTCTTGGATGCCTCAGGTAATCTATAAAATATATTTATTTATTATTGGGACACCTATTAATTTCTGTAAATACTATGCATTTCAGGAAATCATCACCTAAAGTATGTTGAAGTTTGTGACTGTGAGCCACAAGCAGTATCACTGTTGAAATGTCAGTTTTGGCCAGGATCACCAGCCAATCCCACTACAGGATTTAGCTTCAAACTAATGGAACTTGCTGAGAAGGTCTTCCTTCATTGTCAAGTGTCCCTATTAAACTTCTCAGAAGTCATTTCAGAACTGAATCCTCAACTGCAACCAACACATGTAGGTTTTATATGGTACCACCCTTTGTGACAAAGTATTTTATAAAATATTGGGTCAATAATGGTGATAGTTTATTTTGTTTTTTAATTATGGTTTAACTTATATGTATTTTAGGTGAATTCCATTTATAATATACTGAATTCAGATTGCTTTGAAGAATTCAGGTATGTGTATACAAACTGTTTAGAGTAATCATGCAAACTTGCCATGCAAAATATTGCCTCCCATTAATATGTATGTCCAAAAAGTAAAGGCTTGAAATGATAGTTCTACTCTACATTTATAAACTGATATTTTCTTTCAATTAACATTCACTTTTTGACGTGCTGAACTATTTTATCGAATAAGTAACAATATTAAACTTTTTTTTTTCACATGTAGGCACTTCATGTATGAATACAGGCATTTGACAAAGTATGTTAAAGACCTCTACAATGGCGCATTGTGTCCTTTATGTCCAACGGTAACTATTTTCGTATTATAACTATCATAAATATCATGATTCTATTAGTTGGAAGTGCATATATGTCTTATTCAGGATAGCATTACGCCAGTCAATAGCCTTTTTCAAAGTGAGTGGAGAGGGGCATATGCATTGCCGCTGTAAGGAGGGAGTGTTGCGTGACGACCGACACTAAAAACGGAAACAAGGGAGACTAATAGCCACGTGACCATGGCCATAATAAGCCTAGCAATGAACTAACCAATGAAAGAACTTCCCCCAGCCACCCATATTTACCATCCCTGGGCAAACACTTGCATGCACTTGTAATTTTTCTATTTCTTCAAATGAATATTTCTTTTACATTTTTCTTGTATACTGTTAGATTCCTTTTTTTTATTCTTCTTCATTTTTTCAACAGGATGGGGGTGTTCTCATTGAAAGCATGGATGGGTGTTTTGGACTATGCAGGAAAAAGGAGAAGGGACATCATTTAGGAACACCAAAACATGGAACACTACTATTTGCAGATCAGGATGATGTTGATAACTTTGTCAACAGCTATGGTAAAGCTGGGGCAGACATGGAACAGGTAAAAACCTCTCCGATCTAATTCAGATCATTCATGCATGGCCATGTATTTTTTTGTTGTAGCCCACTAAGCCAGACAAATTTTCCACTCTTTCTGTTACATTCAGAGAAAAAATTACATCTCTTTGCTGTTAAAATTGACATGTTTAATGACTTTTTATTATGCACACTCCAACGTCACTCCATTGAAAGGGCATTTTTTTAATTCCTTATTTTTTACAGAACTGTAGTAAATTCCATTTCGGAGAGGTTCTAACTGCTTTGAGATCCAAAGGGAAAAACAAGCTCTTTGATGAGAAAGGTGTCTTCGGCCGAGTATGCCGACACGATTTTCCTAAAGGATTTCATAACATAAAGCATGGTGAAAGGTAAAAAGCTGTAACTTAATAATTAATATCAAGGATTAGGCTGTTCATTTTTCGCAATGTAAAATAACGGAATACCAAATTATCATAAATATATGGCATTGCCAAGCAATGTATGATTCTTCATGTCAATGAATTCTCTATAGTTTGTCGGTAAATAATAATTTTTTGAGTATGAAAGGAAATGTATTCCATCAGAAGCTGCAGGTTCTATCCCTTCATGCATACTGTATGTGAAACAGTTTTTGTACTCAATGTTAAATTTCTTTTCTCTGCACAGAATATCATACTCTGTTTATGAGCTAAAAAAACTTAGAAGTTTTAATGAGAATGCTAAAAGTAGAGTTATCATCATGTATGACATTGCTTGTCTTTTGTCACAGCATTTAAAGGTTAGTAATATCATAGACTGATATAGATGATCAAATTAAGCATTTTATATTATGTAATATAAACTTTTAGTAAGAGTGTTTTAGGGTGACTTATAATGCCAATCTTATTTGCAGGATTATATTCCAGAAATTTCAGAAATTACATTGATTCTACCCTTCCCCATATGGTATTTTGAAGTCAGAAGAGGCAGACGAATATTGATGTAGTATAGCATGTAACTCTGACGTAGGATGTGTTGTGTTAAATCATCCCTTCAGTCAACATTTCCAAACAATAAAAGTGTGAAATTTAACTTTGTGCTATTTTGCACATGAAGTGTAGCAAACACTAAATAAATCTTATAATAGTGTTTACAAGTATGGTTTGTCTGTACTCTAGCTACATGTATCTTGTTTTAGTTTATACATTTCTGCATAATTTATAGTGCTCCTCTCAGGAAAGCCTCATAGAAGGTGTTGATGTGGCCATACCCATATTTCACTGCTATGGACACAAGGCTTCATGCCAGGTGAGAAGAAAAACAGTTATGTTTGTATTGGTCTTATGACTGATGCCATTTTGTATCTTAATTTCTATATTTCACCAACAATAATTATTGTATAATAGCTATCCTTCTTGTGTCTCAAATGCTTACTAAATTTTCTCAATTTTGATGCATGTTTAAAGATCCAGTATAGTCCGAGAAGAATTGAAGGTATTGGTTTAACAGATGGTGAAGGGGTAGAACGGTTATGGTCTTTTTTGAGAAGGTTCTCATGTATTACTAAAGAAATGAGTGCCCACAAAAGAACCGATGTTTTGACTGATGGATTACTTCACTATGGTCATCATTTGTACTTCAAATTTGGTATGTAAAAATTATAATAAGTTACATTTCCCTGATGCCTATATACGACTGTAACAGTGACATAATATCGCCAAACAGCTGTCAGAATGGCAGTGTTCGTGTTGCTTATGACTACATGTGCATAACATAACATGCTTTTGATGAGTACATTTTATGCTTAAATACTTTGATAATTTTTTTGAATCAAAGGATGACACTATGTATTTATCTATAGATAAATACCTTAAGATATGAATAAATTATAACTACATTGTACAATGAAACAGCCACCATCACTACTGGCTGAGAACATGTGAAAATCCTGTGAAATTTCTAAAAAACAGAGATATTTTTCACAGGATTTTCACAGGATTTTCACATGTTCTCAGCCAGTAGTGCATTACGAGAGAAGCTAAAGGTGGTTATAACATAGCATGTTACAGTATTTGAGGTCTTTAGCTTCCAGGGTAAACTCTTTCTTTTTCTTAAATTGCTATACCCACTTCCATTTTCCAAGAAATATAATTATAAAAGAAAACAATCAGCTATATGATATTAGCTGTTATTTGCAAAATAAATTAATTCATGTTATTTTTTATAAGGTGTTAGTCTTAAAGCAAAATATTTGAGAGCAGAAACTCTTCTCAAGGATGTCACCTCAAAGCTTAAAGCAGTTACCAATAAACTCCCAGGTATTAATTTATCGCTATCTGTTCTTAAATGTATGACTTGTTATCACGGAAATACTTTAATTTAAATGCTATGCAATTACATGCACTTGCACTCCACACATGCTTTGAGATAATTTCTTTAATTTTCTTAAATCTATTTTTTATTCTTGTAATACCTAGTTGAATGTGATACTGTCAAGATACAAGAGTGGAAAGATGAAGAAGTAGATGCTTTAAAGCCAAAAGAACAAGGTATTTACATATTTACATGAAATTTCTGTTTTCACAGCATGCATATATGTATATACATGTAGCTGTTATTAGAAATAAAACACTTGCTGAAAATAGCTGTCTTTTATTTGTATTCATTTATTTTCATATGTGTAATTTATGTTTAAAGGTTTGATACTGCAGTGGGATGAAACTTACGTAAGCCTCCTTCTTTCAGCTAAAAAGCTCAGGTATGTAAGTGTGGATACATAGCATTCATGTATATACCAAGCAATATAATAGTATAGTACTTTTAGGAGGATTTATGATTTTGCTCATTGCATCTTAATTGTTAGTCTGTGTAGTGTCAGGCCATCCACCTCTCCCCTTAGTACAGAATTCCTAATATAGAATCATAAGTGATAAACCAAATATGTTTCCTTATTTTAAACAGCTCCATTTCTTAATTTGCAGAAATGAATTAACTTGTGTGCAGGAGGAAGACCAAGAGAAAGTCAGAGATGTAGAAAAGAAAATTAAACGGTAAGTAAGATATTTTCAGTCATGTAGCTTTGTCAATGATTAAACTATGTATAATGTATGTACATTTTAAAGATTTTGTTGCCAAGATTTATTAATTGTAATGCCAAAATATGAAGATATTACTTTTACCGTCTTAATTGGTACGCACTGATCGACAAAACATACATGACATGAAAATTGGGCAACAGAGGCTAATTTCCACCATCACGTGATTAGGCAGCCATTACAGGAAGCACAACAATAGAGTCTTTTTCCCCTGTGAAACTGAATCCTTTCTCATATAAATCACATTAAACCAGATTCACTTGTTCCTGCTTCCTGTCATGTCTGCCATCATGTGATTGTGAAGGTGTGATGGTAAAGTCTCTATAGACTGTCATCAATCAAAGAATGTAAAGATATCGACCAATTTCTGTGTCAGCAGCTTCTTTCCTGTCTCGGTCAGCCCGTAGAAATGAAAACTGGTAAATCTATGTTCCTGTAGAAACCACTGGTTCTAAGGTCCTGCAGAAGAGATAGAGAGAGTGGGGTGTTGGGAGGGGTTTTCCCATGAAGCTGAAACAAGCAATTAAGTATTTATTTACCATTCATTTTTGTGATACAGAAACGAGAAGGCTATAAAAGCCATGGAGAAAAAAAATAATGTAAGAGAAAGATGGTCTGATGTATCCCATGTTTTCATTACTGTCAAGTCGCGACTGAATGAAAAAAGAAAAAGCGAACTGTTGCTGAAGTTGCACTGCATGGCATCAGAGAGGTGTTTTTTGGTAGAACTAAAGCGAAAGTATGCAGGTATTGTACCAAAATTCACATGAATAATTAATGTATGTATTTAATTAGCTTCAGGTCCCCACTCCAACTCTAAAAGGCAGAGAAATCCAAAAACATTTTAATGTCAGGGAATTGTCAGGGAATACATTTGGTTAAGGAAATTATAAAAATCTCTTGTACTACATTTTTTGCTGATTGTTGTCATTTTACCTCATAGATGGTCAAGCAATCGCTATAAAGCTTTCGAAACAGATTGACAAAGTTGTAAAATCAATCAACAAGACTTTGTCTGAAGTTAATGGGTTACTGCCTGTTGATAAGCAGATCCTGTATGAAGAGGCTAAGGATCCAAAAAGTAGCCTTTACTCTACGATGACAGATGGAGGCACTACTGTACCAGCCTCTCTAAGGAGACAAATTATTGATTTGTCCTGCCTGAGCAAGAGGTGCGAAGAGGAGATCAACATGTTGGAGGAGGAAATGAGGCGACTTGTTGCCTTTATCCATGAGCAGATCAGGCTAATAGACGAACATGTGGATACCCTTCAGTCTGATGTCCCTCTTAATGCAGGATTGACAGCATGCTTGAAGAAAAAAAGGATGGTTTACTCTAACCAAGTTTGCTTTTTGGGACGGTTATGGAGTGGTATCTTGGATACCCCAGTTCAGGTGCCACCAGTGAAAACATATTATAACCTCAGTGGCATAGATCACACTTTAGCTGAACAGAACTCAGTGGAGCTAAATGACTTGATGTTAGTGCAGGAAGATGAAGATGATGAAAGTTTTGTTTTGGAGCTGTCATCAGATAGTGATTTATCTGATGATGAGTAATGAACAATAATAATAATAGCTATAGAGCGTTTTCACATGACGTCACAGATGCCATTATTGGAGTACCTTTGATAATAACTTTGTCCTTAGTTTCTTTTGTTAGGTACACCAATATGGCTGCCATCTATTGTCAGATATGACATCAAAGCCGCCAAATTGGTGTACCTTGGACAATAACTTTGTCATTAGTTTCTTTTGTTAGGTACACCAATATAGCTGCTATCAATATGGTGACTTAACTCTCTAGGGACGGAGTAAAAACGCTATTAGCTTTACAGTTCAAACCATAATAGATGAGGCGGTAATGAATAAAAGTGCTAATCGGCCTTGCGCAACTTACTTCAAGTCCCGTACAACATGGACAGTACCATGAACCGTAGCTCAAAATATAGTTAATGGAACGGAATGGTTGGGAAACGTATTGTTGTAGGTTTTCGATTGACTGTATCCATTGTTATATAACGTTAACCGTGCACATAGAAGGAAACATGTTTCTGTAATTTGTTTACAGTATTAGAGAACATAGAATTCTTTCCCTAAGAAATCGTTCTAAAATAGATATTTGTTAATTAATCCTATATGACATGATTAATTGTTTATCGAAAATAAAATTGCCCTTTTCCATGGTTTCTTACTTATCATACAGTAGCTTAGCTGTATCTGCGATAAAGGGAGTAATTAATGAAGCATAAGTCATTTCTTGGCGCAGATAGTTATAGATACGTTATAGCATTTCTCATCTCAATCATAAACACAAGTGCAAAGAACTGAACAAAAAGTGTTCATACTTGTAATTGCGCTTATGCACTCGTGTCACGTGATCGTGTTCACGTAATAAAGACTAGAAGCCACCATTTCTCTCGGAATATATAAAATAAAGGTTTGTTAACAATTTTTAATGAAAAATAGCTTATCTAAGACAATTATTCACGCATTTTCTAGAACCATACTGGTGGTTTTTCGATTCAGATGAATAAACCCCGTTACAACACAAAACCGTGGAATGAGGGCAGGACCCCACGCCTCTTACCCTTCTTACGGGTCTGAATAGAATGGAATATGGAAAGCTCTATATTTCCGTTGGGTATATGATGGGTTACCATGGAAATATATTCAATGGATAAACTGAATCTTGTATATCGTGTCGCAATCTACGTACGTAATACCTGGCTGCAAACGTCAGTTTGTACATTATCCGCCTTTCTACTGCCTGCTGATGGAACACGTCGGGACGCACCTTACAGTTCTACCATCGTTTGAACACACAATTTTACACACCAGGGCCCGGTTGTACGAAGCCCGGATACTAGCGCTATCCAATCGATAAATCTTATCCAGTGGATAAATTGGAAAACAGCATCGACTTACCTATTGGATAAGGATTTATCCGCCGGACAGCGCTATCCAGGCTTCAGGGTACAACCAGGGCCAGTAGATCTCTCTAAATAAAGAAATATACTTCTATATTTCAATTTCCTGTTTTGTATATTATACCAAGATGCACAAGTCGCTATAACGTAACTGTATCAACCTTCTTGCGGCCATAACGAAATTAGCACAGTATAACGAAATTGTCAAACGTGTCGAAATTACCGCGAAAAAATCAAAAGAAATATTTTAATGCCCTAAATAATGGATTTCATTGCAGATCTAATACATAGGCATTTAGTACTACTAATTGGAACAGTTTAGTTGAATAATTCGATGTGCGAGGAACGTTATGATGCGAGCTGAATAGTTGAATTTATTCAACTTATACATGGGTCAGTATCATATCACTTCACTATGTAGCAGAGCAGCCTCATCGCGTACATACACCGCCGTTGTAATTTTGCAGTTTACTGGTTTAGATTATTAAATATACTTCATAAAATTGTCGCTTATGGACAAATGTAATGTTTAATGTGTTCTTATAGCCCAAGATATTAAGGAAAGTGTGTTTAAAATACTTTCACTTTTCTACGGATGAGTCGCGATTAGCACATGATTTCGTTATCGCAACTCGTTACCTTTTTGTTTGGATGAACATACCGCCGGCACTGGTTAATACGGATAATATTCAGTTGTTAAAGATCAAGCTGGCAGATAAATGTATGTACTTGCTTAAAGGTATTTAAATATGTCAACTCTTATTATAGGATCATGGTTCTGTGTAACGAGACTTAGCCACAGTGCTCTCATAACGAAATTAGCACCACGGCCAACTAAACTGAAAACTGATGTTCGTAGCCGTAGGTCGGCGAGCTACTTAAATGAGTTTAAATTTGGCTCTTATTTTAATTTGATAGAGCTTAAATATGTTCAAAATGTACGCAACTTTGTTGGAGGGGGGGGGGGGGTGGGGAATTATGGATTGCAGGTGCGGCGCAGCGTTTTTTTATGGGGGTGGGGATTGGACTTACATTTGTAGGTCTATTAAAAAATATCTACCAAAACCACCTATCTTTTTGAAAAACCGGGGGGGTGTGGGGGGGCTCCTGCCCCGGACCCCCAGCCCTAGCCCCACCCCAGCCCCCATTAATTCCCTATCGTCTTCTCCGCCCCTGGCTTGTGTTATTGTCTTATCATTTTTTTAATAAACTCAAAGCCAATACAAGTTGCATGTCGTACGATTGGTTGTTCAATGTGAAATGTGATTTTTGTCCTGTGAAATATGATGTTATTAATTCTAGGTTGATAGTAAACATAAGACGAAAGAATAACTATGTACAATAATTAAAACACATGTGTTGGATTCCATGCTTAACCCCATATACTGTACCCCCATAAAGTTACCTTTTACACTCTACCGGTTAAACATGTAAAAAGTATCCTATCCTTTACTCCCCTATATATACCCGATACTGCAAGCGGAACCCCATTTCCTTACTAGTAAATGAAACCAGTGACTGGGTACTAGTCTATATACATTAGTGCATTGCGGCCTTTAAAATACTTGTATTTTTTTGAATTGTCATTGATATTCAGCCACAACGAAATCATTTTAATTAACTTTCTTATATCGCTTTTATAGATAAGAAATGTATTTCCATTATGAATCTGGATACGATGCTATTGACCTTGTCGGTCAACTTCGCCAAGAAAAAAATGTGGCGAAGGAGATTGGTTTGTCGTATAGGAGCAATTTTCTTAGTCTCATGGAAAATCTAGTGTGCCATTTCCACGGAATCAGAGAAGTGGGCTCAATACCTGCACCTCGAGCTCGAATGTCATCGGAGGTAATAAAAATGAAAATGTCCAATGAGTCTCATAAGATTATGGAATATTTAAATGATCCTGCACAGAAGGCCGAGACGAAGAATGGAGAAGATGTACATCGAAAGGTTTATAAATACCCATGCAGTGTAAGTATAAAGCTAATATAATAAGAGTTTAAGATTACTTAATATACTTTAATTATAAAGTAATGCTGTAATTTAAAGCTCTTATGACTTTTAATGCTTACATAAGTCTATATCAGTTTGGCGATAAATAGTCATTTCTTTAAATTATAATTATAGCAGATCCATCTTAATAGGTGTTAACTGGGGAATAGGTCAGAAATATACAGCTGTCATTCTCGTGCCTTCACATTTTAGGGGTCTTAAACGTTTTTGACCTTGGATTATTTATTCACTTTATTTCTAGATTTGCAAAAAGGAATATAATAATATTTCAAACCACATGAGGCATGCACATAAACTCAGTAAAAGTCAAATAGAGGAACTTAAGAAAGAAAAGAATCAGAAAAGGGCACAAGGCAATCAGGAAAAGGAAAAGAAGTAAGTCCTTTATAATATAAGCTTAAGCATCACAAAAAGTTAAAACTTTATGAAACCAAAAAATGCAATTCATGACATTGATTGCATTTTTTGTATATCTTTTGCAGCAGTAAAAAGAGGTCTATGATATGTTGCCCACTGAAGGGATGTACATGGGTTGGAAGACGTTATGATTACCACTTGCCAAAAGTCCATGCAATTAAGAAGGGTTCTAAAAAGTACCTATCACTGATTAACAAAAAATCTTGAATTAGAGTATATTACAATTTATTATATATAGATATCGATGAAATACCAGGTTTTCTCTAGTGTTGAAAACTTGATATCTTTCACCAGTGGAAGATACTATATCTTTCACACGTGAAGATATCGCTGTTGACATAGTAACGCTATTTTAATAAAGAATTTTTGAGCTTTTGTTTTATTTAAGTTTCATCGATATCTATATAATAAACAGAACAATTACATGAGCGCGCGGAGATACAGATTTTATTTTTTTCGTGTTGAATTTAGATATCTCACTTTTTTGCTGCGCTCACTCGTGAGATATCGAAGATAAAATTCGTATATCTCCGCGCGCTCATGTAATATCCTCTATATAATTTTTAATATTAATAATATAGTTAAATTTATTGAAAAATTTTTTGTTTCATACATCGATTAGGTTATTGAAGGTTTTGTTACACGTTGCATTTCTGGCCCAAAATGTACTATGCATGGGTGATGTGAATACAATCAGCAAATTCACAACCATACACAAGGTCACAACCATAACATTTTCCTAATTAATTTTTCCAGTATATTTCCTTTTTTGCTGGCACAATTTACCTATATATACCAGACATTTCCAGCTTACTAAGAAACATGCAACACCATTTTCACCAACAGCAATGTTCCCTTTTGGACACTTTCTTAAAGATCATTCTTAATTGATGGAAAAACTTGGGGGTAAAGGATTCGCATTGGTAAAAAATAAGTTGGCTGGCCCCAGTTAGCTGAGTTACACTGCAAAGTGTATGCAGTTTTGAGGGCCAACCTGAGGAAAAATTACACAACACAAGTATCTAATTTTTAAATTAAAATGTTAGGCCAATCAATTCATTCCAAATAAATAAATAAAATCATTCTTAGAGTGCTACTTATAACTTGTAGATAATCATTTTGAATATTACAAAAAAAGTGTCAGGTAAAAACAATCCAATTTCTGATAAAATGGGGTGCTTACCATTTAAACCAATACATCTGGTTGAAATCTATTTATTGATTGTAAGAAAAGAGGAGGAACCTTTGACTTTCGAAAAATGGTACAGGCATTTACCAGGAGAACCGGGGGAAAATGAGAAAAGTGGACTACCTTAATCAGGAACTTTCTGATTGGAATGGTGCACCAATTGTTTTCCAACCAAAATTTCTGTTTTTTTCCAGGTAAATGGTAAGCACCCCTGTGTTTGAATATTACACCTCAAGATAATTAACAATGCAATCATTGCTGCATCAAGAAAGCAAGTATTGATTTATGCTTGCTTTAATGCAGCAATAATTGCATTGTTGAATATCTCGGGAACATTAAAATACTGGTTATAAGCAATTTCCATCTTGTGTAAAAAATACAATGGCCCAAGTGCTCCATTCCTAATTAAATTGGCAATGATAAGAGAGTCCTGGTGATTGTGAAGGAGCTTGTACTGAGATTTGTCTTGAAGATCAAGCCAGTAGCCTTTCAGCTTATGATTATTAGAAGCTTTCACTAGTCTAGATGGATTCTGCACAGTGTAAAAGAGCCAAAAATACTCATCCTCTGACTCAGTACAAACTGGTAAAATGATCCCTTGAGTTTCAGAGGAGTGCTGAATATTGGCACCAACAGCAAGCCAAGCATCATCATCAAAGAAATTGGAGCATTCACTCAGCAGAAGTCTTTCATCTTGGTCAAGAAATAATTCTGCTACTTCTACTTCCTCTTCTGATATTTTGCTGGACATTCTCACCACTCTATCAGCACTTTGTCTCTCTACCACCTTGGATAGGAGGGCAACCATTGCTGACGTATCATGATGAGTTGCAGTTGAATTAACAATCCTGCTATTACTTCTTTCAGGATTGTCCTTTGCTTGAATCACAAACTTTATTTTTTCTTTGTTTTCCATTATAGCTTTCAACTGATTCGTGCCATAATGGAAAGGCCTTTTAAATTGGAGGCCATCTGGTAAGTTTTCGACAGTAAATCCCCCATGCAGATATGGCACTCTGCTACCTGGCTTCTGTATTGCTTCACCTGTAAAGGAAAATAATGAGATTACTACAAGGGCATGATGATCCCTACACACACTCGGTTGTCCCTATTTACAATTCATGATGGCTTAATAGCCCACCTCTGAGATATGCTTAGCTTGTCACGCACAAAGGTTTCAGTATGAGGCTACCTGCTAAATTAAATTAATTCTTACCGCCTGTCACAAATAACTGAGCATTTCCCATGTAGCCTCATACTGAAACCTTTGTGCGCGATAAGGGAAGCATATTTCGGAAGTGGGCTATTAAGCCAATGTTTTGTTTTCAACTTTCGCATATTGATAGTAAGGTTTCACCCCATTCTTCAATACAGTATCTTAAGGAATTTGTAATATGATTAAACAGTATTACCATGAATTATCAATACTTTTTCACTTACTGTATTTCGAATTAAATAGCTCCTGAACATTTTGTATGTGTATCTCTCGTCACTACATACTAAAGGACAAATGAAATGTATTAAATAAGTATAGGTTAACTATACCTAGATAGATATATAACACAGGATTGTGTGGTCTATGACTAAAACGAACATAATTAATGGAAACCATGTAGCTATCAAAATGTATAGGAAAACATATATATTTCAAACACTTTTGGATATCCAATGATGTTATTGACCGAGTTTTAAATGACCAACCTATAAATTTTGGAAATAAACTATTGGTAAACTTTGTTCAAGCATGACCGTGCACAATCCTTTGTTTTACCATTGTTTTACCATTGTTGGCAATGGCTGAGTGAACAGACAAAAATCTTTCTTTTGGCTGCTAGTTCAAGATACTTAAAGATTTGTAAAAGATATTTGAATATTCCTTACAACAATCCTATAGACAAAGTTTGTGTCTACCTATTTTTGCAATTTCAAATGAGGATAAATCAAACATTGTGCGCGGTTAAGACCGGTTTAACATCAAAAGCGAACAAAGACCTGATAACAATAGGTTTCCTAACCAGTCCCCTCTATTAACTATGTTTTAAATTTATACCTACCAAAGTGATCTCTGAATTTGATGTTAATCTCAGGATTTAGGGACAGAAAAGACAATCCTGCACTTGATCCAAAGTTGTAAACCTGGCCAGAAGTGTCTTTAAAAACAATGGAAGACTCACATCCCATGTCTTCGAGAAACATTATCTGAAATATTACACACAAAAAAGTGTTTTTACAGTATGCTGAGGTTACCAAAAAAAGAATTTGGGCAGCTGAAGAATTTTGATTTTAAATAAAAAAACTTAATGCAATCTTGAATGTTACTTCATCCGAAAGACTAAAATAAGAAATCTACTTCTATTTATATTCAGCCAAACATCTGTACATGTAAGTTATTAATTTTTCTGATATTCATGTAATTTTGATTATCAATCAAGAGGTGACAATATTGTTTACAGGACTTTGTGGTCTGAAATTCATTAATGTAATTACTGAAACCTTATTACATACCTCTCTGAGGAGATTTTTTCTGTGAACAGATATTAGCTTTGATTTTTGAGCCTCATTTAGCTCTGAAACATCTGCAGACTTTAAACTGTCTGCAGTGAGTTTATATTTCTCTTTCTCTGAAGAAGCCATTTCCTTCCACTTTTTGGATGCTTCTTTATTCTTTTCAGGCAAAGACATTTTCCTACATTCATCTAAAGAAAAATTAATAATATTTATAATTAATTGAGGTTTATATGTATTATTGAAATACACACCTGGAATGTTTAGCTATACTACTTATCTTACTATTATTTACTTGCATCTTCTCTTTAAAACGAGCTAACTTCAATATTGCTTGCAGTATTGTATTCAGGACAGATTAGTAGATTTGTACTAAAACTATTAGATCACAACGAAAATACACTCACATGGTCTACATGTGTGAGACAAAAGCCCATTCAGCCATTGGCCTCAGGTGCTATTGACTACTACACCATGCATGTGGACTTTCAGTATAATTGGCAATTATTCACTTTGAAACATTAGGACAATATGACAATAAGTGGGCAACGAAATTGGCAATCGTTTTGTGAAGATAAAATCCAATTATTCCTTTTGTCTAGCTTTTATATTCCTGGGCATAGTTAATAGAGGGGTAAGGAAACCCTTTTGTTATAGTTCTTTGTTCATTTTTTTTCAAGCGTGACTGTGCACAATCCTTTGTTTTACCACTGTTTTACTATGCATTGTACCTTGGCTGCTAGTTCAAAATGCATGTTAAGAATCATGCATGCACTTTTTCATGCTTCTTGTTTTCAATAACACACTACTGCTTGTGACAAATGTTTCATTGATATTATTCTCAAGTATCATAGGCTAGTAAGCTGTTGAGTACTGACCTGACTTGAAATATTCTGCACAAAACATGTTATAGGAATGTGAGCCACGTGATCCAGTGGGTATCTTGATTGGCTTTGGAGCTGGCTGGCTCCCAGTACTAATCTTTTCCTTTTGTCTGGCATTTCCAATCCACTTCTACAAGTATGATATATTTACATTCCTTAAAAACTACTCAGATTGCATATATACCTTTCCCCTCCCCCTCCTCCCCCTATTTTCACCAGGGAATAAGTTAAATTAAACGAAATTTCTTCTTTTACATGCTCGTATTTCCAATTCCTCCCTCGGCATTTAGCTGTCTTGTTATTATTAAGAAAAGAGATTTTTTGTTTTATTGGCTTTCGACTGCTTCAGTACGTGCCAGATGATCGTTGAAGATTCCAAATTCGACAACTTTTTTTACTCTTTGCCAGATTTTTATCAACATGGTACTCTTTTATAGGAACAACAATTGTTAAAGGAAGATTTGCTAGTGTATCAAAATACGCTTTGTGTTGAGGTCAGTTTTTTTTTTTTTTTGGCGTATATCCCCACGTGCCATTATTATTCAGCTTAACAAATGACCCGTACCTTCAGGATAAATGACTTTGTTTCATACAGTAAGCTAAGTAAGGGATGGAATCGATTACAAATACAATGATATAGCTATAAAAGTTTGGGAATAAAATCAGTTTAAATGTCTAATTTATAACTCACCTTGACTTGCTCAATGCTCAGTCCTGTTTCTTCGGCTGCCTTATCGATTTTGTCGCGATTGACGCTAGCGCATGTTTTCATGCCGTCATCATAAAACTCCTGTAGCTTTGATCTATGAACATCGTTAATTTTGTTGTATGTTCTTTTGCGATTTCTACTTGTATTGCTTTCGGCCATGATACATCGATTACAGTGTAGTAGCGAGAATCAAACCTGGACTTTGTCTCTTCTAGCCCACAGACAACGCGGAGATTTGATTGGTCGATTTGTATATGAATATGTAATTAGTTGCTCAGATGACTTAGATGATCATTTAAGACGGCTTCGACCCATTGTTCTAAATTTAGTTTAGCTGGGTATTAGCCATTTAGATCGTGTGAATAGGGTGAAGAGAAAGAGGTGGTAGAAAGGAGTGTATATATGATAGAATAAGACAAAAGAAACCAATGAGAACAAGGTAGGCAAGGAAAAAAAACAAACACAAACAATTAACAGGGGCGGCGGATGCTTTCTATCATCTTTTTCACGATGTATAATTTACCTTTTTATCATTAGTCTTTTCTTCGTTTAATTTTTGTATGTGTTTTTTGTTCTAAACTTTGTTAAAGTGTTTCGAAATTTACTTTTTTTCTTGTTTTGATACTTGTTAACTTGTTTTGATACTTGTTAACTTGTTTTGATACTTGTTAACTTGTTTTGATACTTGTTAACTTGTTTTGATACTTGTTAACTTGTTTTGATACTTGTTAACTTGTTTTGATACTTGTTAACTTGTTTTGATACTTGTTAACTTGTTTTGATACTTGTTAACTTGTTTTGATACTTGTTAACTTGTTTTGATACTTGTTAACTTGTTTTGATACTTGTTAACTTGTTTTGATACTTGTTAACTTGTTTTGATACTTGTTAACTTGTTTTGATACTTGTTAACTTGTTTTGATACTTGTTAACTTGTTTTGATACTTGTTAACTTGTTTTGATACTTGTTAACTTGTTTTGATACTTGTTAACTTGTTTTGATACTTGTTAACTTGTTTTGATACTTGTTAACTTGTTTTGATAATTGTAATATCGTTTTGTCCCAATCGGCCACCGTACGGTCCAACTGCATATGACTCTCAACAAAAACAGGAAAATAAAGTAAAGATAAAGTACATTAAGCTACTAACGTGCAGGTCACGAGACAAAGACGTACCTGGAAGTGGTGATGCTGTTGTCACTGCCGAATTTGTTTAACGAATAAAAGTAATAACAAATATCTAACCTAATGAGATCTTTCACATAATTTCAACTACTAACCACTATAGTAGAAACAGCGACTATAAACGTGCAAAAAAGTCTCTGCTCGCACGGGCGAGTTCTTGCGCTGTCTTTTCAATCATGCATTCCTTGCAAATGACTGGAATTATAATTACTCATTTTATCGGAAATTTTATCTGTATTCCAGTTTCTTTATAAACAACGCATTCAGATATAATTATATTATTTTAAAATGTAAGACGATTTGCCCTTGTATAATGCAATGAAATGCCATACAGTTTATTCCAGATGCAAGTTTATTTATTTTTCTTTTATTTATTAGTGTTATGATTTCAGGATACTATAGCCACATTTTTGCAATATATACGAATTTATATTTCTCATGTATGAGATATCCGACTTATCGTTTTTTAATTAAAGATCATCAAAAAGTACAACATGCCTTTGAGCTAGGAATGTGCACAGTTCGACAACAACGGGCTGAAACCCTCTTTGATGGCGCCATACGCTTCCTATAGAACGATATGTTTTTACATGTTTGAATGTGTGCTCAACAATAATACGACATGTAGAAAGTCGATGGTTGAATCTTCGTGCTAATCGTTGGTGGTTCCTTGGAAATCGTCTTATCTGAGCTGCACGAAAGGTGTTAGCAATGGAGGAACTTTCCCATATCCCTTGTCTACCAAAAGCACAGCATTACGGGGCATATCATAATTCGTTCCTGGTCCAACTCTCTCCATTAAGTTATAATTGCCAGCATCATTAATTGAACCAAGGAAACCAGCCTGTAGGAAAACAATGTTACCAAGATTATCCACGATAAGCTGGGTGTTCATTAGATGGTAATGACGGTGACCACTAAAAAAATCTTGCTGGGTTCGGCTTCAGGTCTGTAAATTTCATGTGGCGTACCATCGACGCACCCAACTGCATCAGGAAAAAAACGCCAGTTTCTGCCAAACTTGGCGATGATACTTGATTGTGGAAATATCGCCATAAAATTGGGATGACACTATGGATTATACTTGTAATTGTAGATGGACTCACATCAAATCATAAAGCAAGAGTGTCCACACAAGGATATTTTCTAAGCCAAAGAAAGCTCATTAAAATTTTGTTTAGGTTGTTAAGTTTGGAATTCTTTTTCCTTTGTCTTTGCCCTCCCCTCCTGTTTACGCGTGACATATTTGCAGAGACATTGGTGAATATGTCGAACATAGTTTCAGGAAGCTCTCCGGTATTTAACCAAAATAGGTACCTAGGTTTTTAATATCATCAAAAACATTTCTTCCTTGAAACTGGAAGCCAAAGAATCCTGTATCAAGACGTTGCATAATGCGGCCGATCGATGGAGGAGAATTTGGAAGTGATGATAGCAGCATTATATAATGGGAACCAACATCCGTATGAAGTTCTTCAGTTGGTTGAAGTTGTTAGCAGTTATTGGAGGAAGTTGCACCAACAAAGTTAGGAAAGCTCCAATTGTAGCAACGAACTGATGAACGGGAATCGGCATATTGAAATATCGAGCAGTAATATTCATACTTCCATGGTCTTTTTATATATGACAGGCTTAAACAATGGATAGTATCAATTTGTTCCCAAAAGAAACGCAAAAAAAAAACAACTAACTACATGTACACAAGACAGCGCAAGAACTCGCCCGTGCGTGCAGAGACTTATTTGCATATTTAGTCGCTGTTTCTACTATAGTGCATGGTTAGTAGTTGGAGCTATGTGAAAGATTTCTATTAATAGTAGGTTTAATTTGAATGAATGACCCAAACCGTCCTTTTTTCACGAGGGTAGCACTTAATAGCCAGTCGATAACAAACTGCGGCCCTCATTCCGTGATGGAATAGGAATTTAGGAGTTGATTTTTGTGGAGGGAGGAAAGCCCGAGAATCAGGAAAACCCTCGACACACAGGAGAGAACCAACAAGCAACTCTACTCATATACAACACCGAACCCGGCGGGACTCGAACTTTGTCCAAAGGAAGCGGGTTTGCATGCAGTAATTGGAGAAGTGCCACAGCGTTGCTTGATGCCAAGAGAATATTAAGTAGAGAGCACATCTCTCATACATGGGTCTGTAACCATGAAAGTTTCTTTAAGATCTATTTTTAGCTCCGCGCGCGAGGCTGAGCTATTTTTAGCATGCGATTCCTGATAGCTCAGAGTTGTAGTGACTTCAATGCGAGCGAAAAATGTTTAATTCCCGACGAGAAAAATGCCTTCAAAATCAGTAAGAAGTTGAAATAATTTAACTATCATGTGTTCTTCATAGACGAATTAAACATTAAACTTAACAATTGATGTAAAAGGACATCGAAAAAGATCTGCCGATCTTATGTATACCCAATGGCATCACTACAATCTGACCAATCAGCAATCGCATGCTAAAATAGCGCAGGTTGCGCGCGGAGCTAAAAATAGATTTTTAAAGGGACTTTCATGGGTCACAGGGATATGCTCTCTTACTTCATATTCTTACGCTTTCTTTCTTCATTACGCATACCCGGTAAACCTGGGTCTGCTCATTACGCATGCTCGGTAACGCAATGTCTCATATTGCAAATGCTCGGTAAAGCATTGTCTGCTGATATTGCAAATGGTCGGTAACGCTTTCTTTCTTCATTACGCATGCTCGGTAACGCTTTGTTTGCTCATTACGCATGCTCGGTAACACTTTGTCTGCTCATTACGCATGCTCGGTAACGTTTTGTCTGCTCATTACGCATGCTCGGTAACGTTTTGTCTGCTCATTACGCATGCTCGGTAACGTTTTGTCTGCTCATTACGCATGCTCGGTAACACTGTCTGCTCATTACGCATGCTCGGTAACGTTTTGTCTGCTCATTACGCATGCTCGGTAACGTTTTGTCTGCTCATTACGCATGCTCGGTAACGTTTTGTCTGCTCATTACGCATGCTCGGTAACACTTTGTCTGCTCATTACGCATGCTCGGTAACGTTTTGTCTGCTCATTACGCATGCTCGGTATCGTTTTGTCTTCTCATTACGCATGCTCGGTAACGCTTAACGGTAACGGTAACAACGTAATGGAACAAAATAAAATGTAAGAAGAAGATACTTACCGTTTCTCTTATATCGGAGCAATATAATCGTGTCAATTGGACTGTAATAGTTGTCGGTGCTGACATTCTGATACCTTATATGACAACGTAGACGGGAGTTGTTGAGTAAGACTGGGGTCTTGTTAAAAACGAAGATAACTCTGCAAGTGCCATTGACGTATGATGAATTCATGTGGTCGCGACAGACGTTATAATATCGGCCATGCAAACAGGGGAAGCTCATATTGGTATCACTAGTTTTTGTTTCGGTGCTGTTGATTTTCAATGTAACAGATCTACATCTATAGCTACTTGGGTGATAGCATTCTTTTTGTATTCTTCCACCAACGCAGCCTTCAATCTTACCTGTAGGACCGTAAAGAGAAGCTTGAATCAATTAGAATTATTTGTATATATACACAGCGATATGCAGAAATTCTGATCCAACCAAGTATATAGTATATAACTATATCGGGTGCATTATGGGTAATAGAACCGCTAGATTCAAAGCTTAGTACCAAAGCGTTGGCTGGCCTACCGAGTGTTGTTTATGAACCGCGCTAAAGTCAAGAAGTGGGAACTATGTGTTCACTTCTTAATACCTCTACACTACTAGAATCAATGTCATATTGTAAACGGCTTTATTGATGTAAAGTAAAACATTGGAAGTTTTACAATTGGTTGAGTTGAAAATCAGTTCTGAAATCGCTCTTCTTCAAAGTTTCGGTTGAGCTGAGCTCAAATCTGAACTCGTTCATCGCATATTCATATGTGCCCTCTTAAAACAATCAATCGCTACGAGGACACCAAAACCAAAGCATTCGGTAATATGACTTATGACAAAAGTGGCACAAAAATTGTTCATGAGCTACTCTGGATAGGATATTTTGCTTTATTCGTAGTCTACCGTGTTATTGTTATTGGGCATCAACTCAGTCAAATCTCACATGCTGAATATAATTTCTAGATAAACGGAGGTTTTCATACTTAAGAGAGGCATATTCTTTCACTTCTCCTCTGATAACTTAGTGATTCTTTGTGGTTACTTTTTCTTTCTTTGGGCTCAAGCTTTTATAAGCTTTGCAATTTTATGCAAAACAAGTTCACTCACGAGTGAATTTTAATATTAATCATCTTTGAACTAAAGCCGTTTGTATTAATCAATATGTATTAAAGATAACGCTGACTGTCGAGTCCTAAGCAGGGTGACAATTCTTTTTCTGGTTGGAACAAGCGGAGTTTGTTTTGAAAGGTAACTTATCTTAAACAAAACGCCAACCAACGCTTTAGTACTTTTAATCCCGCGTTAAACCCGCGAGCGGATTACCCATAATGCACCCGATATAGTTATATACGTGGTTGGATCAGAATTTCTGCATATCGCTGTATATATATATATATATATATATATTATATATATATATATATATATATATATATATATATTTATATATATATATGCAGAGTACAAACGGTCTACAAACCTCGAAGTGCGATGATTTGAACACTTCCTCGGCTATTGTTCTTGAGAGTGTGACCATCGTATTCATACGCACACTGAGTCTTGTACTTATTGAGTTCTAATGGAGCACTCTCGATGACGAAATGTGTTACGTTGGCAGTTACATATGACGTCACCTGCGAGCATAAGTTATACAGCTTATGTTGCGTATTGCAGATTTTGGTATAATTTCTTATAGTTTCGTCCCATTTGGATATAACAAATCGTTCAAGTGTATCAGGTTCTTCAAGATTTTGGCTTAAATAACGAGCAACATTTATGTCTTTGTCTCTCTGCGGATTAATGCATATAAGGTCCAGTGGTTCTGTTATAAACCCCGTGATGTCGGAGTCCGTAGTTTGACCTGTGGAGCAAAGAAGCAAAAAAGATAAGGTTATTGCCATAATGTCGTTTGCCTGTCTTCCTGCCTGCCTGCGTATTTTTACCGCAGTGAAAATAAATAAATGATCTGAGATAAAATTCCTCCGAAACTTTCTCCGATAATAGTGGTTGTGATCTGGAAGTTACTTTCATATTAATAGAAATCTATCGAGAACGATGAATGATGATAAATGAATCTTTTAAATACTGTATCCTTTTTGAAGAAAAGAATATAGTTGAGCCGTGTAGTGCTGCACTTCGGAAATCAAAAAGTTCTTGTGAGAAACGTTTTTTAGTTTAATTTAGCTTACTGTCGATTTTACCTGGAGATTTATCTGATTAGCATTTGAGTGTCTTATAATAGACTTTTTAATTTTACTCCTGCTTTTTGTGTTTTACTCAATAAATGTTCACTTTTTCATATCATTGTAGTGCATGTTTTAATATTTTAAGTTAGTGAAACCAGTAAATTGATAATTGAGGTGCTTTTTCCATTATTATCCGATGGAATTTTGCTAACTAGTCCATGTAAAAAGTTTAAAAAGCCATGGAAGGGTCTATTTGTCACATCAATAACGGTTTACCCATATAAAAGTTTACTTCATTTCTAAGCCGTTTATATAAAAATTCTTCATAACTTGTCATTCTTTTCCGTGAGGTGATCAACATTTTTTAGTATTGCCGTGGACAAATGATGACAAGAAGCATACCTTCCACCAGAGTGCTCAAAACATTTTTCAATAAAAACTACTCAAATGAAATTTCAAATGACATGATCTAAAGAAATCTACAAGGCTTTCGCTGTTGTATCACAGCGTGGGACAATCACAACAGAGCTAGGCTCCACTAAACTAGGTGAAAGCCCCGGCAAAGATCGAATTAAAATTTAGAAGTTGAATTTTGAGGAGGTAGGAAAACCCTCGAAGCACAGGATGTAGTAATTGTCTTTTATTATCTAAAGCTCTTTGAAAAAGTGGAAATAGGTCTTGAAATAAGTCCCTAACAGTCCAAACCTGAGAATTTTACAAAATGGCTCTCAAAATCTGAGGGGTGGCCCCACGTATACTTCAGGGCCACAGGGAGCCGAAATAACTAAATAACACTTATTACAACATCTCCCCCCTCAACACTATTCAATGAGTCTTTGGCGCTTCTTTACAGGTCGCCCTGATCGTGTTGCCATCGGCAACTGATGTACTGGTGATTTTGATTTTTCTGAGATCCCTTCTGAGATGGGTTGCGGTAACACTGAATGCGTTTTCGTATGTCTTTGTGGGAGGGACTTTAGGTCGAGGACTCGTAAAGGTTGTTTAGAACTGAGGAATCATGTGTTGATCATTTGGAACTGCAATGATTTGCCTTCTATTCCTCCTGTAAGTGTGTCCTTGCTCATCTCGTACCACATACGATCTCGGCAAAACTTCTGCTTTACGCCATTCTTTTGCCTGATTTGGACGAATTCGTACTTTATCCACAGCTTGCAGAGGTGGCAGGTCTCTACTGCGTTTGTCATAGTTAGCCTTTGAAACATCCTGGCGCTGCTTAAGTGCTTTCTGAACATGGCCAGGTTCCACAGCTCTTGGTACTAAGAGACGCCTATGAGTTGGTAGTGTTGTGCGAGTTCGTCGACTCATCAGGAGCTGAGCAGGTGAGACCCCTATATCGTCAAAAGGGGTGTTTCTGTACTTGAGGAGTCCTTCAAATGGGTCCTTTTTATCTGCTTCAGCTTTTTTCAATATATTTTTGCAGTCTGCACAGCAGACCGTCTTCTACACTCAACTCCTCCTTGTAGCCCCAGTATTCCCTGGATAGTTCATCCACCTGCTCTTTCTCTTTCGGCCATCCAATTAGAACATATTCCATCACAACTCTTGTGGTCTCATCCTGGCTTGATACATCCTCTCGCAGGGAGATAAAGTCTTTGAAACTAAACGCAACTGGTTTGCCATCTTGCATGATCACAGCACCAAGGCGGGCAAAATAATATTAACCAATTTAGTTTTGTTAATGTTTTACACATATACTGCCACAGCAAGGCAAGATGTTATCCACTAAAAGAAATTGAGTAAAACAGTAATAAACGGCAAATACTCACCAAAAACGCGATATTTGTGACTGAAACTCCGTAGAGAATGAGCCAAGTCAAGTTCTATCAATATGCTTTTCGTGGTTTTTGTACTCGCTATGAAGGGAAATCTTACTCGCTCACGGTAGTTACTACTTCATGTAAGACCTCATGAAGTGGCACACTACCGAATAAAATTGATTGGAATTTTCATATCTTCGTTTTCGACGTTGTAAAATTCAACTGAATAATAAAACCGGTTGCTGGGACTGGACTCTCTTAAAGAATTGTTATCTGACTTTCCACTAGACATTTTTATCGTTTCCAAGACCTGGTTGACACCTGATATCTTCGATGAAGAGTTACTAATAGATGGATATAGTTTTGTCCGAAGGGATAGGAAGCGAAGTACTGAGAAAAATCGATGTGGTGGAGTAATGGTGTACGTTCGCGATGGAATCGATTATTGTCAAAGAAATGACATTTCAAATGGTCGTGTTGAGAATTTATGGATCGAAGTTAAGAGGGATAAGTGCAAGAATCTACTTATTGGAACAATCTACAGACCCTCTGATCAAAATTTGCATTATTTTTACATCAAGTTTGGCTCAATCTTTGGAGTCTTTGAATAATGAGTTACGTGGTGACATTGTTCTCCTTGGTGATTTTAATGTTGACTTTTCGTCGTCTTCTATAAAATACCAAGTAAAGGCGAAGTCTCAAGCTATTCTTTGATAGCAATGATTTGCATCAAATTATTAAACAACCAATTAGAATAACGCAGAATTCAAAGACATTCATTGATCTCATTTGTGTAAATAATCAACACCGCTTTATCCAATCTGAAGTAGTGTACACTTCTCATAGTGATCATGCTATAGTTGTATGTGTCTTAAAAGTTGGAGTCCCAAAGTCCAGTCCAAGCAAGAACTTATAAAAACTATTGTAAAGAATCTTCTGTAAGCGATTTAAAACAAGTGCCTTGGTCGGTAGTAGAATGCTCTGATGACATTGATTGAATGATTGCTCTGATGACTTCTATTAAAGCTGCAATCCCTTGGAGTTGATACATTGTCTATCCCATGGTTCAAGTCGTATCTCAGCAATCGTGGTTATCGAACTGTAGTGGCCACTTCCGTCTCATCGTCACGGCAAGTCAACATTGGAGTACCACATGGAAGTGTACTGGGACGGCCTCTTCCTCTTCTATTCTTAGTCTATGTGAATGATCTTGCTGATGCTCTGAAGGAGTGTCAAGCATTGTTGTTTGCTGATGACACAGTCATTTACTGTTCTGCTAACTGCACCTGAGCTAGAAATTAAACTTAATAAAGATCTAAATTATGTCCTTTACAACTTTATTGGGTATCAATCAGAAAGCAAAATTACAGAATCAACATGCTACCCAAAGCGGAAAGTGCGAACGGGACTCTAGGACCCATGCTAGGCATTTCCTTTTGACTAACGATATAAATCAATAGAGATTGTCTTGGAAAATTAATACAGTTATAGTAGTAAAAACTGATAACTAATGAACCGAGAATGTCAAAAAATTATCAATGGAGTTCAAACAAACAAAAGTCCCTGAGGGCGGTTCAGTTATCATCGAGTACGATGACAAGGACACTTACGAACTAGTGACCAAGTACATGTCAGATCAACATCAAATGTATCCTCAAGCAAAGAAAAGTACCTATGCCTTAGAAACAATTTGAATTGAGATTGACTAGAAAGAACACTAGTTGGCGCCTCTTTACAGACGGTGTTCCAAAGGCAAACTATCCTATTAAAGTAAGATGCTTTAAAAGTAGTGGTTTTACAAAAAGATGTTTCAAGAACCATACCAGGATTTTGAGTAAGACGAGTGCGTATATGTTTGGAGAATTTGACAAAATCGTGAACATTAACATTTGTCTGTCCGTATAATGATTTATAAAAGAACATTAGATCCTTAATCTCTCAATCATAGCAGAGAGGGAGCAAGTTCAAGTCCTTTAGTCTTTCTTTATAAGTGGTTTCCCCAATCGTGGTCCTGAGGATCCATCTTGTGGCACGTCGTTGTACTCTTTCGATCTGTTCTTTTAGTTTAGATAGGCTCGGTGACCATACCTCAGAAGCAGTCACTAGTTGAGATTTTACGTGTGCTATAGGTATAGTGTTCTTCTGCATCTTATATCAGTCAGTTGAGGGCATGTCCTCTTAAGCATACCAAGAAGCTTGTTAGCTTTGGCTGCGATGGTTCTAATATGCTCGTCCCAGTTAAGGTTACTTTTGATGGTGACTCCGAGATCTTTTTCCTCTTGTGTACGTTGGATTACGCCTGCGCCAAGGTGATAATCATGTAGGATTGGTCTTTTCTTGCGTGTCACTGTCAACAGCTTACATTTTGAGCCATTGAATTTGATGTTGTTGTTGAAGCTCCAAACATTAAGCCTATATAGCGCATTCTCAAGGTCTTCGCAGTCGCGATGGGAAGTAACTTCATGAAAAATGTCAAAGACTGGCTTAAAAAACACAAACTTACTCTAAATGTCAAAAAATCAAAATTTATGCTCATCGGTGGACCTGAGAGACTGAGACAGCTGGGCAAGTAAATCTACAGATTAACTATGAAACAATTGAAAGAACTGAACATTATAAGAACTTAGGGATTGTGATTAAATGATTACCCTCTGCAGGTTCTGCCGAATGGTGTATGAAATGAAAAAATAAAAAAAATGAACTTTCTCATTTCTTTACTCATATCCTTCTTTCTTTTCTTCTTTTCTTCTTTCCTTCTTTTATTTGTTCTCTGCATTATTTCTTCTTAACATGCACTGACTGACAACTGATTAAAGTATGTTATAACTTACCAAATTTGACAAGTCTCACCCAATTTGTAAGGTGCCTTCTGTCCAAACTTAGTTCCACCTCTACGCCATACTTCTTGAAGTCGGCAAACGTCAAGTTGTACATTTTGACTCTTGCTGTACAATTCACACAGTCGTAAATGTTCCCGCTCCATTCCACCTTTCTTTCAAATCCTCTACGTTTAGATACAGCGTTGCGTCTTTGGACAGACAAGATCTTGTTTCTCACAAAGCCAGAATCATCCCAAACACCAAAAAGAAATTCACTGACTGTAGTAGATGAACCGGACCATGATCCGACGTGAAAGTGCCACTCTAATGTGACATCACTGCCTTCGTTACTGTACACTTCTTCGTCAGGTTTAACGGTGAACGAATCTCTCGGCCTTAAACCTGATATACAAAATATAGTTTGCTTTAAACCAGTACATTTTTTACTAGAGCCACAGATATAATATTGGTCCACGTTAATAATTAAAGCGAGTACAAGTGTAAAAAACTTATATATTTTACAACCACGACTCCCCAAACGTGGCTTTTCTGTCAGTTCCCTCCACACGCACTACCACTACATTCTATATTTACAACATACAACACTCAACTCACATGTTGCTTTTTAAGGAGGAAGGAAACCGGAGATCATCCTCGTGGAAAGAGAGAGAACAACACATCAAACAAAGTCAACTCACATATATATGATCCATGCATTCTGAGCCAGGGCTCGAACACGGACCATAGTGGGTGAGAGGCGAGCGTTAAACCACTACGCCGCCCATGCGCCACCCATAATTCTAGGATTTTTAATAAATGACACCATGCCTTATTTTTCGCGTTTGACGTCTATTTTATAAATCTTTATAAGACTTCCATTCTTTCTTCTACCTTTTATATATATAAGTTTGATATATCATATTTTTGTAATGTTATTCTAAGTAAGTTAACACAAAGACACAAATGGTCTTTTGTGTATGTGCACTCCCCACAAGATGTCCACCCCGTTAGGTATTCTACACCCATTTCACATTTCGGTTTCTAAAATATTTCCACTGCGTATACATCCAACTATCCTTGCATATCTGAATCTTTTAGTGTTCGAGCACTAATATAGAGTTATGAGAGAGAAAATTAATAGTTACAGACGCCGAACAAAGCAAGACATCAGTTCAATATCAGTTCATTTTCTAATAAGCTGAAGCGAGATGACGTTTTACCCCCGACTCTATACCATAATAGTTTTCACACTGCTTTTTTTCTTTAATTATGACTATTGTTCCTGTATTCTCTAAGGAATCATCCAAAAATACTGATAAAGAAGTTCACTGGAACTCAATCTGGAACTCCAATTCCAGTTTTGGTGTTGATTTTGGCATAAGTAATTAGGTTGTTGTCCGACCAGAAACGTGCACATTTGCGCAAGGAAGCACGTTAAAATTTTGATTGTGTTGGTTTTTCTTCGATTTTTTTCGCACGTATTCTTGTAGTTCTCGTTTACGTGCGCGCGCTACACTTCATGGCAGGCGTTCCTTGCTTTAGTCGGACTAGCGAAATCCGACGAATATCTTGCGAGGAGCGGACCGACGTGTTAAAAAGGATCCTATTACACTCGTCATTGACACGGGTGAAAAACGCACTGCGCATGCGTTGGGAAAAAAACAAAATGGCGAACAATAGCAATTTATCACATCTAAAGCTTTGCCTTATTTTAACCGACAAGGCTATTTCTTAAATATTCGTTTTGAAATTTTACAGATATTTTTAGATTTCTTTACATAGAATCCGACCATGTGATTATCTGCAAATTAGCCATGCTGCATGGATGTCAACGTCGGGTGTGGCGACATTTTCAAAGATAATTTTTGCTTTTGTATAAACAAAAGTTTTTTTGTATAAATCAGCTGTGTATCGATCACGATCGAAATTATCTTGCTATTGCGAGAAAGAAAACCTTAAGTTTTAAGTATTTTTCTTAAGTTTTGCGATTTTGTAAAACAATTAAAATACTGGCATCAAAAATATGAGTTGCCCTTAGTTACGTACGCCATCTCCGAGCGTGCGCAGTACGTTTTTCACCAGTGTCCTCGTCATTCCCTTCCTTACACGATCGTAAGCCATTCGGATCAGCCGAAGCCAAAACACTACGAGGAACGAATGTCACAAGATGGATTGCGCGCTAGATAGATCAACCAATATATGTTATAAAATAAATTAAATAGTACGCACGCTGTGATTGGTTGATAGCCATGTTTGCATGAGGCTATGTAAACACAGTTGTGACGTCACAACTTTCGTGTTTTTCCGGTACAAGTTCAAAAATCTATAAATTTACAGTTTCTTTTGAGGAAAAAAACGCCCCAAAAAATGTATTCTGAAGACGAAGTTCCAAATTTTGACTTGTGTCAGGGCCACAGGCATAACCCTAGGGTCTCATGCAGGTCTTTCTGATCGTAATATCATGCCAATCTCTCGTTGGTCACCGCAAAGAGAATTCCCTCAGGTGCTACAACTCGCGTCCTCCGTCAGGACAGCTTCGGTTGTTCAGCGACGTGCTTTCTCATGACTTAAGTGCACCGACCGATAAAGAATACAAGTATTTCAAGGAAATAGTCAGCAGCTTCAAACTTTTTCGAACAATAGCTCTTCAGCTCCACAAAATATGTTCTCGAGGCAAGACGAAACAATCAACTTCGCTTCCATATTTTTCTCGCTGTCAAATTGAGCAAAACCACGTTTCTTTCAACCGAGAATTCCCTTCACAGTGACACTTGTTATCCGCTTTTGATCACTTTCGTATTGATAATCAATTCTGAAATCTTTTATTTAGATTTCTTTTCAATCTTTGAACATTCCTTTGTGTTTGTTTTAAAGTTTTAGAAGTGATAAATGTTTAAAATAGCTAGCGATTCTTTCTCGCTTCACATTTGCCTCCTTGACGTTTATTACACAAAATTTGATTGGCTAACGATCGAAGTTCGTGATGTATGGAGAATTTGTATTTTGATATGAGAATCAAATTCAAATAAAGATTTCTTTTCGTTGCAAGCGATGATGTTTTCCCTTAGTATTTATTTTATAAAAGCAATAGAAAACTTTTTCTCTGTGTTTACATAGCCTGATAGCAACACTCGGGGAGTTGGGAGAATACTCGAAAGTTATGCAAACCCTCGACTACGTCTCGGGTTTGCATAACTGTCTCGAATTCTCCCAACTTCCCCTCGTGTTGCTATCAGGCTATGTAAACACGGAAAAAGTTTTCTATTGCTTAATTATTTACCGTCCCATGGTCGGTCCGGATAGGGAAAAACTGTGCCCTCGGTCTTGAACATGGACCTCGGCCTAACGGCCTCAGTCCGTATATTCAAGACCTCGGGCACAGTTTTTCCTTTTATGGACCGACTATAGGACGGTAAATAACATATATATCACTGGAATTTAATGTAAAACTTATCAAACCAGCGAAAACTCTGTCATACAAGCGACAACTCTTTTGATCAAGGATTTACATGGCACTAGTTGAGCGATTTTGTACGACTAGAAAAAAATAGAAAAACTAACTAATATGCTAAAACTCTAGAACTATGTCAAACTATGAACTAAAGGTTGGTAAATAGCGGCTAATTCAGTAAATGAAATAAAGTTAGGTTTACAAGTAGAATTAACGTAAATTTATTATTTCAGTAAGATTACAACGTCCAGTTTGAACTTATCTGAATCGATCGGGTGAAGAAGCCAGTAGCTTCTTTCGTTAACGTTTTAAGCAGTTTTCTAGGCTCATCCGCTCTTGAAGTATTTCCATATTTCAGTTATATTTCATCTACACTTGAACTTGAATGCATTTGTGAACAGGAGAGTCGGCAGTACCTTTTTTAATTGAGTCGAGATTGTGCCGCCTTCATGAATTCAGCCATTGTGCATATGGCGGCGGCCTGCCTCAAACAGTCAAAACGTTGAAAATTGACGAAAACTATCCATGTTCAGCCAGCCGTAGTTTTCCAAAGCTTCTCATTCTTTTATGGAGAGACTATTTGAATTTTTTTCCCAATAAAAGGCAGGAAAACAAATGGAAGGCTGTAGTATTTTTCATCTTGGTTGTAAATAACTTGAAGTTTGAAGTACGGCAGTTTTTGATCTCAATCTCAAGTTGAGTTCTTCTTTTGATGCCTTTTATGCTTTGCATTTACATGATTTGCAAAAGAAAGCCTCACTTTTGTTAACTAGTATTTCACAAAACTTTAAACTATAGCTAAACTCTCTCAAAGTAAACTAAAACCTTTCTTTTTGAGCGACTCAAACACTACACGACTTTTGGCACGTACAGGAAGCCCTTTCAATGCAGTTCTCGTTTGACATGCGCTGTCAACTTTCCTTTTTGTTGCTTTTCGCCTCTTTTTAATTTCAATGCCTTGCTATATAATAAATATCTTATTAACCTCGTTTGCTTGATCCGTACCGTAATTTATGGATCCTCGTTTTTTCCACTGCCTTATAGCCCAAGCGCGTAGCACGCCAGGCCAATATGCCAGGGAAATTCACAGTTATCGTACAAGATATTGTGACCTACTGCGCATACCATAAGCTAAGACATCCAAATATCAGGGCAGTTTTCGTATTAACGGAGCGCGTACTTTCAATCTACTGCATTTAGATATTATTTTGCTTTTTCCTCTCTCAAAATAGAGGGGTCTGATTGGCCAACTTTCGCTACCGTGAAGCTTCGCGCGCTGTGTCCAGCCCCCCAGGCAGTTTTCGTATTAACGGAGCGCGTACTTTCAATCTACTGCATTTAGATATTATTTTGCTTTTTCCTCTCTCAAAATAGAGGGGTCTGATTGGCCAACTTTCGCTACCGTGAAGCTTCGCGCGCTGTGTCCAGCCCCCCTGGTTTTGCCTTTCTTCGTAGTATTTATTGTCTTCATCGCTAAGTGCCCTCGCATGCGCAGTATGATCAACATTTCTCAGTCTCGCGACATTCTACCATGTGCTCTGTATGGAAATTTCAATGGCAAGCGATTCGATGTACAGTATGGATTCAACAAGTCATCCTCTTTAAATACGCTCAAATCACATACAAATCCACACACCATTCGCGGTATAGCCAAACTAAAAGATGTCGAGCGTTTTTCGAAAGAGCATTTGGAGAGATACCGCGAATCTATCGTGAAACTGCCTATCTTATTGCCTATCGTGAAATATCTATCAAACAAAAGCGATTTATACGCTAACTTATACAGGCTCTGAAACGACAAAGGACTCAACTAATGAATATCAACAAAGTACTACCGACGAAGAAACGAAGATTGTAAGTATTTTAAGCGAAGAACATAAAAGACTGCCGATCATTGTTTACAGCAAGCCATGTTACTCTCAAAGTGGAGCCACCTTTCCAAAGCTGATCACTTCTTTCTCAATATTAATGCTTATAAGTATATTGCTTCTTTTATTATATTTGATTCAAGGAAAAATTTCTTGCTTTACTGTTTTGATAGTATCAATATTAACTGTATTTGGGTACAAAACAGTCAAGTTCTTCGATTACTACACTCAAACTGTTGTCACTTCATCATTTAGCGATTGTGATATCTTAGGCACTCGTGAACCAAGTCGAATACCAACACGATTTCTATAAAGACTAAGAATAGAAAGCTAAGATGGGTTATTTATCATCAAATACGCAAACATATTCCCATTTGCAATGCAATGTTTTGCGCTATAGTGTTTATATTTTCAATAGCAAAAATGAACATGCATGTATCTCAACCAATAAAATACACCCTCAATTTGTAAACTTATTCCGAGCTCTAGATATACAGTAGTTCAGTCTTAGTTGTGCCACTTAAATTTATTTTCTATGCTGATCCGCACACTTGAAACCAAAGAAACGACAAAAGCATACAAATCTCATTGATATAAAAATTTAATATATTGATTCACCACTACAGCATTGTCTGTTCAAAGATGATTTAGATTTTTATCAAAGAGAACCCCGAGTTCACGCAGCTATTCTTCTAGTTTCTATCTAATTTTGGTTCGAAATATTTGTATTTATATTATTAACAAGAAATCGCAATCGGGCTCGTGCAATTTTGAACTATTGAAAACCCGCTCGTGCAAATTTATTCCAAAGTGCACTCGAAACCATGCGATTTCCTATACAAAAAAAAGAAGAAATCCCGTTCTTTATTTTGTATGAAATTCAAGGTTGTCGAGTTATTAGATTGTAAGAAGAAAAGTTTTAGCAAAGTTGTAATTTTGCGCTTAAAATGCAGAATTCCTTATTTTCACTTCGAAGGTCGTTGCTTAAAAACTGCTCATTACACTTTTCTAACTTCCGTTATTTAAAATTAACGACGATATGCACATATCAAACTTTTAAAGCAATTGAAGATTCTTAACATGATGAATTTTTTTTTTTCAAAATGACAGCTTCTCTCTTGCCGTCGCTTGTGCTCTGTTGGTTTTCACATTTCGCTGTAGATTGTTTACAATCCAAATATATAATTATGCATGCATTCGTTCTTTTCACACGGATGAATTGTTTTTCTGCACAGTGCATTATTATAACAAATGAACATAACATAACATGGAATGAGTGTCCTTTAAATTCATTCGTCTATCCTAATACGAATGAACTTAACTTCTTGATATCATTTATAGATTTACCTTTGACATTCCCAATGCAAGGATTAGTAGAATGAAACTTATCAGATGAAGAAATAAGTTTGCTTCCATGCTGAGGTGACTTTGGAATTTTGGATAATATACGTAATTAATTCATGTCCTGAGTGAAATTACGGTCGCAACGTGACAAAAACAAATTTTATTTGTATAGAATTTAGTAAAATGTGTTGAAAATCTTATTTTCTTTAAGTTCATAGTAGAAAATTGAAAAAATCCAAACATTTTTGAGCTGAAAATTTGTTTAAAAAATGTTTAAATTTAAGAAAGAGCAAAAAACCAACATGGTAATATCGTTAATGAAAGAGTTATATTTCTTTAAGTCTAGGATAGTTAAGCGGGTGGTGGGCTCGATTGCCATCTGGAACTCGGAAAAGTTTTCTGAGTGAAATTAGAAAGTGATTTAGTGGATTCAATATTTTTAGTAGCTAGGATATAGGTACAGACATAAACACTGTCCTTATCGAGTATATGATCAAATTGTGACTTTCTTTCTAACGTCATGGATATTTTTATACACACCGAACGCATAATTTCTTCTTTAATATGGATATTTTTATATGAAGCTAAATGACCCCATTTGTTCTCAAAAGCGATAGAAAATATCGATAAAAGCGACATTCAAAAAATCGTCGAACGATTTTTTTTCTAAATAAAGTCAATAAAAGATGTATCGTATACAAATATTCTCCTTTAATTTCATATGCATTGAAGGGTTTTAAGGCATTCAAATAAAAATAAGTACGCTCACAACTAAAAGGAGGCGACAATGAATAACACGGAAGTCAACGTGAATAATCAACTTGCAGCCGTGAGCGAAAAAAAGAACTTGAAAGGAAAAGTTATTTTTTCCGAGAAAAATAGCGATCGGGTAGAGAAGTTATAAAGACAATCACTGTAATCATACAGACGCGCCCATGTGTGATACCGGGTCGACGTCACATGCATGTCTTATTAGTGCCCAGTCCTATTTTTGCGCGTTTTTGGGTAGGAAGACGGTGATTTCAATTGGGATTTTAAAAGAAGCAAAATATCGAAATGATCTTTTTTTTAATGAAAAACCTTTAATTATGAGGCATAGTTGTTGGAAAGACAGCAATTGGCTAAGGTTGATAGGCACTTTAAACTAATCTATCATTTTTGAAACCGTTGATCCTTTCCTGACATTGTGTGAAAAGCGCTTGCAGATCGAGTTATTCAAGACGAAGTTGTAGCCGTTTCAATGCGGCTATGTGTGCCAGACTAAAACTACCCTGAGCATTTACATAGAGCCATTGCGACAATGTCGACAATTCTATTCGGCTAATTTACTTAGAGTCTTGTTAACCGCTTTCAAGGCGTGATTATATAACAGATCGTCCGCGTAAACGTTTTTAGTTAGGGGTTCGGTAATAATTCACTCGACTATTAAAATAAAGTCTGTCGTATATATGTTTCGTAACATGAATTCATTGCATTATCGTTTCAACCGTTCTTCTTACAAGTATGCGATGACATTTCCATCAGACATGAAGTCACAGTTCAGTTACTTATTTTGTGTTTTACAGATTTTTTACACAACTACATTTTAGTGTTATGCATGTTTTCATTTCCAAAACTAGTTTCGGTGATATCAAATTGTGTTTCTGATTTGAAGGTTTATCAAATTTTCTCGTCTTCTTTTAAAGCTTTTTTTTGTTTTGTTACAAAATTGTTTATATATTGAAAATGTTCAATTTTTAAGATTTGATTACATATGCAAATAATTGATGACTTTTATTTGTCTATCTAATCATTTTCTCATATTTGAGTTTGGAGCATAATATCAGTAAAGACATACATGTTTTATTATTGTTTTTTATCTTATTGGTACGCTTCCAAACCAAACATTTAGATAGAAGACTCCTCTTCCAGATTTCAGTTATGTAAGCACTCAAGATAGATGGTCGCCATAACCGAATAGCATTTAGATTTCGAATTTTGAGTTTTGGATTCTAACCAGATAAAAAAAATTAAAGCAATTCAGTTACTTTGTGTTCTAATATGCTTATCTTGCAATATGTTAATTAGTAACTTACGCAGCTGCTATTCATGGGTTCAAGCATTCTATTTTATAGCTTTGTGTTTTCCGACAATGTTATGGAAACGCCTTGTGATTGACGTCCACCAAAACCCTCTTCGTCGCGATAGAAACAAAACCGTTAGAGGGCGAGTATGATTGAGAATGGCTGTAACCGCTTTCAAGGCGTTCTTACCAGATTATCGTAAACGTTTTTAGCTAGGGGTTCAGAAATAATTCATTCGACTATTAAAATAAAGTCCGTCGTATACATAATATTTAGTAACATGAATTCATTGCATTATCGTTTCAACCGTCCTTCTTACAAGTATGCGATGACATTTCCATCAGACAGTTCAAGTCACAGTTTTACTTATTTTGTGTTTTACAGATTTTTTAAACAACTACATTTTAGTGTCATATTTTCATTTCCAAAACTAGTTTCGGTGATATCAAATTGTGTTTCTGATTTGAAGGTTTATCAAATATTCTTATCTTCTTTTAAAGCTTTTTTTTTTTTTTGTTACAAAATTGTTTATACGAAAAACGAATGCTAGCGGCTAGAAGTTAGCAGAAATTTTCATTCATCTATCCTAATATGAATTAAAAACTTAATTAGCTACTTGATATTATTTTCAGATTTACCTTTGACATTTCCCAATACAAAAATTCGTAGAATAAGACTTATCAGATAAAGAAATAAGTTTGCTTCCATGTTGAAGCGAGTCCTGCGACTATAAAATAAATTTATGTAGCCTCAGTGAAATTACGATCGGAACATCTGCCGCATGGTCACGTGACAAAAGTAAATTTTGCATAGAATATAGTAAATATGTTGAAAATCTTATTTTCTTGAAGTTGACAGGAAATTGAAAATTTTCAAACATTTTTGAGCTGAAAATGTTTAATTTTTAAGATTTGATTACATATGAAAATCATTGATGACGTTTATTTGCATATCTGATCATTTTCTCCTATTTGAGATTTGAGCATAATATCAGTAAAGACATGCATGTTTTATTATTGTTTTTTATCTTATTGGTACGCTTCCAAACCAAACATTTAGATAGAAAACTCCTCTTCCAGATTTCAGTTATGTAAGCACTCAAGATAGATGGTCGCCATAACTAATAGCATTTAGATTTCGAATTTTGAGTTTTGGATTCTAACCAGATAAAACAAATTAAAGCAATTCAGTTACTTTGTGTTCTAATATGCTTATCTTGCAATATGTTAATTAGCAGAATTAGTAACCTACGCAGACGCTATTGATGGGTTCAAGCATTCTATAGGCACGTGCCCTTATAGCTTTGTGTTTTCCGACAATGTTATGGAAACGCCTTGTGATTGACGTCCACCAAAACCTTCTTCGTCGAGACAGAAACAAAACCGTTAGAGGGCGAGTATGATTGAGAATGGCTGTAACCGCTTTCAAGACGTTCTTACCAGATTATCGTAAACGTTTTTAGCTAGGGGTTCAGAAATAATTCACTCGACTATTAAAATAAAGTCCGTCGTACTGATATGTTTAGTAACATGAATTCGTTGCATTATCGTGTCAATTCCTTCTTACAAGTATGCGATGACATTTCCATCAGACAGTTCAAGTCACAGTTTTACTTATTTTGTGTTTTACAGATTTTTTACAAACTACGTTTTAGTGTTATGCATGTTTTCATTTCCAAAACTAGTTTCGGTGATAACAAATTCTGCCTCTGATTTTAAGGTTATTCAAATTTTCTCGTCTTCTTTTAAAGCTTTCTTTGTTTTCTTACAAAATTGTTTATACGAAAAACGAATGCTAGCTAGAAGTTAGCAGAACTTTTGACAACTGAATTAAAGGACTTTCAATTCATTCATCTATCCTAATAGCGAAAAACTTAGCTTCTTGACTATATTATTTATATATTTACCTTTGACATTTCCCAATGCAAAGATTAGTAGAATAGAACTTATCAGACGAAGAAATAAGTTTGCTTCCATGTTGAATTGAGTCTTGGAATTTTGGATCATATAATTAATTCATGGACTCAGTGAAATTACATTCGGAACTGCATGACATCTGCCGCATGGTCACGTGACAAAAAATGAATCTTGCATAGAATTTAGTAAAATGTGTTGAAAATGTTTTTTTCTTAAAGTCATAGGAACTTGAAATTTTCCAAACATTTTTGAGCTCAAAATGTTTAAATTTAAGAAAAAGCACAAAACCAACATAGTAATATCGTTGATAATGAAAATATTAAATTTCTTTCAATTTAGGATAAGGTGGTGGTCTCGATTCCAGGAAATTATAGTTAACTGATGCCGTTAGTTTTAATATAGAGCCATCGCGACAATGTCGACAATTTTATTTGGCTAATTTACTTAGAATCGTGTTAACAGTTTTCAAGGCGTGATTACCACCAGATTATCGTAAACGTTTTTTAGCTAGGGGTTCAGAAATAATTCACTCGACTATTAAAATAAAGTCCGTCGTATTGATATGTTTAGTAACACGAATTCGTTGCATTATCGTTTCAATTCTTTCTTACAAGTATGCGATGACATCAGTTTCCATCAGACATGAAGTCACAGTTCAGTTACTTATTTTGTGATTTATAGATTTTTTAACTACATTTTAGTGTTATATTTTCATTTCCAAAACTAGTTTAAAAAACAGTTAAAGTTATTCAAATTTTCTCGTCTTCTTTTAAAGCTTTCTTTGTTTTGTTACAAAATTGTTTATACGAAAAACGACTCCTAGCTAGAAGCATAGTTAATAGACTATGTTAATTAACTATGCTAGAAGTTAGCGGAACTATCAACAACTGAATTAAAGGACTTTCAATTTATTCATCTATCCTAATACGAATTAAAAACTTAGCTTCTTGATATTATCATAGATCAGTTTACCTTTGACATTTCCCATTGCAAAGATTAGTAGAATAAAACTTATCAGATGAAGAAATAAGTTTGCTTCCATGTTGAAGTGATTTCTGGAATTTTGGATCATATAATTAATTCATGGCGTCAGTGAAATTACATTCGGAACTGCATGACATCTGCCGCATGGTCACGTGACGAAAATAAATTTTACATAGAATTTAGTAAAATGTGTTGAAAATCTTATTTTCTTAAAATTCATAGAAAATTGAAAAGAATCCAAACATTTTTGAGCTGAAAATGTTTTTAAAAATTGTAAGATTTAATAACATATACAATATTTGGTGACTTTTATTTGCATATCTAATCATTTTCTCATATTTGAGTTTGGAGCATAATATAAGTAAAGACATGCATGTTTTATTATTGTTTTTTATCTTATTGGTACGCTTCCAAACCAAACATTTAGATAGAAGACTCCTCTTCCAGGTTTCAGTTATGTAAGCACTCAAGATAGATGGTCGCCATAACTAATAGCATTTAGATTTCGAATTTTTAGTTTTGGATTCTAACCAGATAAAACAAATTAAAGCAATGCAGTTACTTTGTGTTCTAATATGCTTATCTTGCAATATGTTAATTAGTAACTTACGCAGACGCTATTGATGGGTTGCCTAGTGACCTTGTCTAAAGTAGGATTATTATTTATTCTTTTTTTAGTGTATTCCATCTGAAGCAATATACTAAACAAATGTAAATGAACCTTAATTCCTGTTGCTCAATAAAATCAACTCTGGGCTGAATGAGTGGTTTTACTGGTCCTGATTCATATAGCCTCAATCGCTGTAATCAAGTATGAGTTCTCGTCGCCTAAGAAAATCAATACTTGGTTTTTCTGGCTCTGATTTATCTTCTAGGTGCGGGATCATCACTTCAAATTGCTGGATAAAATGGACAGCCAGTAACTCGATGCTAATAATGTGTAGGCATGAATGTTAATAATGCTTACAGGTATTCGTTACTACCTTTCAAGTAAGCCATACTCAATATGCTTGTTGTAAGGTCTTCCTACTCTGTCTGGGACTTCCATATGATCCCTGAAATTGTACGACATGTGACTTTGAAATCCCGGGGGGAAGAGGGGGTTACTTTCTATACGGGTATGTGCTGTACTTGCTATACGGGTATCTGCTATACGGGTATGTGCCGCCCTATAGGGTATCGTTTTTCGGCTTTTGGGACTATTAAATTTTTCACATTTTGTCTGGGATAGAGTGTCATTTTAGTCTGGGATAGGGATAACGATTTGGTCGTTTTTGTCTGGCGAATAGGCTACGCTTTCTGCCGGCACAAAAACAAAAAAAAAAACGTTAGTAAATATTAATTGCAATCTATTGAAAATCGTATTTTCCGTCTTTTAGTCTGGGATAAGGATAGTCTAGGGTGTACAATTCTTAGTTTTAGTCTGGGGTAGGGTATGTAAAATCTCAATTTTAGGTCTGGGATAGAGTCAGGGTTTTCGAGGTCATAGCGGCACACCCCTACCCAAGTTGGGGTGGTAGTACCCCCCCCCCCCGATTGAAATCCTCAATGCCTTCAAACAAGTTCATATTCTCTTGCTTCAAATAATTATCCAGCTTCAAGTTCTCTTTTGCTCTGTGTCGTTCTCTTTTGCTCTGTGTCAGCCTTGATTGTGCATACATTATTCAGCACTTACAGTAAAGCAAAACCCTTTGAATTCTAAGGCAATTGTATTGTTTATTGGTAGACATTTCTCACATCATTTTCCAAGGGCTGTACTAATACTAAAATATATATTACAAGCTATTGAGGATAACACAGAGCAAAAGAGTACTCGAAACTGAGTATTAGAATGGATATATAATATACATGTAATAAATTGTAGAAGAATCTTGTATTAAGGTTTAAAAAACTCATAAATAATTCATGAAGGAAACACAATTGAAATCATGACCGTGAAGGAGGTTTTATATCTGATAAAGATTCGTCTTCATTTGCATAAACTTTAACTTGGATTTTCTCTATCAAACTTGGATCATTTCGTAAAGAATTCAGTACAATATGATAACATTCATCATGAGTTTTTTAAGCCGTTCAATAAACGAGCAGATCGTGTTTTATCGGGTATAAAACCACTCGGCTACGCCTCGTGTTTTATATCCGATAAAACACTCCTGCTCGTTTATTAAACAGTACTTAAACCATGTATGTAAATATTACAGCTCAAAAAAAAAGAATAGATCTTGTAACACTTATCATGTAACACTTAGCACCATCTTCATTCCCACAAGTAGAAAAACCTTTCTGCCCATATAACTCCTGGAGTACTTTCAAAAGTTCAAGGATTATTAATGCAGGGGGGAAATCTACTGTTCCAACAAGCATGGCTGTGCCACAGATGAGGATCCACTAGTATCCAAAGTTCCTTCGCAAGCTTATTAATTGTATTCTTCTGCTTTCACTGGTTGATATGAATCTTTTTGTAAAAATACTTTTACCACTAATATTACTTATACTAGGATCTGTACTGAACCTGAAATTACTCAAAAAGTATTTCAGTATTTTGACAAATATCTTTAAATCTCTTGAAGAATTTAGAAATAGACAACACTTAAAAGGTATGACATACACTCTACTTAAGTACAATTTTAGCTGTTTGAATAAAAATATGTTATATCTCATATCTCACTCACAATGCATTCTGGGATACTAGTGATTCTTCTCTGACTGCTCCATGAGTTTTTTTGGATTACCTATTTTAAGGTTGAGGAATGGAAGAAAATGGGTCAATTAGCAACTTGTTATTACTTGGACTGGATAGATTAAATCTGTTAATTTCAGTGTATACCTTATCGGTAAGTATGTCCAGACTGCAGGATATAAATGTTCATGGTCGATATTTAAAAGTTTTTGAATTCTTGAAAAGCTTTGATTCAAGACCAGTGTAACAAGTAACACTCATAAAACTTTTGAAAAACAGAAATCAAACAAAACACATAAGGGCACACTGCTATTTCAAATATTGAATTGAACTTTAATGCAGAAATAGAGAGGGCAAGTTTGGAATATAGAAAAAAAACATGATACATAATAGGAGATTTCAGGTAATGTTCTTGAACTATGTCAAATTAACCCATGCATACTGAACAAAAGTAATTAGCTTTATATATACCAGCAATAAACCAGAATTCACTTGGATGACCATTAAAAAAATTGTTTTAAGTCGAGACTAAACTTGATTTTTTTATTTATAAAGTTCAACCTTGACTTGAAACCATTGTTTCGTGTCAGTCAAGGGAATCCAGGAAAGGTCTATAATGGACCAACCTCTTGATATACAGAAAGCAAAAAAGACATGTTTTCTTGTGCTCTACCCCAGGGGACAGCTATTTCACAGATTGAAAAAACTATATAGGTTATAGGGGATTTCAGGTAATTGTTCATGAAATATGTAAATCAACCCTTACTGGACAAAAAGTATATACCAGAAATTTTGGACCAATTCGTATATTAATAGAATATTGAGATCTTTTTGACAAATATTGAATAATATCTGGCAGAGAGCTTAACAGACAACACCCAGGCTACAAATCACTTCACAATAAAGTATTTCTGGTCATTGTACATTTTGAAATAATCTTATTCCAAGCTAGAATGTCAGCTTACAACACGCAGGCAATGCGGGCCATGGAAGTCCTTAGTTTTTGGCTGGATAAACGTTAGAAAATATCTTAAACAAATTCTAAATGAATGGACGAATGCCTTGGGTTATGAAGCTTTAACACTGAAATTTAGATAACACAGTATTAGATTCACCTAAGAAGGTTGGGATGGATGTTTTTAAATGTTCTTTTTTTGAATGTTATTTAATCTTTAGCTTGTTACTTGACTAAATGCTTGGCTGGTTCAATACAAGAAGACCTTGAACGATATTTAATTTAAAACTTATACAAAGAATAACGAATAAATATTATGTCTAGCATAGCTTACCTGTTTTGCAGCAGTTTTGAGAGTTACTTTTAAGCGAGTTAGTCCCACCAGTAAATCTGGACAGAAAAAGACGAACCTGGCAATGCAACCCATGAGACCTGCCACCACAGGATACCCACAACGCCAATAGATATCACGTGACTGTTTATTCCAGTCAAAATTTATGCTTTTTCAAGCCCTTTTTGTTTTTGTTCGTTGTCGTTGTTCATTTTACTGATCAGGAAAAGCCTGATTGATTTACTTCTTCTTCTACATTAAATTAAAATTGATTATTCTGCACTGTTTATTGTGTCTTTTTCTTGTGTATGATTACAAAAAGGATATGATCAAGCGGATGAACTTCTTGTCGTGCAATTTTGGACTAAAATCATACAGTAATGATAAAAAGGTAAATTATACACCGTGAAAAGATGAAAAAACTTACTGACGTTTCGGACACTAGTCCTTCGTATCATATCATAAATCATACTTGTAATCAACAAATTGCACTCCCGCTACGCGGTCGCAATTTCGTAATCACTCGTATGATTTTGTTTTCTTTAATATCTTGTTTCTTCTGTTCATGTTTGTTCAACAAGGAAAAATAAATGATAGATGATCCTTAATGGTCGGAGTTATGTTACGCAATTGACTTTTCAGCCGGAAATCCTAGGAGATTATTAACACACGAAATATTTTCTACCCGAAAAAGAGCTCTCTAAATCAATGAAAACATTCACCTTATTATGATATTTTAAAGCATGGGAAGGATAGGTAGTAATGTCCGTTCTTTGGTGTTGGTTGTTTGTCCTTTCAGTCCGTTCTACGTAGCAATTGCCAAAATTACACTACTTGACTACAGATCTTCATCTGTGCCCGGGATCGCGATGTCGTTTTGTTGACAAAAATTAACACCAGCACACAACCACTATAACAACAGCAACACACCCAATAACGATGCCAGCTATTGCTCCACCCGTCAAACCTTTTTCATTTGAAAATAAAGAAAAATATGTCTGAGCTAAAAAATCCAATAAAATCTGTGAACAGGTTTTAAAGGGAGAGTGTGTTAGAGAACGAGAAAAGGGGAGGGAGATAAATTGATAAATGTAATAAATTTACTGTCGACAACTATGAGCTGCTTGTTTAAAGCATTAGTTGATTATAAATGTTGAAAACCTCTACCGATTGTTTCTGTCGCGACGAAGAAGTTTTGGTGGTTTTGGTGGACATCAATCGCAAGGCATAGCAGTAGTGAACTCGCCTCTCACCTCTCTGGAGTCTCGGGTTAAATTGCGGGATTCGATATCACACGTGAGTAGAGATTAGGTCTCCAATAGACCCTTTTCGAATATGGCGCGCGCTCCTGTTTTAGAGCGATGACTTCGAACGAGCTGAACGAGGATAGATCCTGGAAGGTCCCGGATGTTGCGATACAAGTGCATTGTAATATTTTGCACGGAACAAGATTTATACTCTAGCTTATAAAAAGATATAACTAGCTAAAAACTAGTGTGAGCTGCGTCGGTGTTTCTAATGAAACAGTAATGATGAAAAGGTAAATTATACACCGTGAAAAGATGAAAAAACTTACTGACGTTTCGGACGCTAGTCCTTCGTAGGAGTAAAAGAGGGCTCTTTTACTCCGACGAAGGACTAGCGTCCGAAACGTCAGTAAGTTTTTTCATCTTTTCACGGTGTATAATTTACCTTTTCATCATTACTCTAGCTTATACTTAATTAAGTTTCATGAAAAAATGGATAACAGGTTCTTAGACTCAGGAGATCTTGTTTGTGTGTGCAGAGCGGTAAGTACAAGTAAAATGACAGCTTTTTCAATTGAGTTGTGGACGCATTGCAGGGATTGTTTTGTCTTCAGATCGAACTTATTAAAATTCCAATTATTGTATTGAATGTTTGAGTTTGAAGCTTGAAGTATCTGAAATATCTGGAGCAAATCTGCAAAAGCCGGTTGAAAAAGCAAAGGAAACAGAACTCCAATTCTGGCTTACGTGCCGTGGGTTGAAAGTAAAATCAAATGAAACGAGAGCAGAGTTGGTTGTCAAATAAATAAACACAATCCGTGGATGCAATGACTCTAGAATTTCTCGGAAGCGATAATGTTTTTCATCATCCAAAGAGCATATTTATACCTAATTTATCTTGGCATATTTATATTCTAGGGTTTGCCAGATTGAAGGCAGTGGGCAAGTCCTCCCGATTGATGACCCAGATTCCGTACCCTGTTCAGTACGCTAGAAAGCTAAAATCTAGGTGTTGAAAGTGCCATATAACCTTGAAACGTTTTGGACCGTTGTCACAGGGATTTGTGTTCCCCCGAGTTATGTGTTCCCCCGAACACAGGGCACTAGTGTTTTGTGTTCCCCCCTCCCCTCCCTATGAAACATCTTTTGGCACGATTCTCTCCCCCAGAACGAGGAATCTCTATAAATGATTGGTTTTCGGTTGTGACAAACTGGCTAAATCTGAGAATTTTCTTCAAATCTAAATTCAACGAACGAATTCAAAACATCATGAAAGCTTCACAGTATGATAATGTTTTTACCTATTTATGCCGAAAGGAACATCCTCTTGATTTTGTGAATAAAGAAAAATATGTTTTACAAGAAGTTCTTGCTCGAAATAATTGCACACGAAGAAACTCATTAGCATCTCGTACTATGGTACGTAGAAAAAGGAGGGGAAAAGAGAGTGGTAATCAGAGGACGTGAAGAGAAGCAAAGCTAGGTTCTTTGAGGAGTGCCATTCATCTGTTTTCGGTGCCCATGTAGGGCTAGGTAATATTGAGCAAAGAAATTTTGCATATGAATTTTGCCGAAAGACCAAGAAAAGAACTCGCTTGAATTATTGCATTCAGTAAATACAATTTTATCTCTCAAAATACCAACGGCAGTAGAGGATCACGCGGTTATACGGTTTACGATAAAGATGTACGATAGAAACAGTCCACTGATTTATTTTTCGATTTTAGAGTTAAAATGTCCTTGTTCTGGGGGAGAGAACCGTGTCAAAAGATGTTTCATAGGGAGAGGAGGGGGAACACAAAACACTAGTGCCCAGTGTTCGGGGGAACACATAACTCGGGGGAACACAAATCCTTGTGACACCGTAGCGTGAACGTACCGTAGCATGAACCAGGGTACCGTAGCATGAACTTGGGTACCGTAACGTGAACCAAGGTACCGTAGCTTGAACCCGGGCAACTTATCATTAAACTGGGTACATATTTCAATCAAAATACACCCTAGCCTAACCAAATTCCCTCAAGTAGTTCACCATGATGACGTCATCGGTCACGTGACCCGTGGGAAAATATCCTGTAGATGCACAGGATTTGAACCGATGCCAACCAAACCTGGACATATCCATTACCCTAGCCTAACCAAATACCCTCAAGTGGTCCATCATGATGACGTCATCGGTCACGTGACCCGTGGGAAAATATCTTGTAGATGCACAGGATTTGAACCGATGCCAACATGTAAAGAAGTGTAAAGAACATGAAAAGGAAAAATTTTTTGTAAACAAACGAACCTATGGGTGGAAACCAACCGGTATAAAAAATATGATATATATATATATGTAAATGAATATGAATAAACTCTGTGGACTAAGGAACGTCTATCCAATTGTGAAGGGGGTGTGGGGCAGGTGGTGGAAATCGTCTGTGAAAGCACCTTTTTAGTGAGAAGGCTTGTCGAGATGTACTGTATAATGGATATGTTGATAAGTCGAGGTGAAGAAAAACAAATCGTGGATGTTTTTCATGGTTTCAATGCATTCGATTTATGGAAATCTATTCTCGGAAAAATATAGTTAACGGGATTTCAAAGTCATCGCAATTAGCTTCAATCCGAAGCATAGCTATTTCAATATATTCAAGAAAGATAACGTGCTTGTTTATAGCCATCATTATCAATCTTTCCTCAATCTAGCTATACTGTATATCTAATATTGCTGCTGGCCGAAGTAACTAACGTACCGTATACCGTAATTACCCCAGCCTATTGTTTTCTGTCATGCACAGTAAATTAACTGTTTCTTTTCGAAATTGTACATGGGTAAAACGTTTGGAGGCATCAAGATGGTTTGGCTTTTGAATAGGCTCTGGAACGTTTTGAAACAACAAACTTAGTAGTTTCATTATACTTTACCATATTCGTCAATCCACGAAAGAAGCCGCATTATTATTAATATTGCTGTATATTCAAAGCATTAATCAATAATGTTGTCAGTATTTCAGCAGAAATATTAATAATACTGCTGTGTGATATTCGTGTCGTATGATTCATATCGAACAGATTCACAAGAAGTTATAACACATTTTCCCACGGGTCACGTAATACATGACGTCACAACTCATGACTGGCAGAACATGACAACAAAGTCGAGCAAAGTATGTTTGTTCCAGTTTGATTCATATCGAACAGATTCACAAGAAGTTATAACACAATTTCCCACGGGTCACGTGATACATGACGTCACAACCATGACTGGCAGGACATGTCAACAAGTCGATGGTACCTAGTCACGGTATCTAATTGTGATTCATGCTACGGTACTAGGTTCATGCTACGGTACTAGGTTCATGCTACGGTACTAGGTTCATGCTACGGTACTAGGTTCATGCTACGGTACTAGGTTCATGCTACGGTACTAGGTTCATGCTACGGTACTAGGTTCATGCTACGGTACTAGGTTCATGCTACGGTACTAGGTTCATGCCACGGTACCTTGGTTCATGCTACGGTACTAGGTTCATGCCACGGTACTTGGTTCATGCTACGGTACTAGGTTCATGCTACGGTACTAGGTTCATGCTACGGTACTAGGTTCATGCTACGGTACTAGGTTCATGCTACGGTACTTGGTTCATGCTACGGTACTAGGTTCATGCTACGGTACTAGGTTCATGCTACGGTACTAGGTTCATGCTACGGTACTAGGTTCATGCTACGGTACTTGGTTCATGCTACGGTACTAGGTTCATGCTACGGTACTAGGTTCATGCTACGGTACTAGGTTCATGCTACGGTACTAGGTTCATGCTACGGTACTTGGTTCATGCTACGGTACTAGGTTCATGCTACGGTACTTGGTTCATGCTACGGTACTAGTAGGTTCATGCTACGGTACTAGGTTCATGCTACGGTACTAGTAGGTTCATGCTACGGTACTAGGTTCATGCTACGGTACTAGTAGGTTCATGCTACGGTACTTGGTTCATGCTACGGTACTAGGTTCATGCTACGGTACTAGGTTCATGCTACGGTACTAGTAGGTTCATGCTATGGTACTAGGTTCATGCTACGCTACTTGGTTCATGCCACGGTACCTTGGTTCATGCTACGGTACTAGGTTCATGCTACGGTACTAGGTTCATGCTACGGTACTAGGTTCATGCTACGGTACTTGGTTCATGCTACGGTACTTGGTTCATGCTATGGTACTTGGTTCATGCCACGGTACGTTCACGCTATGGTCCAAAACATTTTAAACACTACTCGAAAGTGCAGCCAAGAAAGGTTTACTCGAATACATCAAGCCAAACTCACCTCCCTTCTAATGAATGGAACACATCAATAGATAATATGTCATTTTCATACATTAAAATATTTGAGCATGCCAAAAAATGTCTTTGTTTTCTTTCCTCTTGATCTTTATAAGCCACTTCTTTCGTAAATTCCCGGTCTTTAGGGAAAAAGTGATACGACACAAGTCGGCCGTCTTCAGCTACTGTTCGCCCCCAACTTTTGCACTTTGGAACAGCACAGTTTCTATTAAACGTCCTCTTCAGGTTAGCCGTATTACTATCTGTCTCTTCCATGGTAAAACAGCCTTCTTATCAATTAAGACCGACAACCGGAACAGCAGGAGAAGTCACAACAACAATGGCTTCTCAGTCGCAACGTCATCGCTCAGGAGCTCGCGCCATATTCGAAAAGGGTCTATTGGATTTGTGAGTTTGCAGTGCTCTGGATTTTATCAGCCCAGAGGTAGTTTCAGGGTTTGATCTGTGAGTTAGGCGTACCCTGGATTTTATCAGCCCAGAGGTTGTTTCAGGGTTTGATCTGTGAGTCAGGCGTACTCTGACTTAGATCAGCCCAGAGGTTTTTATTTTTACTTTTTGTTTTTGCACGATAAGCTCTGAAAGTTTTTTCAATATCATTTCAGCACAACAGATCGATTCTGAATTCGACAAACGAGGTGCATGGTGATCACCGTATAAAACATGATGAGCAAAAGATGTTTGTACCCAAGCTATACCACAATGCACCTTGTTCGATATCTCGATATTCTCTTAATAAAAGATTCATGTATTAAGGCTGACCAAACCTGTCCACAGATAACTGTGAGATCCAATGATATTTGTCATTTGTTTTGGGTTGTTCAGTAATCAAACAACATTCATAATTAACCTTTTTCTGTTGACGTCGTCGTTCCAATAGTGGATGTAGTCGTGCTTGATTCGGTAGTTGATGTTGTCCCTGGAAAGAAAATTACCGTCACTTGGGATAAATACTAGTCTCATTTGCAAGCGTTCGTAGCATTGGTCCAAATGCATGATAATTCAGTTCTCTGTTACTTTGATCAGCCCATTTTTTCCCCCCAATATCATGTCAGCACAACTGAATCTTTTATGAATTCGTCAAATGAGGTTCATTGTGGTCTAGCTTCGGTACCATGTACCAACAACACCATATAAGGCATGATGAACAAGAGATATTGGTACCTAAGCTAGACCACAATGCACCATGTTCGTTATCAACTGACAACTGACAACTGTGGTATTTATCATTTGTTTTCGACTGACAATAGAATAATAAATACTATTAACCTTCTTTTGTTGCGGTCATCGTTGCTGTAGTTGCTGTAGTTGCTGCAGTTTCTGTAGTTTCTGTAGTTTCTGTAGTTTCTGTAGCTGCTGTAGTTTCTGTAGCTGCTGTGGTTTCTGGAGTTGCTGCTGTCACTGCAGAATCTGTAAGTAATTATGAATACATAAAATTAAGCTTTCGCATTATATACTAAAAACGTTACTGATAGTAGGTTTGAATGCCGACGAAAAACTACAATGAATTTGATGAAATAAAGGTGCAGTAATTTGTTCGAAGTAGATCATGCCTCAGTAAACGACAATAATGCTTAGCGCAAACGTCACTATACTTTTAATATTGTTAGGGCACATCTCGAATGTATTACAGGATGAAACATGTAGAACAATCTGATCCGCCCACGAGTCTGCACAGGCTCTTGGCACAATATTGAATGAACTCACGAAAACAATGGTGATACAAGCCAGCTTTTGTAGCCAAAGCGGTTACATTTCAATTCACGTTAAACACAGGTTTCACACACACTTATACTCACACAACGTTACGGGACATTAAAAAGCTGAGAAGAAAATTGTACTTGCCGTTCTGCTTATATTGGAGAAATATAATCGTCTCAAATGGAGTGAGATAGTCTTCCTCTAAACAATCAAAGAACTTTGCAACACAATGTAGTTTGGTGTTGTTTAGGGGGGCTGGTGTCTTTTCCAAAACGAAGACGACGCTGCTGCCGTTGACGTACGATAAATTCATGTGCTCCTGACAGATGTTATGATATATATTTTGTTATGATTCACACAAGCAAAGTCATTATTTGATTGCGTGATGTAGACCACTTTAACGTCTGTCATGTTGAATTTCAAGACGACCTTTGTCGAATTGCATCTAAGTCCGTTTTGTGGGATAGAACAATTAAAATATATTCTTCCACCAACGAAGCCTTTAATCCTACCTGTTGGATCGAAAAGATTAGCTTGAATCAATTAATTGGTAAAATACGGGATTTTAAAATACGTATGTCATGATTAGGAAGAGATAACTAGCTAAAAACTAGTGCGAGCTGCGTCGGTGTTTCTAATGAAACAGTAACAGTACTATGTCATGATAGTATGACAGTCATATAATGACAATGACAAAAACGATAACGATAGTAATGCATTATCATCATCTTTGACACGAGGGATTTTCAATCGGGTTTTCCCGTTTGATTTACTGCTATTTTCATAAACATGCGAACTCTGTGTCTACGAGGTGCCTGCTGAAATTTGGTTTTTCGCTGCTGTCAATCAAATTAGTCGGTACCTTTTGTGTTTTGCGAAAAACCAAATTTCAGCGTGCAGCTTGTAGACACAGAGTTCGCATGAAAATAGCAGTAAATTCTCCGTCCGTAAAAATCAACATGTGAGTTAAGTGCTGTATACTGTGAATAGTGTGTGAGGATCCGGAGCGAGTCTCACGGAAGAGCCCCGAACCTAATATATAGGAGTAATGGTTGTAAAATATATACATACACAGCAATTGTTTACAAACCTCGAAGTTTAATCGTTCGAACAGGTCCTGGAATAATGCTGTTGATAGTCGGATATTTGTATTCATACGCACAGTAAGTCTCACGATTATTGAGCGTTGGTGGAGCATTCTTGTTAACGAAATGAGCTCGATTATCATCTTTGGTCAAATATGACGTCACCTGAGACCGGCACACATTATACAGCCAATGATCTTCATTGCAAACTTTGGTGCCATCGTATGAAACAAATTTAGTTATAGTTTTATCAGTAGTATTGCTCAGGTGAAGAATAACAATCAGCTTTTCTATGGGTTGCTTAGTATCATTTTGTTCATTACAGGAAAGATCCAGTGATTCGCCAATAAATCCTGTGATGATGGGACCTGTGGATTGAAGGTTATTGGGCTAATGAGATTCAATGATTTTTTATATTTTTTGGCCTGCCCGCCTGCCAATCGTTCATGGAAATAATGTTAAATTAAATGCAAGATGTGTCCCTTGTCGATATAAGTACTGCTAAGTGTGGATATAAAATTAAATCATTTTCTCAACTGATTTATCCTGAGATCTCATATCAAATCACTATGTTTTCCATTTCCAATATTTTCAAAAACTGCTGACGATTTGATTCGGTGGCTTGTGGAACTTGCAAGGTAGAAAGGTTAACTAATGCAAAGAGACAAGGCCGTTTCGCAGGCTACGACAATTTAAAATTTACTTAAAAGTCCTAATTGCCAACCTCTTTCAAGGTATTATTGGATTAGAGTAAATTTTTGTACGGGTTTATAATCAGTGGAACATTCCGGCAATTCCACTTTTCAATTAAATATTTTTAAAGAAGGTCGTTGAATTCGGGCTCTTTTCCCAGTTTTTACATTTTTGGCAAATGATGCAATACTCTTTTTCATTATTCAACTCTATTTTCAGATTGTGTGAAAAAAGGTACCTTTTTCCCTAAAAAATATGGAAAAATCTGTTGTTTTTTTTATGTTGGTGAAATAGAAAACGCCTGCCTTTTTCGTCGTTTGTTTAGCTCAACACAAGGTACATCAAAGAAAGATTACCTCCCGTTTTCTATGCAAAACTGATTTAGTTTGAAAAGATTTTTTTAGAAAGGTTGGTGGGTGCCGGGTAGTTTTATGTTAGCTTGTAATTTTATGTATTGTTTTCTTGGAGGTCCCTCATGAAAAGCACTTAAGGGTGCATGATGAGGTCTCCTCCTTAAATAAAATATTCATTCATTCATTCAAATCAAAATTCGAAAATTCAAAACATTAATCGACTCAGAGGTCAACGCGTGAGCTTGTTTAACTGTAAACTGAGTTTCATTCAAGCTCCTATTTATCACTCTCTTTTCTACTTCTTTTAATAGTCAATAATATTCCCCCAAATACCTGCGTCAGTGTCTATCGCTGATATGTGTCTTCCCTCTAGCACCGTCAGGTAAATAGAACGTCTGATTTGGCTGTAGTTTCTTTGCTGTACTAAGCACAAGTACTCTCCATCATCTTCGGGCTTGGCTGCTAGAATGTCGTACACACATTGCCCTGTACCGTTACACAGTGTACGATTCTTCTTCTCGATGATGACAGTAGGCGATGGACGGCCTGTCGCTTTGCATTCGATAGTCGTTGCGCTACCTTCTGCGACAACAATTCTTCGCGGGTATTTTATGATTTCTGCAGGTTCTGCCGAAAGGTGTATGAAATGAAAAAATAAAAAAAATGAACTTTCTCATTTCTTTACTCATATCCTTCTTTCTTCTTTCCTTCTTTTATTTGTTCTCTGCATTATTTCTTCTTAACATGCACTGACTGACAACTGATTAAAGTATGTTATAACTTACCAAATTTTACAAGTCTCACCCAATTTGTAAGGTGGCTCCTGTCCAAACTTACTTCCACCTCTACACCATACTTATTGAAGTCCACAAACGTCAAGTTGTACATTTTGACTCTTGCTGTACAATTCACACATTCGTAAATATTCCCGCTCCAATCCACCTTTCTTTCAAATCCTTTTTGTTTATATACCGCGTTGCGTTCTTGGACAGCCAAGATCTTGTTTCTAACATAGCCAGAATCATCCCAAACACCAAAAAGAAATTCACTGACTGTAGTAGATGAACCGGACCATGATCCGACGTGAAAGTGCCACTCTAATGTGACATCACTGCCTTCTTCACTGTACACTTCTTCGTCAGGTTTAACGGTGAACGAATCTCTCGGCCTTAAACCTGATATATAAAATATAGTTTGCTTTAAACCAGTACATGTTTTACTAGAGCCACAGATATAATATTGGTCCACGTTAATAATTAAAGCGAGTACAAGTGTAAAAAACTTATTTTAAAAACATATATATTTTACAACCACGACTCCCCAAACGTGGCTTTTCTGTCAGTTCCCTCCACACACACTACCACTACATTCTATATTTACAACATACAACACTCAACTCAAATGTTGATTTTTAAGGAGGAAGGAACCGGAGATCATCCTCGTGGAAAGAGAGAGAACAACACATCAAACAAAGTCAACTCACATATGATCCAGTCTGAGCCAGGGCTCGAACCCAGACCACAATGGTAAGCCGCTACGCCACCCATAATTCTTTTAATAAATGACACCATGCCTTATTTTTCGCGTTTGACGTTTTGTTTCTCTATTTCTTCATTATTGTAATTTGTATTTTATAAAAGAAACTAGACGCTGTAGGCAGCGTTGACTGGGATACCTGGAAGGGGAGTGGAGGACCTGGTTTCAACATGCAGGGAGTATTTAGTTGGTTGAGCTTCCAAAAATACTGATAAAGTAGTTCAACTGAAACTCAATCTGGAACTCCAATTCCAGTTTCGGTCCTAATTTTGGCATACGTAATTAGATTGTTGTCCGATCAGAAACGTGCACATTTGCGCGGGCATTGTATAGCTCGCTTTCAAATCAAAATGCTTCATTTAAAATGTAAATACGGGCTAATATTTGCTCCAGACCTCTCTCTTAATTGCTATACATTTTATAATTTATCGATATTTTTAATGAAAATACTGCCCGAGCAGATGTATCATGAAGAGAAACCAAAACAAGCTATTGCTCATGAAGTTCATGGAAAATTCTTAGAAATAATCGCTTAGAATCGTTTAATTTCTTAGAAATTTGTTGATAATTTCATTTTCTACGCATTTGGGATTTTTAATTTAATCTTAAAATTGAGGAGGCTCTGGGTAGTTTTAGTCTGGCACACCTAGCCGCATTGAAACGGCTACAACTTCGTCTTGAATAACTCAATCCTGACCAAGAGCATTTCTTTCTTACTTTCCTTAGTTTTCGCTCGACTATTACATGTAAAATAAAGTCCGTCGTATAATAATAATAATAATAATAATAATAATAATAATAATAATAATAATAATAATAATAATGATTTAAAATTTCTATAGCGTTAGTATTCGCTAGTTCAATAACGCGTTACAGTTTTTTTTTAAATAAGAACATTTAACTTTGTAGTTAAAAATTTGTTTTTTTAAATTGTTATAACAATATAGATATAAATTTCTCACTTCTGATTGATTGAGAGCAGTGCTGTTTTCCTGAAACACAAGTGCAAAAATGTGAAACACTTTTCAGTGATTGGTTGAAAAGACAAAAGAAATTCAAACCAGCCAAACAAATCACAGCAGTTGTCATAGCAACAGAACAACCTTCCCTCTATCCAGAGCTGGAATCTCTCAGAAAATTCAAGATGTAGGATTTTCATCTTAAAAATGGTTCAAAAATGCTAAAAAAGTCAAGCTTCATCAGTTGAAAACCAGCAAATAAGGTTGAGAATGTCAAAAGGAGGACTCGCTGCTTGTTATTTGAGAATTAAGAAGAAGAGAAAACATTAGTTGGGCCATTTTACAGCTGTTTAAGGTCACTTGACGCGAAAGTTGAAGCGAGAGAAGTTGAAACTACTTGATGTTGAAACTTCAAGAGCTTTCGCTTACTTTATCCGTAAAGAGTTACATAATACTTTTGTACAAAGAAAGCAGCTTATTCAACTTTCCTTTGAGTGTTTAGGAATTGAAAAAAGAGGATATTTGATGATTTATGTAAGTTTTGGAGAATTTCTTCGCAATATGCTTACTTGTTTTCTTTGAAGTCTTGAAGATGAAAAAAATGATTTCTAAAGAACAAAAAATTCGTACTTTTTAAAGATCAAACGTAATCTTGGTTATTCATATTTCTTTCCTGTTTTGTAAATAAAATATTGTTTTGTAAACCGAGTTTTGACAAAAACAAACGAGTTCTTCGCTTCTTTCATTTTTTCCAACACGTCTTTTTAACTCGTGGATACGCGAAGCGTAGAAACGAGTTATTGTGAGGGGTCTGAATATGCAAATGTGTCACCTGTCACTCGCTCACTCGCTCACGATGTTAGCAGATCGATAATTAAACGTTTATTGATCGCCTTACGTCATCTGAATACGAACGTTACACGACACTAACAAGCACAAAGCTGTTATACATTATAGACTACTTTGATATTTTATATGAGGAAATGGAATGCTGATGATCCACGTGGGATAGTTTCTAGCACTTGTCGACGCCATGGGGTCCAACTGTGCATGCGCAGCCTCGCACATAGTTTTATCTTCGGATTATTCATATTAAAAGAATCAAGGAAAGATGCAAGTTGAAGTAAAATTATACAATCAACGCCTGAAATAAAATTTCAACAAGTCAAACCTTTTTTCCTGATGCATTTAAAAGTAAACAAAAACGCTTATGTACAACGTCGACATTGAAGACTTGCAGATCGAGCCGGCTATATGTCGAAAAAGCTATTTTAATTAGAACTCATGGAGAAAGTCTGATTTCAAGCTCTAGAGGACTTTATTCTCCATAGAGACAGGTCAAAGTCACGACGGTATTCCGCAAAAAAATCTTATAAACTCGATCGAGCGAAGTTTTATTACTGATAAATAACAGTTGTATTTACTGAGTGACGTCTCAAGAAAATAATCAATGTAGATGTAGATCGTAGAAAAAAAAAAAACAGAAAAAGACGAAAAAAAGAACAATTCCAATGGAAGTTAGGCCAGTTTTGTCATTCGAATATTAAGCCGTTCTGAATAAAAAGTAGTTCGATCGCTGCACATTACAAACAGCCGAAGCATAATGTTCTTGAATGTTGAAACGTGCGAAGGTCTAACAAGAATTCGCTCCAATAAATAATCAGTAATTTAAAGACTTGGATGAAGACAAAATAAATAGCATTTCTAAACGAATTTCTATCAAAATATTCGCTTAGTTCACAGTGTAAACAAATAGTTTCATGTTAAAAATGTAGGAGCCGTGACCCTTGAAGGTCAAGATATAAAGTAGTAATGTAAATCAACCTAACGCATAACGCAACGCTTTTTGTTGATCTCCCCGATTGTATCATAAACGGCCGATTATCTTGATTATTCAGTTTTGAGCTCGTAGGTAAAATGGTTCCTGGAATAGAACACACAGCCCGCCTTTTAAATTGAAAACAGAGAAAGCATTTGCAAATAGATCTTCTTCCAATTACACTCGACTCAGTTGACTCCATCGAAGTCGAAGCCGTCTTTCGTAATTGAAGTTCACACAATTAATTCATCACAGAATTCGCTTCCAAACTCAACAAAATAACAAAAAACTAGGTGTTAAAAGGAAAATAAAATAAAAGAACTATGACTGATTTTACCAGCTAAGTTGAGTATTTAAAAAAAAGTATGAAATCGAGCGAAATTCTTTGAATCCTTCGAATGTCAACAAGCATAATGACACCTTGAGCCCAATCTCCAAAAAGTGCAACTAAGTATCCACGAGTTCGCCAAAGGCTGTTTGATTTCTATCTTATTTTGGTTCGAAATTTTTGCATCTATATTATTAACAAGAAATCGCAATCGGGCTCGTGCAATTTTGAACTTTTTGAAAACCCGCTCGTGCAAATTTATTTCAAAGTGCACTCGAAACCATGCGCCATTTCCTATACAAATAAAGAAGAAATCCCGTTCTTTATTTTGTATGAAATTCAAGGTTGTCGAGTTATTAGATTGTAAGAGGACAAGTTTTAGCAAAGTTGTAATTTTGCGCTTAAAATGCAGAATTCCTTATTTTTACTTCGAGGGTCGTTGCTTAAAAACTGCTCATTACATTTTTATCTAAAATTAACGACGATATGCACTATAACATATCAAACTTTTAAAGCAATTGAAGATTCTTAACATGGTAAAAAAATTTTTTCCAAATGACAGCTACTCTCTTGCCGTCGCTTGTGCTCTGTTGGTTTTCACATTTCGCTGTAGATTGTTTACAATCCAAAGATATAATTATGCATGCATTCGTTCTTTCACACGGATGAATTTCACGATTGTTTTTCTGCACAGTGCAGTGTGCATTATTATAACAAATGAACATAACATAACATGGAATGAGCGTCCTTTAAATTCATTCATCTATCCTAATACGAATGAACTTAACTTCTTGATATCATTTATAGATTTACCTTTGACATTCCCAATACAAAAATTTGTAGAATAAAACTTATCAGATGAAGAAATAAGTTTGCTTCCATGAAGCGAGTCTTGCGACTATATATATATGTTATTTACCGGCCAGGAGGTCCGGATAGGGAAAAACTGTGCCCGAGGTCTTGAATATCCGTGTTCAAGACCGAGGGCACATTTTTGCCCTATCCGGACCGACTATAGGACGGTAAATAACTTATTTATTTTTTTCCCGTATTTTTTTTACTTGTTTTGGTAATCGTTTTGTGTTGTCGTTTAGCGGCAAAGGATACCGGACCGCGCGCGCGGGCAGATACTTACAAAATACCGCCCGCTCAAACAGCCAATCAGAACGCACGATGTTTTAGGAAACCGGACCGGAAAAAAATAAAATTAATTAATGTAGCCTCAGTGAAATTACGGTCGGAACATCTGCCGCATGGTCACTTGACAAAAGTAAATTTTGCATAGAATATAGTAAAATGTGTTGAAAATTTTCTTGAAGCTGATAGGAAATGGAAAAATTTCAAACATTTTTGAGCTGAAAATGTTTAAATTGTAAGATTTGATTTACATATGCAAATCATTGATGACGTTTATTTGCATATCTAATCATTTACAAGTATGCGATGACATTTCCATCAGACATCAAGTCACAGTTTTACTTATTTTGTGTTTTATAGATTTTTTTTACACAACTACATTTTAGTGTCATATTTTCATTTCCAAAACTGGTTTCGGTGATATCAAATTCTGCCTCTGATTTTAAGGTTATTCAAAATTTCTCGTCTTCTTTTAAAGCTTTTTTTTCTTACAAAATTGTTTATACGAAAAACGAATGCTAGCTAGGAGTTAGCAGAACTTTCGACAACTGAATTAAAGGTGGGAAGGTGGTGGTCTCGATTCCAGAAAATTATAGTTAAAGTGTATATGACACGAAAAAAATTCATCGTTTAAAATGTACAGTTTGTTAGTAATAAAAAATATATCGTTATGAAATTTGTTTCAAAAGCATATTTCTTGAGATATTTGAGAAAATTAAGCCCAATTTGTGACGTCATCTTGTTGACACGTACTCTAGATTAGGTAGTAATGCACTAAATATAAATTGTAATTCGTGTAAAATAACAACAAAAGGCATATTCTTTTGGGCTTCATTTGATAGCTTACGTAGTACTCTCCAAATGTTGGGAAACTGAAAAGTGTACTACCTGAAATTAAGATTCTACGTTAAAACATATTTCGTATATTTTCAACTAAATCTGGAGACGTGTAGACATAATTACGTCACAACTTGTGCTAAATTTCCTTAAATTTCTAGAGAAATACGTTTTTGAAACGAATTTAATTGTGATATTTATATTTATACTAATAAACTACACATTTTTAAGATTAAAAATTTTTCGTGTCATATGCACTCTAAGTGTATGCTACATCGAGTGTATAAACAGATTAAAAGAAATCTGCCTCAGTTGGGTTCTCGCGAGCGGTCGAGATCTCGTCTCAAAAAGCTTCAAAAACTATCTATCATTTATTTTGGAACATTTATTTTTAAGATTTGAAGTTAAGAGATATTCTCAGGGGCGATTTTCAAACTCTACTGAGATTTACTTAGATTGCTTTAGTTCGCAACACAGGAAGGCCAATATACAAAAACAGAGGATGGGAAACTTGTGCTTAGTCTTATAACTACTATTAGCAGCTGCATAAGTCGCTTGATATAACTGTGCATATCAGCTCAATTAGATAAGCTTTATTATCTGAAAAGACATTTTTATAGCTTCAAAAATATAATAACGAAACTGCGTTTTAGAAATCATTCTTGTTTCCTGTTTAATTCACCTAGTATAGGATCTGCTTTCACTTTTTAAATTAGGAATTATTAAGATAAATTATGCTAGATAAGTAAAGTCAAATAGTAACCATACATTTCTACGCATTAATGATATATATCATTAATAATTCGATGTTTTTTACCTGAAAAGTAGCAACAGTTTGGCCAGAGTAGAAATAAACATATTTTCAAATATACATTAGACATTGTAGCCGGCTGGATATTGATTCATAATGAGGAAGGTGTTTTGGTTCATCGCGCGAAATATGATGGTTCGTCACGGTTCACAGTTTATCTCGTTATGCATCCACTAAAGCAGTCACATAGTTGAATGCGAAAGAATTTATTCCAGAATAGCCAATTACATTTATATTCTCGACAAGATATAAAATGTAATATTTATTATATTTATAATGTTTGTACACACTAGTATTGGGAGTTAACATGGTGACGACAAGATTTACCAATTGTGTGACCATTATTATTATTCAATAAAATATCAGTTTTGTTAACTTTGTATTGTTTTATTAAACTTTAGTTACTAAATGAACGTTATTTCCAATCCTTTCATCAAATAAACCAGTGTAGAAAAGAAAATATTTACTGTAAAACATTGATATACGTTTTACATGTTAATAAAAACACTATAGTCAAAAATGCTTCACTGCACACACCTCTGTTAACTATGCACAAACTTAAACTATCAAACCAAGTAATTACATTCACTTCTCAATAGTTTTTTTAGGATTCTACATGAATTAATAAGCAAATTAGTAGTGTTTATTGTCCACAGTTTTAGTGCAAGCACTCTAATGTAGAAATTATTAAAGTGCTAAAATTTGAACATTTTATCCCCTGTTGCTAATAATTTATACCATATCACCACTTTTTAGCGAATTGATTTTACAAAAGTTATCAAAACTACATAAATAAAGTGAAGCAAACTATGATTTGCACTAATATAAAAATATATCATTTCACACGAACAAATGAATCTGTTCAGAAACAATGAAACAATCGGTACACAAGCCGAATGCCTATCAATGCATGTCCAAACGGTAACGATCCACTATTTATATCTGGAAGATCAAATCATCTCGTTGGCTTTTTAGCGAAAGCCTACTTCTTGGAATGTGAGCGCATATCAAACAATTGTTGTCGTTCGCGGGCTTCCTGTGGTGACAAACCACGCTCCCCTCCCCTACACATTTCTAGTCCTTTTTCGGCCAAAACCAAGATAGTTGACTAGTTAGTGATGTTTTCACTCGATTAACTGTAAGTTTGAGCAGTTTTGAGCAAGAAATTCGCCTATTTAGTGAAGAAAATAATATTCCAATTTCCAAATATGGTAAGTAATTCTTTATATGGTAAAAGAAACTGCACGGAATATTCGATATAAATAGATAATTACTTTAAAGATCCTGTTTCTTTCTTTCTTTCTTTCTTTCTCTCTTTCTTTCTTTCTTTTTCCTCTTGTAACACGCCTGTCTCTATTTCCTTCTATCTTTCATTCATTCTTTTCCTCAATCTCGAGCCCAGAGCCTTACGGCTTTTTGGTCAGCGGGCTTGCGGGCGACAGGAAGGCACTGGAGTACTCTGGATACAATATTGTCTTTCCCTCTGCTCAAAAGCGGTACCCATTCCCCGCGACAATGATAGCACCCAATTCAACCTCCACTCGTTTCTGCCAATAACTGATGCGTGACTTGAAAAGGGAAGATCTGTAACTTGTGGTTTCCAATAGTCCACCCCCGAGGTGTTCCACTCCCATTTCACGTCACGTGTCACGTTCAGTTTCTGATATATTTCCACTGCGTATACAACCAACTATCTAAATCTTTTAGGTTGTTTTAGTGTTCGAGCGCTCTAAAATGGTGTAGTATCTAAGATTCTTCTTTTATTAGTTTTTTTCAATCAGCATTTTTTATCCTTGCACTTGACGCAGTGAACGTGGTCGGAAAAGAGGAATACTGCACATTTAGTAAACATCGGCTCGTACTGACGACCAGCTATATTTTGAGATGATGGCCAAAGGTTTTATTCGCTTGTCAATGTTGATGCTAATAATGCATTTAGAGACACAGTGCAGAGCAGGTAAGGCAATTGTATAAAGATGACAAGAATAAGCATGATATATTCTGTTCCTACCTCAGTCACTTATTCTGCAGGTTAAAAAGTAAAACCGGTAATAACAAGATCGAAATAGTCATGGACCACAATATATCCTCGAATTCAAAATCCCTAAAGAAAGTCTAACAGATACATCAAAGCTTAGGTACAGCTTTTAAGCCGGGAATTTAAATTTAAAAAAAGGAATTCGTACTTTGATTTATCCTGAAGTAGTGAGTTATAGGTTTCATTATCATGTTAAGTTACATCCATTTTGAAATCACTGTTGATTTCTACAATCTGATTGGCTCCCAGCAGTGCGATTTAATCACGAATCGCGCAATTTTGAGTTTTAAATCGCACTCTTTTGGTTAGCCAATAAAATTGGAGAATAATAGAATTTGACCATTCAGATAAAAAAAAAGGAAAGTGAGAAAAAGGCATAAAAACAAAAATTGAAGGGAACTTGTTAGGTTAAAGACGGTTTTTTTATTTTTAAGTGTATTATTATTGCAGGAGATTTCAAAATGAATATAATTAAAGAGGTAATTGAACTTTGTGTCGTGCAATTTTGGTCTGAAATCAAGCTTATGATTAATAAATTGCATTCCCGCTACGCGGTAATTTCATAATTACTCGTTTGATTTCACCAAATTGCACTCCACTCAGTTCAAATACCATTATTAATTCAAGATAAATATAATTTCTACGTACACGATACGTCAGATTATACCAAACACTGTTTGAGATGGAGTTTAACTTTTCATAGGCAGATCTGTCGCAGTCAGAGTAATCTACAGTAGCGCCTTCAGTTAAAGGTGGTTTTTTTTTTTCACTCACAAGAAATCTTCTCTGTTTTGAGAAAGCCCTTGTTTTAGTATGATGTGGTAAATACAAAACGCCACCACACCTTTCTTTTGGTTTTGCTAATAAGAATTTCTTAGCAAAATCAGCGACAGTGTTACTGTGAATAGGAATAGAGACTTAAAATGTTGTGTTGAATTTTTCTCTAAGAAAGTGAAATTCATTCTACTAAGTTTTGCATTCGCTTTAGTTCAATAAAGAATATCATTTTCTACGCATTTGGGATTTTAATTCAATCTTAAGATTGAGAAATTTTTTTTAGAAAACCGTTGGATTTCTCGTCCAAGCCAGACAATATCCGTAAACGAAGGTTCGAATGTGACTCTTGCGTGGCGATACATCTTGTCGAATAATATCACCCCAAGACAAATAACATTTGGAGTGTGGAAACCACCCGGATACATCAAGACGAAACTCTTAGTGGTAACAGGATCTGGATCGACAATGGTAATAATAAACTCAAATTATAGAAAATATTTTTAGTTCCTCTGAAACATATTTATTAAAAGAAATTTAAGTAAATATTTTTTATTTTTCGATTAGAATAATTAAGAAGGAAACAGAAAGCAAAATGGAATGTTTAGCACGTGCTATTGACGTAACGGCCGCCATTTTAAAAGATTGTTAATACTGCTGCCTTGTAATGACTTGCCTGCTCGTTTTACATAACTCTGTCAATCAGTTATTATTGTTGTATGATTGCTTAGTATGTAGAATGCTTCTAGTATTATTGTTAACGCTGTTTATAGATGGTTTTCAATGCCCACCATCTTGGTTAAAACAAAAAAGAAGACTCATTTTTTTGTTAAGTGTGATTGTCCAGGTGGGTGTTATTTTGAGAAACACTACGAATCTGACAAAACTTAAGTCCAACCAAGATGGCGGCTTTGAAAACTGTGCACAACTGTTTTATTACGCTCTAATAACTGTTGTCGTTCTTATTAAGATCAACCATTTAGTCAAAGGACGATTGATCTTCGAAGGAACATTATCTAACCCGGGAACTGCTACCATCAAGATACTACACGTATCGATACAAGACAATAAGACGTATGGGTTTGAGATCGATACTGGACTTAGCCGTTCTCCATTCAAACACAGTTTTAGTTTGTTGGTTTACAGTAAGTTGATTGGTCTTTGCATTCGCGGTAAATGACGAACTAGTTAATGTCACGTGATCCATTATCTCTTATACCTTGACTCCTTTGGTCCTGACATAACCTTTGTTAATTCATTGTTGTTCTTGAAAACTCATGAATGATGTGCGAAGCATGTCTATTCTCTGCTCTAGAGAGGCTCCAGTGGGCAAACCAGTTGATCTAAGGCCGGAGAAAGAATTCAGACGGTGTTTTCTTGAAGTTCAAGTTGCTGCTGCTAATTCTTTCAATTTTACTTCATCATTTCACAGCTTACCCTGCACGTCCTCGCAATGTTATTCAAGAACTCGTCACTCATTCATATTTGCGGTTGTTATGGCAACAACCAATAGCTCATTTATACCCAATCACAAAGTACACAGTGTGGATCCGAAAGAACCAATCACGATGGAGAACCTCTAACACGACTTTGAAAGAGTCAATTGTGCAACTGTGGGGGGAGGGGAGGTATGAGTTTGGAGTAACCGCGTGGAATCGCTGGGGTCAGAGTCCATTGGAGGTCAATAATACAGTAACGATTACAAGACCTTCCCCAGCAACGTTAATATTCACTGGTCGTACTGAGAAGAAGACTGATCCTCGCCACACGACATGTCAGTATCAAGTTTATTTTGCCCTTCAGAAGACGGGGGGATCGCCAAACACTTTCCAGCCCGTACCCCCCTCCCCCTACCCCCTTCCCCCTGCCAAAAATCACACGTTCCACTACTGTGACTCACATCGTCGTTAGTCTAACACCACTTCCTTTTGCCTTAAAGTTTAGAAAATGATCACGTGATATGTTAAAGAATATCTCCCGATCAATCACCAGTGATGTGAGGTCACGTGACTGACCCCAGTCTCCATAGTTTTTAGTCTATAGTCATCTTTAAATTAAATAGAAAACGTACAAAGAAATATTTGTCGTGGAGGCGATGGTGTGAAGTTGCTGTCAGCTTTGTGATCGAATCTAAAGCTGCCTATTAATTACGCGACCCAGACATTCTGCATGGGGTTTGTACTTCCGTCAATCAAGTTTACAATGTTCTGAGTCAGTAAATTTTTGATCGATGGCAGACAAATACCCTGACATCTTGGACTGTACTGCTGACGTAATAGTCCCCTTCACGACTCCCTTGCCATACCGAATAAATCATGTTAATTATAAACATTGAAACGAAACGAACGGTGAGATGTCATGTTCTGTTAATTATAAGACATCGCAGTGTCTTCTATTGTCTCGGCAGATGTTGTAAAGTTATTTATTACTTCCTTTTCTACTTTTCTATTCAGCCTACTTCGTAAATGTGTGACTCACCTTTCGTCTCGTTAGATGTTAATTATAATTTATTCCGAATATGGCACAGGAAACATGAAGGGGACTATTGCGAAAATAGGTGTGATATTATGTAATAAAGACGCATTTTTTGACTTTAAGATCGAACATCTACGCATCTCCCTACAACAACCATAGCAAATCAAGATGAAAAAACAGGTTCAAACGGTTTTTTTGAGAAGTTCATGACACATATTCTTATCCTGATTGGTACAACTATTTTGGTGACGTGTGGGATTTGTTTGTGTGTTGCTGTGCTGCGATGCCGACGAAAAAATACCAAAGGTTTGTATCACAATAGAACTTTATCGAATTCTTAAAATATGTACCGCTGTGTTCCTTGATTGCAGACTCATTTACTCAGGGTTAGCCTCGAATCAGTGTCTAAATATTCACAAATACCAGCGGTAAAGAGAAGAATGCACAACTTCAACAATACAAACACTTTGAAATTTCATGGACCTTCACTGGAAGACGTGAAAATTCTGCTTAAAATGGAGGGTAACCCTGAGTAAATCTTTAGCTAACAAAATGGGATAAATGTTCACATTTGGTAACGGTATTTGTTTGTTTATCCAAAGGCAAAATGAATCATACGAAGAAAAGGTAAAGCTAGATAATAAAGTTAAATATTCGTAAAATTCAAGTCTATTTTTAAATTGAGGAATGTTTCACCTGCAAACTGTTTGGTTTTTTTTTGTTTTTTTTCCAGAAAGACAAAGAGAAAAAAGTTAGCGAATGATATGGTCATCATTAGCAATGGAATGGTATGTCGTCAACGGTTTAGAAATATCTTATTCTCATTATAAGAACTGTTTTATGTCGTTTTATGAAAAATCCGCAAAGCACAGTAGAGAAACAACAAGAAGTAACTCTGCTCACATACGACATCAAGTCCGGGAATCGTCCGAAGATTGCATTGGTAACAGACGGCGTATTAGCAAATCACACGTAGCCTCCCGCACCTCACACGTACCTCACGCACATCACACGTACCTCACACGTAACTCACGCACACCACACGTACCTCACGCATACCACACGTACCACACTCACATCACACGTACCTCACAGACATCACACGTACCTCACCCACACCTCTCGTACCTCACGCACACCACACGTATCTCCAGTACACCACCACACACGTACCTCTAGCACACCAGCCACGAAATGTAAACTTGTTTGTAACGCATTTCAGTACAGGGAACCAGGCACCTTTACCTTGGATAAAGAATCAAACGAATTGGCAGAGGAACTGGCACCTTTTACAAAGTTTGAAGTTACTTGTACGCTGCATAACACTGATGTACCTTCTATGAAGACGTTTGGCCAACGAAATAACAGCGTTAAATCATCGAACACAAATCGTAAGTCGTATGTCGCACACGTAAGTTCCATATATCGTAGGTCGTATATCGTAAATCGTCGCAAATGGGTACTCCTTATAATCCAAATTAAACAATTCGACTTCTTCCTTCTGCGAATGTTAACAACAGATAGCTTCCGGCCCCAAGGAATCCTAATAAAACATCCACACTTGACTACCGGTGTACTTCCTCCACTCTAAAAACGATCTCGAAGGAATCGAAACTCGAATTCGACTTAGAAAACCGGTCGACATATCAAGCTTTACTCTATATGTTAGTGTCGAAGTTGGAGTAGAGAAAATTCAATCCATATATGGTATCATCATTTCCATATTTGGATTGTGCGGAAAAGCGGCAAACAGAAAGGCCGTCGTTTCATAACGAATTTGACATGAACATTTTTGAAGGAGAAAAGAAAAGAAAAAAAGGACAAGTAAAAAAAGAAAAACTTTTGGAAAATCGAGGAAGGATAAGGGGACGATGTTAACTCAACAGACAGGGAAATCACTCAATGTTTGATGTGCGTTCTACGTACATCGAAGTTAGCGGAATTATGATGAATTATATATTAAGTAGTTCCAGTAGTTTTAATATCAATATACATTATGAAATTTCAAGAGTTATGCACTTACATCAGTGTTGTCTTTCTTTCGATGAACCAGAGGTTCCTACTGATAATGATTTTGAAGGTGGCGTCCACATTTACCAGGACATTGACCAACCACAGGGTCCCGCTCTACCGCCGCGAAACTCTATCAAAAACAGACAGGAATCGAGCAAAAGAAATAAGTCTTCATTACGAAAGTCTTCCACTGGCAATCAAACAAATATGAGGTCAAGTAAAAAATATCGTAGCGAAGATTCTAGTGGCGGGAAAACGAGTTCAACACGAGAGATGGTTCAAAATGAGCACAGAAGCGAAACAGCGAAAGGAGGCGGGGGAACAACACTTGATCGAAAAGGAAGTCAAAACAAGTCTTCTCTAATCTATGCTAATAAAGATTGCGATTCTAGTGGGGGGGTATCGAGTAAAGGTTGCAAGACTACGAGTTTTTCGACGTTTTGTCCATCTGAATCAAACTGGGAGGTGTCTCCTGAGAGTGTTCATTTGTATAATAGAATAGGAGCTGGTTCGTTTGGTCAGGTGTGGCAGGGAATGATTGGAGGCAAACCTGCTGCTGTTAAGATGTTAAACGGTACGTAAGCATTTGGGTAAAACTTACCAGTTTTGATGGATTACTGTGGAACAGAAGAGAACACAAGAGTGCTTAGCATAGCGGAGTGCTTTTCGACTCTTCTCGAGTGTTTCGCTAATCCCCAAGTGCTTTATAACTCCAAACAGCACAGCAAACAAGTTTTTATTTCTTTTATAAAATGCAAAGGGCGCGTGCGTGCTCTGCTCTCTTAAATCACGCACTCCCAACCAATCCGAATGCAAGATTTGTAACAGTTATCTTATAATTACTTTTAGTATTTCTCAAAACTGGTTGGTCGATAAAATTGGATTTTAGAGGCACGCGCAGATGTTAAAAATTTAGAACACTTGCGCAAACCTCGGAGGGTCAATATCATTCAACTATTTATACATTCTTTCCCAGAGAGAGCATCTGCATCTGACAAAAAAGACTTATTATCAGAGCTCGAGGTGATGAAGACACTCAAACCTCATCCAAACGTTGTCAAACTTAAAGGATGTATAACCAAAACAACCGTGACATGTAGTGGCTCGGTCTTTTGTAAGTTTGGAAATTGAATGGGCAGAACTGTGGTGAAATAATGATAGATGTGTTGATCATCACAGTGAATGAGCGATCTAAGCGAACGCCGAGTCATAGGTTCGATTCCCGTTGAAGCTTGAAATCACTTTTTCAAGTCTTTCTTTACAGCGTTCGCTTAGATCGCTCATTCACTGTGATGATCAACACATCTATCATTTTGTAAGTTTGTTGTCAAGAAGTTATAGTTTGGAGAATTTTGAGATTTGGCGATATTTAGCTCAAACGCAGAATAGAAAAAGTATCTGCACTCGGAAATCTGAATACAAAGATGCCAAGAACCATTTTTTCGTAAATTAACTGTGTGTTATTAGGTAATTAATCATAAACGGTTATCATTTTAAGAGATTCATGGCCAATTTAGCGTCGGGGTGGGAAGGGATGGGGCTTCTCGGTACCCGGCACCACCTCTGGAAATGTAATTCTGGATTTTGTTATCAAATATCTTCAAAAGCAAATGTCAAATCACAGTCTACTGTGTGATTGCATGTTTGCTAAACAGCGTATGTGTGTATGGATAGTCTCCATGGACACCCAGTATCGAGCATTTAACAGATCATGATGGTTCAAGGGTGAAGGGGGTAATTACCTTATCGATAACATAGTATCTCTCTTCACAGACCCACCGCTAGTTTTCCTTGAGCTCGTTCCGTATGGTGATCTTCTGGGTTACCTACGTAAGAGTAGAGGAGAAGACGATGATTACTACAGCGGTAGAGACTTGAAGTCTCCTAAAACACCCACTCCACAGCATCTGTTTAGCTTTGCTCATGATGTGGCGAAAGGAATGGCTTTCTTAGCTGAAAATAAGGTGACTATAGAACCAATAGAAACAAGGAAAAAAACGAGGGGGAAGATAAGAGAATTAGGATGACAGGAAAGAAGAAAAGATTGAAATTTGAGAGTAGGACAGACAGATAAGCCTACAGACAGATAGAAAGACATATGGAGGACAGACAGACAAGCCTACAGACAGATAGAAAGACATCGGGAGGACAGACAGACAAGCCTACAGACAGATGGAAATACATCGGGAAGACAGACAGACAAGCCTACAGACAGATAGAAAGACATCGGGAAGACAGACAGACAAGCCTACAGACAGATAGAAAGACATCGGGAAGACAGACAGACAAGCCTACAGACAGACAGAAAGGCATAGGGAGGACAGACAGACAAGCCTACAGACAGATAGAAAGAGATACGGAGGACAGACAGACAGAGCATCAAAAACAAATAAAAACATTTTAAAGTATCAGCATGCACTACACGTACCATTTCAATTATCTTGGCCGCTGTAAATATACTCCCCAATTAACTTGTTATCTCTCAGATTGTCCATCGTGATCTTGCTGCGAGGAACGTTCTCATTGGTGACAGGCTGAGATGCAAGATCACAGACTTTGGGATGGCAAGGAGTCTTCACGACGAAGACATTTACACCAAGAAATCAAACGTCAGTACTAGTAAGACCAAGAAAGAATCCCATTTAAACCCTATTTACTAACTGACATATTCTAATCTATTTTAGGGATTGTTTCCTGTGAAGTGGATGGCAGTTGAGTCGTTGTTGTTCCAGAAATACACAACTTACAGCGATGTGTGAGTGTGACAAAACTCTCTCGAATACGCACACACATATCGATAGCAAACTTATTTCTTGTTCATATTCGTATTCTCTCGTCACAGGTGGAGCTATGGAGTTGTATTGTACGAGATATTTACCCTGGGTAAGTACAATGTTAAGTGTTTCTTTGTTGATTGGTATTATATTATTATAGTACGATGTTGTTTGATGGTAGTAAATGATGAGCCGATATCATGAAGAGTGAAATTAGAGTATTGATTCGTAATGTGTTGAATGGTTGGACAAATTGATGACATAAGAAGGAAGGATATGGATGGAAATGGATATACAGACGGACGAAGAAGGGGATGGATGGATGAGTGGGTGGGTGGATGGATTGTTAGATGGAGGGAGGGAAGGAGAATGGGAGGGAGGAGGGATGGATTAATGGTTGACGGTTACATGGAAAGGTTTAGAATGGATGGATGGATGAAAAAATGGATGAATAAATAAATAAATGAATGGATGGGTTGGATACAAATGGATGCAGTTATTGATGGATGAATAAGTGATCGGATGGATGAATAAATGGATGGGAATAAATGTATGGATGGGAATGGATGGATGGGAATGGATGGATGGGAATGGATGGATGGAATTACGCTCCTTTTTCATTGTGTTTATATACCCAGGAGGTCGTCCTTACGCTGGCATGAATGGACTACAAGTTGTAGAAATGATCAAAAATGGTAAACGATTATCTAAGCCTCCACACGTCTACAGCAAACTGTAAGTAACACTATCCCTAGCAAAGTACCTGAATCATTTGAGTCATTCACCATTTTCATGCAGGTATTCCCTAATGCTTCAATGCTGGTCAAAGAATCCAAACCATCGTCCAGACTTTTCATCTTTATGTAAACAAATTACACTCTTAGCCAAAGATCACGAGGTAAATATTTACTAGTTTCTTATTTATTGTAAAGATGTATAGATAAAGCATAGTCCAACTTAAGTTATGTACTCTTGTAATCTATAAAAGACTAGGGAATGCAAGTGCATTTGTGTATCGCAAGAATTCAATCCAATCCTTTGTTTAGCTGTGGTGGTCTTCCTGTGGTACGAGAAGAGGCAATTTCAAAACACTTTTGTACCTTTGTACTTTACAGAGATATTTGAACTTAAAGAAATACGACCATCGACTGTATGTCAACGTCTCTTATTTGGAGGAAACATAGCTAGAATACAATTTGCTTTCTTTAGAGGAAACAGCCCTAACTGAGACATTTTCAATAAATTTGGGAAACCACATGTCAAAGTCATCGAACGAAGCGCGCGAAATTCAATCAAATTGTAGTGTTGCAAAATGAGCTTTTGGAAATGCTAGAAAAATAAAAAATACTGTACAGTAACAAATAGAAATATAGATGAAATCTTATAATTTAGAATAAACAAGATAATGTGAAATAAAGTGTAACTTCTCGAATATGTCTTACTTGTTTTATTTAATATTCATTGAATCGAATATTGCATTTGAGAGACAAGCTTGCAAACAATCAAAACTAGTACGTTTTACAACTCATTGACAGAATATGGCAAGTATAGATTGTAGACTGAATCATTCAAGGTTGAATTAGAAAGAGGAGACTTACCAATAATAGATATACTTGACTGTAGTTTTCTTGTTCGTTATTGAATTCTTACTGCTTTACTTCTCGATGAGCAGAACACGGCTGGCAAGTCATTAACATATCATGTGGGCAAACGCGGGAATGCAAAAAAGCAATTGCTCTTGACGTCATTTCCTGGTCTCGTCCAGAATGTTAATCAGCTGAGTCACAAGTTTTCAAATAGAATTATTTCTGGTTGACAGGCCATGGTGGTCAGTATTTAAACAGATAATGAACTGAGTTGGTAGCTTTAGCGGATTGAAACCCAGCAATATAATAAAATATTATATAGAGCAAACATTGGAAAATTTACACCACAATTCATGGCAGCATTTCTTTATTAAAAACACTAATACATGACATAGCGCTATAGTTCATATTGATATCGATAGAATCAATAGAATTAAAATCAGATTTTCATATTGAAACTCTTGGACCTCCAATAACTATCTTACACTGGCTGTAATAGATCATTTGCATTATAGCGTCATTTACTACCACTACCAGACTGCCTTGCACACTTTCTCTTGTTCGTTTAATTAGCACCAATTGTGTTACTGTTCTCATGCATGAGTAAATATAACTATCAATAAGAAATGGCACGGCATGCATTTCGGTAGTGGTAGTAAAATTACACCACGTTTTCATGCATGACAAGTAGAAAAGGAAGATATAGATTACGGTTCTACTTCTACAAAATGTATAAGCAATTAATTAGATAACAATTATGAGGAACCTACGGCAATCGCATATGGCAATAGCTTTAATCATGCGTGCTTTTCTATGAAATATCCCAAGAGTAATCTCACTCTATTTTCTAGCATATACGAGCATTGTGTAATTTTTTATCCCACACCAATGAAAATACCTATGAATGCATTTAGTAAAGAAATTCAAAACCCGCAATGCATGATGGTAAGAGACGAAAGAATTACCGTTGAATATACGACGGATTTCCTGCATTCTGATTGGCTCACGTGTATTTTCAATGATGTAGAATAAGGGTTTGAAGCCTGATTTAAATAACTTGATAGGAGTGCAGTTTATAGACCCCTTGCACAAATCTAGACCTGGGCCCGGTTCTACGAAGCCTGGATAGCGCTATCCGGCCGATAAATCCTTATCCAGTGCATAAGTCGATGCTGTTATCCAATAAATTTATCCACTGGATACGATTAATCCGTCGGATAGCGCTATCCAGGCTTAGTACAACCGGGCCGTGGGGGTCTAGACAGCAATCATCCAACAAGATTTCAGCCTTCGAAAAAGACAGGAGAATTGAATTATTTGCAGGATTATTGAGAATTAGGGCAAGGCGTATCAGTACAGTGGCTTTACAGCAATTATGCTGTTGTGCAGAAACAATGCGATATTTTTGAGCCAAAATTTCTGTTCTACAACATGAATTATGAAAAATATTTTTCGACAAAGTCACGTCAATATTTAAAAGTTATTAAATTAGGAATAAAAATTCATATTAAAATTCTATTAAATAACTTTAAAAATAGATATATATGAAGTGTCAGAAACATCGTATCATAATGTTAGGTACGGGAAGGACGAGTATTGACCAAATGTGTCTACCCATCACTGCGCTCGCTTGTCCTAGTCACCCGCAAAAAATAGTGTCCAGTCTCCCACTCGTTATTGTCGATAATGAATGTTCCCAGAAGTGGACCCTTATCCTAATCGTGCGTGATTAACAGAAACTCTTTATTTTCTACCACAAAAGTTGGGCCCTTCTGGGGAGTAGTGCTCAGTTCGTTATGTCACTCTGCAGGCTAATGCTGACAAGGTTTCGACAAGGTATACTTACTATTAGCCATTCAGAGGTTGAGGGAAAACTGGGTCGAGTATTGTTATTGCATTACAGGGGACATGTTTCCAAGGTGGCGTCTATTTGATTCGTCCCCTAAAACAGCCCCAGAATGAACTGCAATGCCAACCAGCTCGCTCAGCTTTTTACCCAACCTCGGAAGGACTAATCGGGAACAATTTTCTAGAAGCGGAAGATCGATGATGTATTTTCATATAATATTGCATAAATAGTTATCAAAAACCTGTTAGATAAATATTTTATGCAAAGAGCAGTTTCTTGGTTGTTGTTTTGTTGTTGTTGTTGTTGTTGTTTTGTTGGTTTTTTTTTTTTTTTTTTTTTTTTTTTTTAATTTCTTTCGCTCTTTTTTCATTTTTTAAAAATTTGTCAAAATATTGCGCAATGAAGTGCGTAGGTGCGTCTATAAGTAAGTGGGTTGGTAGGGAGGTGGATATGTAAGTAGGTTGGTTGCATGGTACGTTAGATAGGTAAGTAAGCCGAAATTTTTAAATGATAATTTACTTAAAGTTATTAAATTAAGTGATCATTTAATACTTCGGCAAATAACGTGCGTCTCATGTGCTCGCGCTGGGTACGATAGAGTTTAGAGAGAGTTTGATCATTTCTTTGCAGAATACATGATAAGCAACTTATATCAGTAGGCTAAGCATCTGATACAGCTGTGCATTTTTACTCGTCACTTGTATTTTGGCACGCCTAAAGGTTTGCCAAAATACTTCGTGACTCGTAAAAATATACAGCCGCACCAGATGCTTAGCCGACTAATGAAGAAATAGAAAACGCGCGCGCGTGCTGTGTGCAGTCATAAAGCACGCGGGGGTTGGCAGAACAGAAGAGAAGTGTTAGGAGAAGCACGACGCGTAGTGGAGTGCTTTTTCACACTTCTCGAGTGTTCTGGCAATGCCCAAGTGCTTTATAACTTCACACAGCACAGCACAGCAAGCAAGCATTTATTTCTTTTCTTAAAATACAAATTACAATAACCGTTTTTTTTTAGATAAACTGAAAGTGCTTGCGCGCGCAGTGTGCTCTCATAAAGCACGCGCTCACAACCAATCAGAACGAGAGATCTATAACAGCTATTTTATAAAAACAATTACTAAATTTGGTTTTTCTCATAATATTGTAAATTATCAACATCTCGGCTGTTTTATCCGCAGCTTTCGGCTTCTATAGGTTCAATACATGGCTCCGATCGTCCCTTGATAATTTACAATATCTCGTGAAAATTAAATAATTCGATGATTTAAACGTTTTCACTCACGTGACAAGGCAGCATATTGGTGTACAAAACAATAGTAAGTCTCTGCATAGCGTTCGCATAATAATAGAGTTCCATTTCCAGAGGTTAGAAAAAGGATTGTTTTGGTACACCAAAATGGCGGCTGTGATGTCACGTGAAAACACTCTATCTAACGAACTAACTATTGTCAGATTCCCCGATCCTGTAATGGCACATTTTCACCTTGCGTTGCACTGGAATCTCTCTCTACATTTCCATTCTGGTTTTGATCTTGTGAAGGGTTGTTCCCATTCACAGGTTTATGATACTTTTTATATAAACGAAAAGCCAGGAAAGCAAGAGCTAATACCAGGAAGCAAAAACCAAAGCCACCAAAAAAAGCTCCCACCATATCTCCAATGGAAAATGTTTTCGTATTATCTAATTACAACAAAAATGGCGTGTAAAACATTTATCACCATACGGCATTAAGGTACCATATATAAACTACTTAATGAATTATCGTTAAAGAAATAAAGCTCATATTGTGCTGTACGATAAAACCTACATACCTTTTTTGGCTGGGACGTTTGGTACATTTGTATCATTTGTATCATTCGTAACATTGCGTTGCCCTGTATCTGGAATAGTAACTAAAAATAGCGTAATAAAAAAAGATAAGATGAAAAAATAAATATACAACACTGAGTGGAAGGTTTTTGTCGTTGGATACGGGACCCTAAATTATGCATTTTTCTTTCAACTTGAGGCTATTCTCGTTTGCCTGGGTGAATACACTTCCTTACACGCACCCTTCCCCCGATATTAAGAGGACATTTTCCCCCATGGGACTGATGGAGGCTAGTGAACATATTAAAGTATGCTTTGAAGATATCAGCACAGACGTGGACGTTGCTGTGTTAAAGCATTCTGATTGGATAAACCTAAGCTACGCTAGCTGGGTGATACTGATGGGTTTCCTTGGAGGGGGCCACCCCTTTACTACATTAACCCCCTCACCTTCTCTCTCTCACCTCCTTTAGAACACATGCATTAGGATAAAATTAACCACTAACAGGAAGGGAGGTCACGGGGGACCCCAGAATAGTGCAGTTTTCGTATGACTGTGAAACGCTCAGTGCCGTGCCGTGACCGTGATGTTTTCTAGAATCTTAATTGGCTGATTATTTTTCTCGCGCAAAGTGATTGGTCTGGCAGTGCCGTGATCTTGGCGTGACCGTGTCTGCGCCGTGTTTATTCCGTGTTCTGGGTATTTGATTGGATGGAGAGAGAATTCTCGAGCAATGTGAATGGTCTGGCGTATCCATTGCCGTGTCAAGAACGTGTTCGTGCCGTGAGTTTTCACAGTCATACGAAAACTGCTCTAATCTGGATGGGTCATCGGTATAGTAGTGTTAAGGCTGGTTTTCACTAGCGACATAAGCGACGGAAGCAGAAGCAGAAGCAAAAGCATGAGCATAAGCATAAGATCATTATGTTCTAGTGTAAATGAATGTGACGGAAGCATAAGAGGAACAATAGAAAGTTTCCCATGCAGGGGACTGAGTACGAGAATTTGATTGGCTTACCACCTTGTGCTTCTATATGTTAGCGACGGAAGCATAAGAATCTGGTTTTCACTAGCGTCTCCGTTTTTTGATTTTCACAGGAACCTAAGACGCCTTACGCTTCTGCTTCTGCTTCCGCTTCTGCTTCCGTCGCTAAAGAAAACAAGGCTTAAATGTGTAGGTGTGAGTCACAAGCTTTAAATGAGGACTGACCTGACGTGGGAGAAATTGTTGGGATCCCGTTCACCGATAGATTTCGATCTAGAATTGAAAAAAATAGCAAAAACAATTAAGGAACAAGCTCAAAACTAAGGTCCAAAATACGGACCCGATTTTTTGAGATTTAGGCATGACGTGGTGGTTGACTAATTCTATTATACAGGCATTAAAAAATAGAGGATATTACATGGGCGCTTGGAAGATACGAAATTTATCTTCGAGAGTTGAAAAGATCTCTCACGAGTGAGCGTAGCGAAGGAGTCAGAGATTTTCAACACGAGAAGATAAATTTCGTATCTTCAAGCGCCCATGTAATATTCTGTTTATTATATATTTATCCATAAAATCGACTTAATTAGTTTTTTATTATTATAAAATGTTTTTATTTATAAATCAATAGCTTAAATACACATGATAACGATATTTTCACATGTGAAAATATCAGTTTTTCGAAAAGGAGAAATATAGGTATTTTATGGATAATCATATGATAAACGTTGAATACTATATACTGTACATTCATGCGATTTGACATAATTTATTTAGTTTTAGATATCTTTGAGGATAAAATACAGGACTTCTCTTTAAATACAGAGGTGGTGGGTACCGGGTTAGAACCCCACCCCTTTTTTCTAAACGAGGTCCTGTAAGCAGGGCGGTAGCTACGATGAGGCAAGCGAGGCAGTTGCCTCTGTAAAATTTTATCAGGTTTTCTTTAATTTTGAAGACTGTTACTAAACGTACAGTTTATAAAAAACCTTAAGAAAATGTCAACAAGGTGATTCCGATTATCAGAAGGAAAAAATGTACAAATCGTACATTAAAAATGTAACAAAATGACTCACAAAACGCTGGAAATCCCATTTCCAAGAGTCTGAAGTTGAAAATTTTCCGGGGGGATGCCCCAATACCCCCTAGTCAATCGCCTCAGTTGAAATTTCCCTCTGGCTATGGCCCTGGTAAGATGTCAAATGTCTTTGATCTTAGTCCCAATCAAAGCAATCAAATGACTTGTTATATTATTAGATGTTTAATAAGACTACCAGTGAGCATGTACTGGTACCTGGTAAGATGTCAAATGTCTTTGATCTTAGTCCCAATCAAAGCAATCAAATGACTTGTTATATTATTAGATGTTTAATAAGACTACCAGTGAGCATGTACTGGTACCTGGTAAGATGTCAAATGTCTTTGATCTTAGTCCCAATCAAAGCAATCAAATGACTTGTTATATTATTAGATGTTTAATAAGACTACCAGTGAGCATGTACTGGTACCTGGTAAGATGTCAAATGTCTTTGATCTTAGTCCCAATCAAAGCAATCAAATGACTTGTTATATTATTAGATGTTTAATAAGACTACCAGTGAGCATGTACTGATTTATATTCATAATTATTCTTACATCTGTTGAATTTTATCTACAATATTGTTGTATTTGTATTGTATTATACTTGTAAATAATTTACCATTCAACCTGCCTGGATTAGGTTTTACTATTTGCAGGTTGTTGGGTTTTTGTAAATTTATAAAGTAAAAGTGAAATATAGAGTGTGTAAAGTGTAAGCATGTAATTCCATTAAGCAAATAAAATATAGTTTGATTGCTTTCATTGGGACTAAGGACAAAGCCACCCAGTTAGCTCAGTTGGTAAGAGTGTTGGTCTGTTGTGCGGGAGGTCGTGGTTCAAGCCTCGCCGGATAAACACTCAGGGTCTTAAAATAACTGAGGAGAAGGTGCTACCTATGCCATTGCATCTGCAAATGATTAGACCTTCAAGTCTTGTCAGACAAGAACTTAAAACTGTAGGCCTTGTAACTGTAACCCTTCCTAACCTGCAGTAAAATGGGGGACATGAAAGAAACTGTTGAATTATTTGTGTAAGAGTAGGGGATTGTCTCCCGGTTCAACAGCCTATCCCAATCTGCAGGCATAATACTAATCTACTAACTATTCACTCATGATTATAAGGTGCATGGCTGCTAATAGTACCATAATATGCAGCCCATAAAGTCTCCACTAGTTATAAATGTAAAGTGCATTGAGATATTACTTGAAATGTGCAACATAAGAAACTCCCATTATTATTCATTAATATTATTAAATGTGAAAAATAAAAGAAATAAAAAATCCTTTTTTTCCTTTTTTTGTTGTGATCACGTGTTGTGAAGGGACGTTGTGCCCCCCAGTTTTTCAAGGCATGCTACTGCCCTGAGTCATATGTCAGATCTGGATGCCAAATGCGACTGCATAAAAAAAATTTGTTCTGAGCAGGTAACACAATGTGAGTGCAATATGTAGACATGAATTCTGCTCATTCCCTGCATCCCCTCCACCTAAGTATTGTGATGAAGCAAGGTTGTAGGGCCTCCCCCCTCCCTTCCTTTAAAAAGTAGCTTGATAAACAGCCTTAAAAGTTTGGCATGGAACTGAGCAAACCAACCTTGAAGTTTAATGTTCCTTATTGGTCCATGAGTATCTTGATTGTAACTGTCATATCTGGTGAAGCACTGGAATGATTTCCCATCCAGTTCCTGCCATGCCTTTTTCACCATGAACATAACCAAGTTAACCATTCGTTGGGTCTTGTTCATTTGTGTGATGCATCTGTTGTAGGACGGATTGTTCACAACACAATGGGATTGATTATTCTTTAAATCAAAATTCTGTAATTCCATACTATCTACTTTGAGAGATATATACTTGGCTTGTGAGGAATTTGAAATTTCACACGAAAAATTTAGTGGTTCGCCAACGTCACCTTCTAGTTCATATTGACCTGCAATAAATAATAAAAGGATATAACTAGCTATAACTAGTGTGAGCTGCGTCGGTGTTTCTAATGAAACAGTAATGATGAAAAGGTAAATTATACACCGTGAAAAGATGAAAAAACTTACTAAAAAAACTTAGTAAGTTTTTTCATCTTTTCACGGTGTATAATTTACCTTTTCATCATTACTGTTGCAATAAATAATAATCAGTAATTACTATGCACCAAATTCAGTAATGGCCGCTACCTCATTATCATAAGATTCATATTTTCATTAAAGGTTTTCATTGAAGTTCTAGATCTGAATACTATAAACAGAAAAAAAATTAAATAAACAGAGTTGGAAAGCTCGAGGTAGAAATATAGTCAAATATTTTAGTAGTTATCATAATTTTAAAAGGTGAAAAACACCAAACCGAATAAACTTATAGTCAGTCCTCAGTGGCTTAACATAGAAAAATCTCTGGAAATATTGGTTTCAAATGACTTTACTGGAATGCTATATAAATGAAACTTCCCAAAAAATACATATTCTAGCCTTGCTCTTTCTGATGGTGATGACAAAAGCAATGAGGCATAGTCTATAAATACAAAGTAAAAATATATATTTACTACAAGCATTGGAGCATTACTCAACTATAAAGTTAGCAAGTTATTCATCGCTTCATAATAGTTCCCCCACTTCTACCTAAGGAAATTTATCGCGTTGTTTTGGTCTGGCCTACCTAGTCGCTTATATATTTTCTCGAAAACTAGGCCTAAACTTTTAAAGCATCTTGCTCCAGTCGATCGTAATCATCAAGGCCCCAACATATTGCAATATTGAAAAAATGTACGAGAGCGTTTTCCAAATATTACGCGATGAATATTTTCATGGACTTTTACTATTATTTCCAGCGTGTCTACTTTATACTATACCCTCTAAATCGGGACGGGAAAAGTGGATTCAATATTTTTAGTAGCTAGAATATAGGTACGGTAGACACTGTCCTTATTGAGTATGAATCAAATCATGACTTTCTTTCTAATGTTATGGATTTTTTGATACGAAGCTAAATGACCCCATTCGTTGTCAAAAGCGATTTTTTCTAAATGAAGTCGCTGAATAACGTATCTTTTACAAATAATCTCCTTTAATTTCATATGCATTGAATGCATTGAAATATGCATAGTCATCGATTGACTCGAAGTACATTCAATTTCATTTATAATTCATTGTTTTGACGTTTTTGAAGTATTGAGATACCACGAACTGTAAAAGGTCAAGCTTACTTGTTGTTCGAGAAAAAAACTAACAGTGATTACTAAAACATTATTTAAGTGAAATACTTTGTAATACTCTTATAAAAATAGTTAAGCAAGAGTACACTAAGTACTAAGATAAATTACGAGTAATCCATCTATCATGTCCGCCTGTGACTATTTGATTATCACCATTAACGGTCAATTGCATGGGGTGTCTAACTCAAACAGACCATTTACACGTGCAGTTATTAATAAAGCATCGCTTACCTTCGGCTGTATGTATAAAGAATACAAATCCACAGAGGAAAAGGTGAAATGTCTTGCTGAGCATTTTAATGGCTTCTTGAGTGATCGACACAACATTTCATTAAACTGCTGTTATTGTGGAATTTGAGAATAAGTTGACCGGAATATACTATGTATGGCAGGTTTCATTGTTGACGTATTTCCGGTGACGTGACCACCCTGAAAACGAAGCTGGCCGTCACGCGGCCGTCAGTTTAGCCATCATTTTGTAAACAAAGTGTTGCCCTTTTAATTTTGTATCGTGATATAATTAAGCTAAATTTTTGGAGTTTTGTCACGATGGGTAAAACGTGTATTGTATTGGGTTGTACGAACAAAGATTCGGGAAAACATAGGAAAGAAAATGTGAAGTTTCATCGGATACCAAAAGAGGAGCCCCGGCGAAGTATGTGGATAAAAGCTATCAACAGACGAGAATTAAACAACGGAAACTTATGGATTCCTACTTCAGACAACGACAGAATTTGTAGTGAACATTTCGTTGTAGGTAAGCTGATCATAATCGTAATTTTTCCCGTGTATTTGTGATACAGAGTACGCAAAATAGTATAAAAATGTCTATCTATGTCTATTTATTTCGTGCACAGTTTACAAAAACAAAGTATCGTGCCCTTGTTTTTGTTTTGTTTTGTTTTTGTATGAGTGAACACATCTTTCTCTCAGGAAATATTTAAAAAAGGGATTAAAAATATCTACATTCAAAATATATTTGCTTAAATATCGTTCAAAATCTCCTAAGTGCCTTCACGATCGATGTAAACAATTTGCAATAAATGTTTTTGTGTACTAGGAAAGAGTGATAATAAAGAGAGCCCAGACTATAAACCAACGATGAATATGGGATATTATAAAGGTTCAGAAACTGCCAGCAGAAGATTTTCTAGAATTTCTCAGCGAAATTATAAAAAGTCACTTGAAGATTTCTTTGCTGAACGATCAAGATCGACAGAAGCCAGCAAACGACGGCATGATGATGATGTGACAAGTACAGATACAGAAATGGCAGCATGCGCTTTATTGGATTTGTCAGAAAATAAAGAGAACAACAAAGGTAGGAAAATGATGTCTTAGCTTAATTTTTCTATGCAATTTCTCTAGAAAAAGTTGTAATGAGTATTATATATTTAGAAATATTTATATTATATTATATTTTAAAAATAATATAAAGTATATTTTTTTTACATTATTGTATTATGTTTAATTTTTTCAGATCGATTTATACATGATATTTGCTTGAAAAGATTAGCAGAGTTAAATATGGAAAAGAAGGAAATTTTAAGGGAGTTGGCACGTCTTCAAGAACAGATACACTCCTTGACTATAAATAACACTCCAAAAATGAGGGCCTCAACACTCGTGAATCTCTCCACAAATCCAAATGATTCTACTCTTTTCTATACTGGCCTACCATCTCATGATTGCTTTCTCTGGTTAAGTAGTTTCCTTGCAGATTCCTTCCCGTCATCAAATATTCTTGCTTCTGCTGATATTCTTCTCTTGGTTCTAATGAAACTTAGGCTAAATGCACCTCATAGGGATTTATCCTACCGCTTTGACATTTCTCCATCTCTGGTAAGTTCTCTATTAGACAATGCTCTTCCTGTGTTTGCAAAGCAAATCCGTTTCTTCATTCACTGGCCAACAAGAGAGGAAGCAAGACGATCTCAGCCACAGTGTATCAAATATACCTACCCTAGCTGCATTTCTATAGTTGACTGCACTGAAGTTTTTATAGAATGCCCAGCAAACTTCAATGCAAGATCTGCCACTTACAGTAACTATAAGCATGCTAATACAATAAAGTTCTTGGTTAGCATTGCACCATCTGGTGGTGTATCATTCATATCACGTGCATATGGGGGGAGGGCTTCAGATAAAGTCATCAGTTTAGAGTCTGGATATTTAGATTTTATTCAGCATGGAGACACTATCTTAGCTGATAGAGGTTTTTTAATTGTGGATGAAGTGTTGTCTAGAGGGGCAAAACCTGTCATTCCTGCATATCAGAAAGGAAAGGAGCAGCTTAGTGCTAGAGAGGTGGAGAAGAGTAGGAGAATTGCTCACATTAGGATACACGTGGAGAGAGCAATGGAAAGACTTAAGAACTTTCGAATTCTATCTGGGAAAATGAGCTTGAACATGGTTCCTCATGCTGACAGCATAATGACCATTTGTGCTGCAATTATGAATATGCATCCAAGACTAGTGAACTGAATAAGAAAACTGTTAGAACAACAGTTATGCTGTATAGTGGATTTCTTATGGTAAAGTAAACACACTATAACGGTGCAACATAGTACTAAATGCTGCTAAACCATATAAATTCCAATAATGTCTTCTATGATTTATTACATATTTAAAGTATTGCAAACTTTAACTGTTTTTACTCTTACACATACTGCATGTATAATATGTGTGAGCAATGCCAATGTAAAACCAAATAATACGATTCGATATGTAATAAGTAGAAGAAAGTCATTATGCCAAGAATATGTTGATACATTTGATAAAAAAAACATTTTTGTAAAGCATTCTGGTTGTTGACATAGTAGAATGATGATATCATAAGCAAAACACCTATTAATAAAAGTATGTATCATTCCTTTTTCTTCTTGCAACTAGGACAGAACCATTTGCCAACAGGCTTCCTCTTAACATTTACACATTGATAGTGAAACCACCCAATCTTACATTCCTTGTTGTCACAAAATATCATCTTTCCATACTCTGGTTCCTCACACAGACACCATTTGGTCTCATCCTCCTTGCCATGTCTGTTTTCCAAATGTTTGTCCATTATGTTCCTTGTAAGAATCTCAGGAATAACATGTTCAAGTAAAAACAATGAACAGCGCTCAAGCAACAAATTACAAAAATCTATATCCTTAGTCATTCTAACAATTACCATAGAAACTTCATCTGGACTGGGAAATGTCATTACAACAAAATCACAATAATTACAATTAAATACAAGCATTTGAAATTGAATTTGTGTGTAGTATCTGTGATTTCTAGGAAGCTCAAGATTTTCATCTAAACAAAAATCTGAGTGATGTGCTGCTTCTTCAACAGTTAGAGCCCTATATTTGTAAGGGCACTTTATTTCAAGTGTGCCCTCTCTGCAACAGTCACAAGATAGTACACCATCTGCTGTAGCCCCCATGAATGGATTTGTGGTGCTTATTCTGAACCCAGATTTATTACATGTAAAGTTCTTGTGGTTGCTGGATTGCATTTCTTGTAAATATTCTTGAAATGCAATGCTTTCATTGTCTAGCCCCCATTTTACAGCATCCTTTCTGCTAAGATCATATGACTTGTAGCTCATTATTCTTGAAATTAGGTGGTCAGGGGGTGTTGTCTCTTTTCGGACCAATACATCATGAGCTTTGGTACCTGTGATCCTTCCCTTGCGGTGATCAAACCATAATGGGCTCACATTCTGACATTTGGTTAATCCAAAAAGATTGTCAATTTGGTGTTCAGTAACAGAATATGCTAGAAAGGTTTCTTGTGCTTTATTTGATAGTTGATGATCAGTAAGGGACTTGTTTTCTTCATCATAAAGGCTTGTTAGTGTGACAGGAAAATTATCCTCAGACGGTTTCTCAGATGTTGTACTTTGCTTACAAACACCAGGCAATGGAGGAATGAGGTTAAAAAAGGCGGCATTAGGGCAGATTTTGTGGAAAGAAGTAAGTGCAGTGCTATCTGGAAGTGGATCCCTGCTGGATGGTGTAAAAGATTCCACTTTTTTCTTTCTGTTACTGTTGACTAACCCTTGGATGTTATCTACAGTGGTTGGCTTAATCTAAGACAAAATACAACAAAGATTCTTACAACATGTAAAGTATTTAAATTTAAATGGATTTTATATTCCAATTTGCTTATTTTTGATTTGATTTATACAAAACTGTGTGTGTGTAAATGCCATAATATACCTCTTTTTTGAAAACTTTATTCCATTTGCAAGCTTCACTAGTCACAGATGTTTTATTGATTCCATATCTAATGCCCAGTTCTACCTTAAACAGCAGGGGTGCAATATGACTACAAGCTTCCCCTAACCTGCAAGAAATATAATTAAAATCATGTCATAAATTGCATAAAATACATTTATAATATTATTCACTTACAAATTACTACTTACCCAGCAGCACATGTACAATGGGCACAAAATATGTCTGCACTGGTTTTGTGTAGACAAACCCACGGCTGATGAGCTTTTTCCTTCGTTCTCATGGAGGGAAGAACTCCGGCTTTTAAAAAACAGTAGGGTGCTTCTTTCACATCAAACGCTTTGACTTCCTCGACGTGGCCACTTTCAACATATCTACAAAAACATAAAACAACCAGGTGATTTAGCGACCGGTAATTAGTGGGTGCAATAAAAATTATGTAAGATATTTAACTTTGCGAAATTTATCACGAATATTTAGGATTTTAAAAGGATATAACTAGCTAAAAACTAGTGTGGGCTGCGTCGGTGTTTCTAATGAAACAGTAATGATAAAATGGTAAATTATACACCGTGAAAAAGATGAAAAACGTTTCAGACGCTAGTCTTTCGTAGGAGTAAAAGAGCAACTTTGACAAAGGACTAGCGTCCGAAACGTCAGTAAGTTTTTTCATCTTTTTCACGGTGTATAATTTACAATTTTATCATTACTGTAGGATTTTAAAAGTGAAATTAATCTTTTAAATTCCAAACATGACACAGTGTAATTCATTTAAAGAACCTAGTTCATTTGACTTGTGCTGAAAAAATCAAAGCAGCTTCAGGACAATAATCTTGTGTTTACATATGCAAATATTATCACAATAAGTGTCAAAAACAGCCAATTAGCGACCGCCATAATGATAAAGTCGCTTGACAAGTTCACGATAAGAATGAGCGAAAAGCAATATTTTGAAAACTTTTTAAAAGTTGAGATAAATTTTAAATAAAGCTTTAGGTTTGCCATAGAGGTTGATTAATTTACGGCTGCATAAAGTTCATTCAATGCTCGGTATTAAAGCTACATAGACCAGAGGCGTACGTTGATGGAGTGGATACTTGTAAAAACAATTAGACTTTTCTTTAAAAGCTTATGTACTGACAAAACAGTCTTTTGCAGTAATACTAACGAAAAACTATTTTGTATTATAAACTTACCTATATGCCTCTAAGCTCTTGTATGCTTTCATTGATTTTTTGTCAAAAATAGACGGTGTTTCGATTAGGTAGGTATAAATCTGTCCGAAGTCCAGGTCCGGCCAAAGAGTTGTGTCGGTCGACCAATATTCATCTTTTATGATGTATGGGTCCGGTAAAACAGTTCCGGATACACTAAAACTTAATTTTTTCCGGTACCGTTCTTTAGCTTCTGATGGCATTCCCATTACATAAAAAGAAAACGAATTCTTACTGTCCTTAGCCATAGCAAAGAGACGGCTTTCCACAGCCGTCAAAAATCCCACACCCGCGCGTATGAGTCGGAATTTGACGGCCAGCTTCGAAATGCGCGAGCGGATGCGACGTCAAAAAAAGATTCCATGAAACCTGCCATAAATAAGTTATTCTCACAGAGAAGTCCGATCGGAATACAATATCTAACAACAGTACCCCGCGAGCAGAGTATTCTTTACCTTCCCATGAGAGATAGAAAGGAAAGAAGACTGCCGAAACCCAATCTCGTAGCCAGTGCCTGCGTTTCTTCTGGCCTCCGGCGAAGAACGAGGGCTCGGTAGGTAAGTCATGTATGGGGACACCAAATGTCCTGGCTATAGTACTCAATAATAGTACTTAATGAGAGTAGCACAAGAGAATATGAACTAAGAGAAGGAATCCCCGTGCCCCATCATGTGCACACTTTGTTGCTATTTTCAGAATCTATTCTAAAAATATCATCCAATGATATCATTTATTTGATCGTTTGATTTTCTGCACGTGCATAGTGTGAAGCTATCTCTCTAACGAGTAAGATGTCTACTTAGTAAATGATTATTATTGTTTATGTGTTCTTTTGTGGCTATGAAGTCCGATTCTAGAAAAACATCGTCTTTGACAGGTAGCACATACGAACTCTGAGCTGTTGGTTCAACTGTTGGAGAAGTTTGTTGCCTTGATTTTCTTTGCGACCGAAGTCTTTCTCTGTTGCTCTTTTCTTCGTTGTTCACTTTGCTTCACTCCTACGTAAATAGCATGTCTCCAACCAGGTTTGTTGCCAGCCTGCTCCTCCCAATCATCTGTGTTAAAAGCACATTGTTTGAGATTGTGCTTCAAATTGTCTTTGAAGCGTTTCAGTTGACCACCTTGGTTTTGCTTTCCATTGGTCAGCTCACCGTATAGAATTTTCTTGGGGAGTCTGGATACGGGCATGCGCACAACGTGCCCAGCCCATCTAAGTTGGTTCTTTGATAATGATGGTCTCGATGCTGGAGATATTGGCCTCTTCTAACACACTATTGTTTGTACGTCTGCCCTGCCATTTGATGTTCAATATACGGCGAATGCATCACTGATGGTATTTCTCCAGGTTTTTGAGGTGGCGACTGTAGGTGGTCCAAGCCTCTGAGCCATAAAGCAGGATTGGTAGAATCATGGCTTTGTAGACCTTGATCTTTGCGTTGATATTGAGGTCTTTGTTATCAAATACTCGGGTTCTCAGGCGCCCAAATGCACCACTAGCTGAACTGAGACGAACTTGAATTTCTGCATCCAGATCAGCCTTACTTGACAAGCAACTGCCAAGATATGTGAAATTATCAACAGTGTTGATGTACTGCCCACCAACTGTAATCTGCGGTTGTTGTCGTCCGTGTATGTCCAGGTGATGGCTGAAATAGAACCTTTGTCTTTTGAGCATTGAGTTTTAGGCCCAGCGCATTATAGGCGTGGCTAAATGCATTCATTGCTGTCTGAAGATCTTCCTCTGTGTGAGTTGCTATGGCATTATCATTGTATCATCAGCATATTGGAGCTCGAGTATTGTCATGTGTGTAGTCAACGTTCTAGTTCGTGCATAGTACGCGCGCGCTCTACGCTGTTTGCTAACGTTTTCTTGTGCTTTTCTTATGTTCAAATGTGCAAATCTGCCCTCAAGATGATGATGTAGGTTGAAATCTTTGAAAAAATAAATGTAAAGATACTCCAGAAATTTGAAGTAGTAGGTGTAGTACTTGTAGTAGGTGTAGTACCTGTAGTACGTGTAGTACGTTGAGTACCTGTAGTACGTGGAGTACATGTAGTACCTGTAGTACCTGTAGTACTACAGGTACTACAGGTACTACAGGTAATGCACCTACTACAGGTACTACAGGTACTAAAGGTACTACAGGTACTACAGGTACTACACCTACTACAGGTACTACAGGTACTAAAGGTACTACAGGTACTACAGGTACTACAGGTACTACAGGTACTACAGGTACTACAGGTACTACAGGTACTACAGGTACTACAGGTACTACAGGTACTACAGGTACTACAGGTAATGCACCTACTACAGGTACTACAGGTACTACAGGTACTACAGGTACTACAAGTACTACAGGTACTACAGGTACTACAGGTACTACAGGTACTACAGGTACTACAGGTACTACAGGTACTACAGGTACTACAGGTACTACAGGTACTACAGGTACTACAGGTACTACAGGTACTACAGGTACTACAGCTACTACAGGTACTACAGGTACTACACCTACTACAGGTACTACAGGTACTACAGGTACTACACCTACTACACCTACTACACCTACTACAGGTACTACACCTACTAGAGGTACTACAGGTACTACAGGTACTACAGGTACTACAGGTACTACAGGTACTACAGGTACTACAGGTACTACAGGTACTACAGGTACTACACGTACTACACGTACTACAGGGTACTACACGTACTACAGGTACTCCACGTACTACAGCTTCCGGTTAGTTTCCCTTGCTTTTTACGAAGGTAGCAAACCATACGTCACGATTAACACTCACCGCGGTCTCTACCAGTATCAGAGGATGCCCTACGGTATTGCCTCAGCACTATAAACTATAAACAAAAAATCAATGCAATTTGGAATTAATAGACACTCGTAATATTTTGAAAGTTCTTTAATTCAGTGCACTCGCCTAAAGGCTCGTGCAATTACAAAAACTTTCAAAACATTAATCTTGTCTGTTAATTTCCAAATTGTACTCGAGATCGTGCGATTTCCTATACTCATTATTATTATTATTATTATTATTATTATTATTATTATTATTATTATTATTATTATGGCAAGTTTTATTTGTCTGTATATATCATGTTTACATTGACCAGCGGACTAAGTCTAGGCTGGTTATTTATTTATTTTTTTCAATCCTTTCTTCAGTTTTATTTTATTATTATTATTATTATTATTATTATTATTATTATTATTATTATTATTATTACTCACTTCTAATTCATTTTTCTTTGTTTATCTATTAACTTTATACTTGCTGGAACTATTTATCAATTTTATATTTCCTGTAATGCCCCATACGTATCTGGCTTGGGCTTTTCCTCATGTTGTTGAATAAAATTGAATTGAATTTAATATGGAACAGATTAACCATTCGCAACAATCCAAACTAGAGGAACGGGCTAAATTTCATCTGATTTTTAGTGAGGTGCTGAAGTTTTTTTGAGCCGCGCTTAACTTGACGCACAACTTCAATCCCGTTTGAGAATAGATGGAACCAAAAGAAAGGATCGATCAAACAGATCCGAAATGAACTGCGTCTATCCAGCATGCTGATTGGTCAAGCGTAAGAAAAGAAACTTTGTTCAGCTCATCGTCTGTGTTGACAGTGACTGATAGACTGTCAATCAAGCCTTTGAGTTGGAGATCGATAACCATGCATTGGACATTTGAAGTAGTATACAAACCCATTTATGATTCGTTCCCTACCTCTAGTGGATTGAGTACAACTTTGTGCCAGGCTGAAGACGATTGTGAAACCAATTCAGTCGCCAACCAGCAAGAGAAGCTGAGAGACCTCATACCACACCATCGAAATCATACAGTGAAGATTTACGCCTTATCATCATGGCCATGAAGTAAGGATATAATAGATTTACGTACAGAAAATAGGCCCAAATATTGACGGCTTTAAGCTGCGTTGCCATAGTCTAAATGAAATCCTCCTAATTTCAGTCTAGAACTCAGAATCGCGTTAGTTAGAATAGTATGTAAACGTATGTAATAGCTAAAAGCTTGTTAACCTAATACCTCTGTCGATAGTAACCTGAAGAACAGTAAAGATTTTTTAATTCACATGACCTGGTCAAAACCAATTTGCAATCATGATAATAGCCAGAGCTAGCGGATGTTCATAAAGTCTATTTACTTACTGTTTTATTCTGTTATTGCTATTAACCTCCCCGGCATAGTCTTGTTCGACTCTCGTGTTAATTCTATTAAGTCCTGTGTCGTCAAGAGATCGGCTAGAAGACACATCGGGTTACTTATCAACGAGAAAATGACTATAATTTGGCTTTCCTGTTCAACGTTACGCAGTTTCTTCAACAAAGAAATAATATAAAATAAAAAAAAACGAAAACTTTAGTATTCCTTGAGTTTATACATAAAGTTCGCATAACTTTTTAAAACGGCCTAGTTACGCCTTTGGTCCATAATTTGTCTATACATTGTTTAACCTAGGGCTTACTTTACATGTAACTGCAGGGCTTCTATAACTATAAATAGTTTTTTCTAAGTTTGCTTGGATTGATAAAGTTGTCTGTGCACGTTTGTTTTCTCTCAAACATAAAAAGACCAAATTAAACGTACAAAAACCAGATAATCTGTTGATACGAAAATGAATAATTACATAAATTACTTCAGTAGAGTGCTTTTAGTCGCACTGTTGAATACGTGACGTCAACTAAATAATATGTACTTATTGACTGAGTGGGAGGGCCGTACGGGAAAATATTTGGCTCAAGGTGATGCCGTAGGGACCGAGCGCAGCGAGGTCCATACAAATGACCGAGAGCCAAATATTTTCCCGTACGGCCCGACCTAACTCAGTCAATAAGCATTTTATCATATGACCCTCACGAAAAATAATGAAAATAATTAAATAATTAAAAAAGAGAAAGCACGCGGATTCGAGCAGGGCCGGACGGGTTTTTCCGGCCCCCTTACGTCAACCCGTCCGGCCCCTATCACGTGACATTTTCCAATGGTTTTAATTAGAGCGCGCGAGCAGGGCCGTACGGGTCATATGATAAAATAAGTTATTTACTATTTTAGGTGACGTCACCTAAATTTGTAATGAATGGAACAGTTTAGACATTAACATCAGAAAATCGTCATCTTTATTACAATTCAAACCAGTAGTTAGTAGTATTTTATAATGGACTTTAATCTCTCTCTTTTTATTATATGACAATTTTATATATAACATTTTTAGTATTTTGTCTGTAATTTTAATTTATGTCTTATTTTATTTTCGTATATATTTTTAACAATTATTTCTGTTGCAGGACCCTACTGAAAAAAAAATTAAAAAATTAATTATTATTATTATTATTATTATTAAATTTGAAATCACGTGAAAAATGGGGGACACAGTCATCCTATAATGTCCTACTATTCTTCTGATTTTCTCTGAAAATATAAGATTATATTATATTATATTATTGAAGATCCACAGTCTTGTAAAATGCCTTATTTTATTAGCTCTACAGTTAATGAAATGCAGGACAGAGAATACCTGCGTATTGTTCTGAACTCATCAATTAATAACTACGGTGATCCTAGTATTAGTTCGCTTTTTTAGTGTTGCTTAGTACTTTACAACATACATACAAGACTCCAACTATAATATAATAATAATAATAATAATAATAATAATAATAATAATAATAATAATAATAATAATAATAATAATAAAAGCTTTATCTAACGAAGGTTTAAACTTTCAGTCATAGACTGGTTTACAAAGTGCCTTGAACTAGTGCGTTGAACTAGTTTGCTACAAGTTAGATCCTAACAGAACAAAACTGAAAGTTTTATATAAGTTGTTAGATATACAGATTATAGTCTGTTCTTTGTCAAAAAAGATCGATTCACTTCACCTAGCACTGCTCTATGCTCCCCCCCTGATTTGCTCGACCGTTGGCTGGCAAGGTTTTTGAAAGGAAGAGCCATCCGCCTTGTTGAACAATACGCAGTAATCTATTTTCATCCAATTCATGTTTTCCAGCGCAAAGGACCGTAAGATTGTAGTGTTTGTGTTGGTGTTTTCTGCCCTGATCATACTTGGTATTGGTTTCGGGATTGGATTCGCTACACGATCAAAAACTTCTAAGACCTCTGGGTCCATACCAGACGTCAAGACCCCAACCTCGTCTCCTACAGGCCGCCCCACCACCAACGGTCCCACCTCTTTTCCTACTCCATCAGGGAACGGGACAGGTTATGGACCATACAAGGAAGGAGCCGTGGCCACAGACGCGGGAAAGTGCTCTGAGATCGGCCGAGATATCCTTAAGGCAGGTGGTAGTGCTGTAGATGCTGCTATCGCTAGTTCTTTTTGTATTGGAGTCATCAATATGCACTCTGCTGGTATAGGTGGAGGTGGATTCATGTTGATCTATAATAAGAGTACTGGGATAGCAGAAACCCTGAACTATAGAGAAGAGGCGCCAAAAGCTGCTACACCAGACATGTTTCAGAACATCTCGTCTACCAATGGTAAGACCAACTGTATCAAACCCATAGTCTTGGCTTGACGTGCAAACAATACAATACAATACAATAACTTAATTGATCTCCCTAAAGAGGGCTTTTCAGATACAATTTACAACAAGTCTTAAACCTAAGCTAAACCTAGAATAAGAAAATTCATTATTTACAAAAATAAATACTAGGAATAAAAAAAATAAATACTTAGAGCTAATTAGCTAGCTAGCTAACCATTCGGTTAAAAGACTACTCTTAAGTGTGTTTTTAAAGAGTTTGACTGAATCTATCTTAGTAATACTTTTGGGTACAGAGTTCCAAATATCAACGGCTCTATAAGGAACGACTGTTGAGCTAACTTAGTTCTACACATAGGAATCTGTAGCTTGTCACTGTTTCGTGTGCTTCGATTATGAATCTCAGATCTTAAGGTAAACATAGACGACAAATAAACCCTTCATACATTTAAACATGAGAACAGCGTCTCTAAGGTATAGAAGTTTAGATATTGGCAAAAATTTTAATTGTTTTAATGTTGGAGTTATATGATCGTACTTTCGTTTTCCAGACATTATACGAGCAGCAAAGTTTTGAGCTAGCTGCAATTTATTTACGTTACCTTTACTTGTGCCTGACCAGACAGATGAGCAATCAAAAAGTTTAGAAAAAACTAGGCTGTTTCTAACTAATAAAAGAGTAGCTTGATCCAAAAGGTGACGGATCCTGTTGATCATACATAATTTACTAATTAAGTCAGAAACTAAGGTACTAATGTGTTCATTAAATGAAAGATGGTTGTCAAGTATAATACCCAAGTCTTTAACTGAGTCTACAGCAAATAGTTCTTCAAATAGTGTTCTCAGCTGGATAGGGAACATCAGTAGGAATTGTAGGCTCAGGAATATCTGGTAAACTGAAATGTACTTTTAGTTGTTTTGATTGTTCTAGAGCTCTTTCACCAACAGATTAAAACTCATTAAATTCGTTCGCAACCTCTGTACAATCACGGGAGTATGCTAGGCGAGGGCTACTGGACGAAACCAAGCAGCGACGAATCATTTTCCAAATGGAAGTTTTGTTTTCTTTGTTTGCTGTTATTTCACTTTTAACAAACTTTTTAACAAACCTTTTCAACCCCAGTCCTGTCCCTTCCCAGTCTTTCCTTAGATACTATATCATACGCAAAGTTATCATTATTTATAGTTTAATAAATGAGCAGGAGTATTTCATCAGGTCGTTTTAGACCTGATAAAACACGATGATCTGCGAGTTTATTGAACGACTTCAAAAATATATGAATAATTAATGAGCATTTAGGATCCTTTCGTCACATGCTCTTGTACTCTTTTGGTCCTTTATAAAGATTTCAAAATATTCATATAAAGATATCCGTGTTGAACTATTATCAGGTATAAAGATCCATGCAAGTGATGGATTTGTAGGGATCTGATAGATCTAAATGCTCATTAATTATTCATGATCTTTTGAACTATAGATCAACTATCATCATTCAGTTCATCACTCTTAATTTAGCTTCAAATCACGTATTGTATATATAGTTTTCTGTCGCTTTCCGACAGCTCCCAGTTGCATTCATGGCTGTTCTATTACTAATACAAGAATAAAGCATTCATCCACACTAACACAACTGCGTACACACGAGTGTATCATAGGATAATAGATTAATTGCACTTGTTGGTGATACAGGCTTAATCGTTCAGAGGTTCATTTGAGCTGAAAATGCTCAGTACATCCAGAATATCTGACAACATCGAACTATCCATGCGTGAAGCTTGGAAGACTTCTTTGTAAACATTTCCATTTATTTTGATAGGCGGAAAAGCGTCAGGAATCCCGGGAGAAGTTATAGGTCTTTATAAGGCCCACCAAAAGTACGGGATACTAAATTGGTCCGATCTGGTGCAACCATCTATTGACTTGGCCACCAATGGCTTCCCAATCCCTATCCCTTTATATGAAGCCATGGAGTTAAGTAAAAAAGACATCAAAAAAGACCCAGGGCTCAAGTAAGTCGGGTTGGAACAAAAAAGGTTAGAGGTGTCTAGATTAGAGGTGCGAGCCTTAGGAGTAAGAGCAGACATATTGCATTTCAATTCTGTGAACCACTCGGAAACTAATGCTAATGAACATGTGATGCCGAGTATTGAACCCGAGACTGCGAGCAGTCCCTCTATCTCCCTTGGTCGGCACTGTCCGTCTGTCTGTGTCGATTGGCCGAAGAAGATTGGTTACAAGTCCCTGGGGAGGGAGAAACGAAAAAACATGGACAGACAGACGGACAGTGACCAAGAAGGACTGCTCGCAGTCTTATGAGAAATGCGTGCGCAACACCACTACACCACCCCTAATACCCAATCATGACGTCGTTTTGCTAACGAACTTTAAAAAAACATTACGTCTTTGAGAGTATATGAAATACAGTGTCATTTTGTAATAATTACTTCTTCTTGCAGGCAGCTTTTGTTTAACGGGGAAGAAATGAAAAAACTTGGCGAAAGAATAACAAACCTACAGCTAGCAATAACCCTGGAAAAGATACGAGATAATGCAATGAGCTTCTACAATGGCTGCTTAGCAGACGATATTGTACGCGATGTTAAAAGAGCCGAGGGAATTATAACCAAGGAAGATCTTAAAGGTTATAAACCAAAATGGAAAGGAGCACTCGAAAGTAATCTGTCAGCTGATTTATCTTTGTATACGACCACTCCTCCATCTAGTGGTGCCGTTATTACTCTCATCTTAAATATTCTTAAAGGTAACTGGTAAATAAAAAAAGGTAAATGATAAATTTCAATATTAAGAAGATACAACCATTAATGGAATCTAAGGGGGTAAGCTTGAGCCGTTTTGACTGTGAAGGTCGTTTGCCATCCAGCAGAGCCTTCCCCAACGGACCTCAAGCTGAATTGATTCTTTATCAAAGTCATATATCAGCACGTGACTGTTTGTTGCTTATTGGACTAACACGCACTATTGTTTGAAGGCAATAGAGTGTACTTCCGATATCTGCTTTTTCTCATCCTCAGCCTAATCAATAATAACTGAAATATATTTGTACGTCGTGCTAACATTGCATTGAATATTTGTATTTTAGGGTACAACATGAGTGAGGCAGACAGAGCTAATGATGAAGCCTCCGCCCGTACCTATCACCGCATTATCGAGGCATTTAAACACGCTTACGCTGCACGTGCTCATTTGGGAGACCCAGATTTCCCCGATCCATCTTATGTAAACATTTCCGAGGTAAGTCGAATGGGTGTACACACTCATTCATATCGCAGGCTACCTCCCTATATTACTCAGCTAAAATGTGTTTTTGATATGCCGCATGAAAAAGACACCAAGGTATAGAAGTATAACATTAGGAAAAAAACGATAACTACTGAAATATCTTTGAATTTGGGTTCGTCGGTCGGACATTCTGTATTTTATTGAGTGGGAAAACTACCCATTGCACACTCAGGCATAGCCGAGATCGTTCTATTGGTGCATGTCGGAAAGGTTCGAGTGAGCATAATTAATTTCGATAACTTAATTCTCTAGGAAGTGCTATTCCCTTTTTTATAGTGCTGCTCCATAGTTTTATTTTAGTATAATATAGTGCGCTACACAGGAATCTATTATAGATATTAGTGTAGAAATCCCAAGGTTCGAGAAGAATTAGTGAAAAATACCACTGCATTTGATAAAAGTGGCTTAACACCATTAGTGCGTAGCACACGCGCCGCAGAGTACAATTAATTAATTGCATGGATTAAGAAAAATTCACGGCCAATAAACCTATCAGAAACAGTATTTTATGTAGATGTGGTATTAATATATTTAAAAACCATCAGCAGCAAGGTTTCTTCATGTGTATCGTTTTTCCCCCCCAAGGTTTTAAAAAACATGAGCAACCCCAGTATCGCAGACAACATCCGCCTTCGGATTGATGATAACAAAACATACCACAACGCGTCTTTCTACGGGAAGTACTTCTCCGGTACCGGGCACCAGGGGACGTCACATCTGTCTGTTTTGGCGCCTAATGGCGACGCTGTATCCTTGACAACCACGATTAACTTCAGGTAAGAAAATTTATTCGCAGTCCTGAAGAACAAAAATTATAACATCGTAAAATCAGGTAACAGCTAGCTCACAGATCGAATCCTGTAACCTATGGGATGATCTAAGGCCTAGGGCAAACGTCGAAATTTCTATGCACCGAACTTAATTACATCAAAGAATGCCGCCTCATTATCACCTGATACCCATTGTTTTTAATGAGTTCGGTGCATAGAAAGTTCAACGTTTGCCCTTGGCCTAGGACAGGGCACGGCTAACTCAAAGATCGCATTGGATCTTAGCGTGTTCGGTCTTGCGAAATGAAGAAAACTAGAGGAAAAAACTTGAATAGGATAGAAATAACAGACTCTCTCCTGTACCCTTCCTGTAGAGTCTTCTTTTAATTTCTTCCGTTAGAGAAAGAAATCAAAAGGATAACAGGGTAACTCCCCTCACATGTGATACCGAGTCCAGGAATCCAACCTCAGATCCCAGAGGTGATTGCATGACAACTACACCACCTTAGCGATTCGCCAGGGACAGAGATGTAATTTCTTATATATTTTTGTATAAGTTTGTAATGCGCATCTTCCTATGTAACCAGCGCAATATAATATTTTCAAGGTTTGGCGCCAAGTATCGCTCTCCAGTGACGGGCATAATATACAATAACGAAATGGACGATTTCTCCACCCCGGGGAAACCTAATGGATTCGGCGTCAAGCCATCGCCTAGCAACTACATCAAGCCTGGCAAGCGACCTATGTCCTCGATAAGCCCAGTGATTTTTGTACAGCGGAACAATTCGATGGTCAGGCTGATCGCGGGCGCATCAGGGGGAACTAGAATCACGACTGCCACAGCATTAGTAAGTAAAATGACCGATTCTCAACAGCTATAGTGTACTTACTGAGACTTATTGTCGATGGGATAGCTTGAGACCCAAAACCACAGGCACCCCGCTTCTAGCGAATTCGAAAAGAATTAAATATATGAAACAGGCACCCCGTTCTTGAGAATTTTCGAAGCCTTCGATACAAATATATACCAGCAATATCTTCCAACTTCTAACTCACCTTCCTTGATGGTTCCAGGTTATCATGAACAAACTGTGGTTCGGTAGACCACTGAACGAAGCTGTAAGTGAGCCGCGTGTTCATAACCAGCTCTCCAACACCACATACGAGGTTAAAGAATCAAAATACACTTTACCAGCATCCATAAGACAAGGCCTAGCTGCGCGAGGGAACTACCTGATACCTTCCAATTGGTATGCTGTAGTCCAAGCAATATATAGAGAAGAAAAGAGCACCATTTACGCTCAGTCTGACCCAAGGAAACATGGTTGGTCTGCTGGCTACTAACTGGTCATTGCGCATGCGTAGTATCTATTGATTTTTACTGGGGAGAGGGGTGGGGAGGGAGCGGGCTAGTTCGAAATATTTTGCCAAAACGTAATGTTTTCTGATTCAAACTATTTGCCAACCCCTTGAGTATTTTCCTTTCTCTAATATACTTTGGTGCAAATAGTCTATATTTCCTTTAATTATTTACCATTTATTTCTATCGATGTTGCTTTAAACCGCGCTAATTTGCCCTAGACGTTACCTGCTTATAAGCACCTACCGCGCAATAAGATTGCCTTTTGATACGACGTAAGGTATGGCGTGGGTATGACGTTGAAATAACGTCATTTTCTGGAGACAAATATGAACAACAAGGCTAGTTTGCGATTTGTTTATTTCTCGTCCTCGTTCGGCTGATAGTATATTATTTATATGTTTAATATGGGTGTACACGTTCGGTGTATATTACAGGATGATTTGTAATTAAGACTGAGAATATTATCGACAACGCTGAGCATACTTCTACTGAATAGTCATCGATGTATCTGAAAGAATAAAGATCATAAATGAGCCCATGTACGCATAATAGTTGTAACCGTATGCGTTACCACAGCTATTTCGAAAAAGTTAGGTAAAGGTCAGTTTTGTTGCACGTTACATGATCCAGCTAAGAGGGTTTTTTTAGCCAATCAAAGCGCGTTTAGCTGTTTTGCCGCATGGCTATATTAACAGGCTACTGTAACCCAACTTTTGCGTATTTCATAACAATTGAATTTAAATTTGCGGAATTAAACCGGGGATTTTAACTTGCAATAATACAGCATTAAATAACGGGGGAAAGTGGAACGGTGACATAGTGTTTTTGATACGCGGTTCATTTTCGTATGACGTTAACGCTACACTGGATGGAGTTCAAATTAACCTTCCTTAGTGTTGCGCAATACTGATTCGCCTCAAGTTTACATTGCGATTCATCAATGCAAGAGAAATTGGCCAGTTGGGAATGAGAGAGGTGAATGCTTTTCAATTTGCAAACTTAAACATACCTGTAGTATCTGTGTCTTTAAGTAAGTAGGCTTAACGTGATTAACATTTACCACAAGCACTAGCGCATTGGGATGCCATTTGCTGTATGGCTACACATGCGCCCTGTAAAGCCAATTGACTGCAGAAGTAGTCATCTTGAATGTTGGCACACGTGCTGCCGGCTGGAGAATCATTCCAAATAATAACATTAGTAAAGCCATGCGATATTGCACCGTAGAATAAATGATATTATCCTTTCCGTAACGAACAAAATAACTAACTACAAATAATGATCTGCTGTTTTGCTGCAAATAATAATCTGCTCATGCGCAGTAAAATCGCGTTTGGTCAACATGAAAGGCTTGCTTCCTTGATGCTACTAAACAACCTAAGCACAGAAAGAAAAAAGGATTTGAATGATAAATCAATTATTGCATCGGCAGCTGCTGAATAGACGATATTTTGCTTAACCTGGTCCAATTCTATTGCTGAATTGCCTATTGTAATCTAATTGATGTTTTACATGGCTGGAAAATTTATCTGGAAAAACTTGTGCAGCTAAAAAAGCGAAGGAACACATAATAATTAGCTAAAGGTTTTACTACTAAAAGTACTAGGCACTATAGGGAAATTACGTTTGTATCAGTTCTTTATACTAACAAACATATAAAAAATTAAAGCAGCAACAAACAAGAAAAAAAAACCCCTCAAAAACAAACAACGAAAGCAAAAACAGAAAACCTTTTGCACAAAATGTTTGAACAAAGGCTTTTTCGGCTTTGTTTTTGTAACTTATATTTCGTGCTTGATCGAGGTGGTGCATAACGAAACGGCGTCACAACAAGGGCCAAGAAAACTTATCAAGGACTCCAACAACAAGCACTTGAGAAAATAAGACACTTTTATCTAATCTCATACTTTCAAAGCGTGGCGTCTTTTTCAGAGCCGAGTCAGTAAACAAACTTTGTTGGTTACTATGTCACTATTGATTTTGGATTGATTTCTACTCCTTCAGGACCGGTAATTGTTTTAATAACTTGGAAAAAAAGCAAAATTAAATTCAGACCATTAAAAAAACCTATGATCTTAAATCTTTTTTCCAGATTTGATTACGATTTTTTGACCTAACTTGAAATTTTGAACATTCGAGAGAAAAAAAAACAAACTTTGTGGCGTTTGTTTTCGAGACGCGACAGCCATAATTGCGAGTTTAAAAATACCATTATCTTATCGATACTTGCTGTAAAAACAATATCGATAGAATGTAGTTCAACGAAACTAACGAAACAGAAAAATATGTATATATATAAGATATAGTTCAGTCCAAAAAATCTTTCGTGTTAAAGCGTGTCGTAAAAATCGTTATAGCTTTAGTGAATGAAATTGCATTTTCTGGCCCTCAACGAACAAGATGAAAAGAGGAATAAAGGTTAGTGGTTTATTTTAGATCTCATTTTAAGGGTCTTACCTGGATCTCTCTTGAAGTTGGCTCTCCGTTCTTTTAAAAGGTCAGCTGTAAAGAAGAATATACCACATGCATACTGTATTATCTTTCGCAATTATAAGGACTTTTCAAAGACAAACTATTTATCTATTTAACTTGATAATTAAAATAGCTGTTTCCAGGCTTATTTTCTTACCTAATGCATTCTTCTTAAAGTGAGCAGTTGATTTTGCAGAAACTCCAGCAACCACAAGACAGGCAACGAACAACAGGATAGCAATCCGTGACATTTTGAGCTTGTTTTGATTTGGGTTAACTTTTTGGTCGCCGAGTACGTTCGAAGATGCTTAAGTGGACGTTTGAACAATCTGAACAAGCGTTATTCATTGACAGCCTTTTTATGCCATCATCTCTTGATAAGTGATTGACAAGTTATTGATAATTAGACGCTTTGAAATTGCCTTAAGGGCAAGCGACAGACTATGATAAGTCATTCAAATTCAATTATTTTGTTTCCGGGTAAGCAGTGATAATTTTTTTCCAAGTGTAATAACAGAAGCCCTTGGAGCAACATGAATAAAGGGCGGCAATTAAAACCTGTTAGAGAGGAACAGATGTTATTGAAGAGATGATATTGTTTTTTTGGTGTTAGTAGAAAATTCTTGGTTTTGTCGGAACTAAAGAAAAACTAAATTTAAAAGTGAAGAGTATTTAGAATCAAGGGCAAAGACAACGGCAGAAAGAAAGCAGAAAGCAAATTGAATACGAGCATGAGGACTAGAAAAAAGAAGGAAAAAACGAACGGAATAAATTAAGTGATAAAGGAGAGAAAGAAGAGAAAGAAAGAAAAGCTATAAATAGAAATAGAGCAAAACCTTACAAGTTCAAACAATTAGGTTTCCTAACAACTAATAAACGTAATGGAAAGATTCATTTAACAATCTTCACATGACAAACAACAAAAATATCTACGACATTTCACAATTATATACAACGCAGGAACTCGACTCAACTTGATGGGAAACTTGACGGAATCCGCTAAAATAGTATCTCTCTTTCTCTACTTCCTTCCTTCCTACTGTAGTTATACGATGTTTAACGCTACTTACCAGAAATACATACACAATAAAGCAGGATTGAACCAAAAACGTTTCAACTAACAGATCTGATGTAGAAAGTGGTGAAATATTACTAAACCTGTTACATTATGCCCAGATACAAAGCAACATCCAAGATCTGCTTTTAGATCTAGCTTATTTTGACATCCTAATCAATGAAGAAACTAATAAAAAGCGCTCTGTTGACATTTAGAGCATAACTCTATTTTTTTGTTGAAGAGAGTCGGTGTCGATCGAATACATAAATATACTAAAAGAAAGAAAGAATGAAAGAGAGAGAGAGAGAGAGAGAGAGAAAGAAAGGAAGGAAGGAAGGAAGAAAGAAAGAAAGTGGAAAGGAAGAAAGAAAGAAAGAAAGAAAGAAAGAAAGAAAGAAAGAAAGAAAGAAAGAAAGAAAGAAGAAAGAAAGAAAGAAAGAAGAAAGAAAGAAAGAAAGAAAGAAAGAAGAAAGAAAGAAAGAAGAAAGAAAGAAAGAAAGAAAGAAAGAAAGAAAGAAGAAAGAAAGAAAGAAAGAAAGAAAGAAAGAAAGAAAGAAAGAAAGAAAGAAGAAAGAAAGAAAGAAAGAAAGAAAAGAAGAAAGGAATCAAACTAAATAACATGATATTTTTCTTCTTCAACTTAGTGTTCCCTTTAAATTCTAACTTCCTCTTGAAAGGGGTTTCATGTGTACTTATTGCGTTCTAATGTTCAGCAATTATATCTACAATTGCTGTAAATGGCTTGAAAATGTCGTCTGGAGCATCTGAGATGTCTAATCACTTTATCATTAAAGCTATATCCTTGAGATTTCGATCTCTAAAAATATGCTATGAAAAAAAATAAGAAATAATAATAATGATTAGAGGATTAAAAATTAACTGAGCACTTTAATTATATTATATTTCGTACAGTTAACACGCGGATAATATGTGCCTAATTCTCCAAACTACTCATTATTTCATTTCCCATTTCTAATTCGATAAGCCAATTTTCATCCATTGCGTACTTAATGATATTATTTCTTTTTTTCCAGACGAGAACATTAAACAGTTAAACAAACAGAAGTCGATCTTTCCACATGATATTTGGGTTTTTAAGAAACTTTAGAGACGCATGTAGTCCAAATACTTTTTTTATAATAAGTTTTGTCTTTCAATAAGTTGTCTTATACAAATGAGCTTTGTCTTTCACTTTTTTTTGTCTCTCTGCAATTGAAGTCGCCCGAAAAAAATTGAACAGTCATTAAAAGATTGTACTACAAAATCATTCTAGTTCTTCTTTTTCTCTTCTTCGGTGTAATCTTAGTGAAGTGAAAGAAAATTAAGAAGTGAAGTTTTATATAAAGCTTTTATTTCTGTACATGTACAAAAAAAAAAGGTTTTATTCAACTTTTAGATCGACTTTTTGTGATCGTACAATAGAAATTTCATCAACTTATAAACCGTTTTCGACGAAAACAGTCTGGCATTTGAATCCGACACATCAATTGGAAACATGTATTTGATTTAAAGACTCGGGACTGTTTGAATGGTGTTTAGGAAGAAGACTTTCGGGATAACATACTGTCACTTTATCTAAATATGAAAGGCAGATACCATTAAATTTACCTGTAAAAGGTAAGCATTTATGGCAAGCAGATTTTTAATTTCAGTTGTCAAAAATAGTCCGCAAAAGTCATCGAAGTCTTACTAAATCTTTTTCTCGTCTATTATAATTCAAGGTAATTCCCTTTGCCAATAACTTTGTCCTGAAACTTTGCATGGACATTAATTATGTTATGGACATTTAAAAACTGAAATAAAAAGATGGGGTCGCCATTCTCGTTTTTTCGCTAGATGCTCTCCATATATGTCAATTTATGGGTTTTATAGTGAAATGCGGTAGCAACCGGAAGCTGTAATAAAAGAACCTTTATTCACAGCTAAAAGTACTTTCATACAACAAAACGTACTTATAACTCGAAGTTTTCTATATAATCTATACTATTAAATCCATCAAAGTCATTGGATGACTATGATTCTTGAACTATTAGTGAAAAATGCAGCAATGAGCGCCTCTACGAACGTCCAAAAATTGCACGTCAGCTATTCCCATCAAAATATTTCAAAATCTATCCAATAAAGAAGTTTTTGTATAAGAAAGGTTTTTCATATCGTTGTATTTTTGCCGAAGGAAAAAAAAGAAATATAAACAAAAAGAAAAAAAATGTCATGAATGCAATGGCCGATGTTTAATTTACGATAGTTCAATTAGGGGTGGCGAGCGCTCGGGCATTTATTAGGTATCGTGAGGTTTCCCTATAACAAGAGATTGCCACATAAGTATGGGAAAACATTTCCAATTAAAGCGCAGCTGGTCAAACAAAACAGATTTCTCATTGTTAGTGCACAATATTTTAACGCTAAAATTGATATATAACTAAATAACACGAACACAACGAAACCAATCTTGAAAATTACGTACAAACGCAGCTCACAACAATATAACCAAAAATTCTTTTATTAAATATAATATTTCTAAAATTTACAATCTACGAAACCTCACGGCAAAACATTTATTGTTCGTTGTTAAATTAATCTCTTAAAATGAGTCCCTTTTTTAAGGTGAAGCGCAATTAATACCAATTTTCTAGTGAAAGCTACGTTCATTTTGGTCTCCGTCCGACAAAGAACGCGGGGGCTAGTAATCTGGACAAATAAACGCATTTCCACCCCGCCAAAAACCAAGGGATTTTACGTTGTACCGGGTTTCAATTCAAGACAAAAGTTTATTGACAGATTTTGGCATTGAACACCAATCTTGTCCTACTCTCTACTTTCACATCCCCATAATGCCTTGCGTCTTTGGGGGGTAACCAATCAAAAAACTGTCCCAAATTAAAAGGTTTCTTAATTGGATTCATACTATACCTGCTTTTATCTGTACAATACTGATTATCAGTTTATTCCGAGTTATTTGTGCGTGTACATAGCATCAAGAGTTTTGGTCTTACAGAAAATGTAGTGACTTACGAAAAAATGTTTAAAGTTTACCTTAAACGTCTTCAAGCTTCTATCTTTTTCTGTTTTTTTTTTTTTTACTTCTTCATTTTATTGTTGGATACCAAACAAGGTATTGTCAACATTGTCTAATCAGCCTTCAGCAAAAGAAATTACCCTCTGGTTACCCCCCAAAGACGCGGTATTATGATGGGGATGTGAAAGTCGAGAATAAAGAGGTTTTGTTCAGCTCAAGGTCTTTGTTTTAAGGCGGACGCCAAAAACGTTCAAATAACAAAATAGGAAACAAAAGCGTTGAGTGATTAACGCCGCCCGTACGTATATTATCATACGAGATAATTTATACAAATCTGCTAAATAAAGAATCCCCTCCCCCCCCCCCTCAATTTTAATGATTTGCCGAAACATCTTTTTGCTTACGCCGTATAAATCATATATTTTCTAAGATTTAAAGTCCCATTTTAAACAGATATGCCAATCGCTGTAATCATGATATTCATTTCTTTATTGACATTCATGATCACCGAGTTGAATCATTTCGTACGACTGGTTTAATCGATTATAAACGAAAACCCCAAGTATATAATCTACCGCAAGCTACCGAAAATATTAATACCAAACTGAAACGAAAACGATTTCACTGAGTACAGAAAAATTAATACGACATAAATATGTTGAAAGGAAAGAAATAATGACTCACGATTTTGTTATTTTTCATCAAAAAACAATCAAAAATGTTACATCAACTGTGGGATTGCAATAGAAAATCTCATCTGAATAGAGGGTCCTGAAGGGCGACGGGTCATAGTCTCATTTACCAGGGCCCATTTTGACAAAATACTATGTCCCAGCCTTTGTTTTGCTCATATCTATATCCCAATCTCATTTTCTAATCGTTTTTTGTTTGTTTGTAAATCCTATTCCCAGTGCATAAAATCCCATGTCCCAGACCCAAAAGAGGCGAATCCCAGCTCCTATTTTACCACTTCAGAACCCTCAGTATAATTTCTGCATTGTTCTTAAAACTAATTAATAGCAACAGCCAAACTGCTCGTATGCCAGTTTATAGAGTTTTGCCTTATTACAGCTTCAAATTTTCCTTTCCGTTTTAAAGTTCAGACTTTTCCTTTTCTTCCCCTTTGAAAATTTCAGCGCCCAAAAATAATCATTTTAATGACAGCGACTGTAACATGACTAGCGACAACGAACAACGACTGTTAAAGCTAGCGACAAGCAATTGATTTTAGCGACATTGACTGTAAAGTAATAACAACATATTGGTTTTTAGCGACATTGACCGTAAATTAGCGACAACGAAATTCATTTAGTGAATTTTGAATTATCCGGATAGGTTAATAGGGTCTCTATCACAACATAACTATATCTCTACATGTTATAGTAAACGTGTTTGGTCTTTTAAAGGATATATGCTCATAGTTCATCTCACTGATTAAAAAAAAATGTTTAGGTGTTCGAGAAATAAAGGAATACGTAAAATGTCAATCAATAAAGAAATCCTCTTTTTACGAGACTGACAGCTTATGCACAATTGGATAACGTGTCAAAAAAAACTTGTTAAAAAGGATGAAAGTATGGATAAATAAATTGGTGGGTCTCGAGGGTGGTGGATGGATGGATGGATGGATGGATGAATGGTTGCGTGGGATGGCGGGTTTCGTAGATGGATGGGTGGGCTGGTGGGCCTCGTTAGTGAATAGATGGATAGGTGTCTTGTGGATAGATGGATGGATGGGTGGGCTGGTGGACTTCGTGGGTGGATTGATGAAACTGAAAGGTGGGTGGGATGGTGTTGGTACATAAACAGGACAGACACTTAATCAAATAAGCACGTTCTTTTGTACGACAAATTAAACAACAATATTGAAGCTATTTTTTAAATTAAGATTTTCATATAAATCTCTACAAATCCCCTTATGACTTAACCCTTCACAACAAGAAAAACACCTAATTTATGGATGGAAAGGAATCTTAAGGATAACTGAAGTATCAACATTGGCACCACCTTGTGGCTTGTTGAAGAAGGATATCTCGATGAGAGGGCACTATTCCTAAAATATTTCTACAATATATATACATATAGATATATATGTTACACATAAGATACAATATGAAAAGTTTTAAAAATCTAATCGACAAGGATGTCAAATGTATTAAACACATTAAAGACAATCAATAAATGGCTTCTTTCGGAACCAATCACAAAGCCCCAAAACCTAGTCTAATTTCTATTATATGATTGGCTAAACTCGTGAGGCAATAGCTTTATCGGGAACCAATCAAAAACACCAAAAAGCCAGTAAAATGTTCAGTGTAAACTTCGGTCTGATTTCTATAATATGATTGGCTGAGCTTGAAAGCAGCCTAACTCTAATATGCCCACGAATGATGCCCGAGCAAGAATAATTACCAAAATGGAACGAATCAAAACTTACTATCTTGAGGATACCTGCAAGTTTTTTCATATATTTTCAATGCGGATTGAACTCAAAGCTAATTATGACTCCTTTCCTTACCAACCAAAAAAACCCCAAAAGTAAGAAAAATTTCCGAAAACTTTGCTTTAACATGTTGTCAGACACAAAAAATGAAATTCCATATCATGCCAAATGACTTCAATTTTCACATAGCAATATTTTGACCAATTTTCACTGCGCTAACTAAAACACACGCTGCACAGCTAGTTATTCTATGTTGGTTGCTGTCTTACCGTAGCTTACGAGCTAGGCGTTATTTCATGAAAACGACTGCGTGTATAAATTTTTGTGATGCCATTCACCGACTGGTTAAAAATAATAATGTACCACGGCAGACGGACACGACCCACACACTGTGGTCCGACTCTAAAACTAACCTCAACTTACGGAGTCGGGTTTGTTTCCATGTTTGGCATTTTGTTCTTTTGGCCGAGCGGTTGACTTCAAAGCAGCACTTCGCCACAGCCATTTGATTTTCTTTCTTCGCTTCTCTTCTTCACTCTCCGCGCCATTGACTAGTTGAACGTCATGCATTGAATCACTCCTCTTACCGAACCAGTTCAACTTCTTTTTACTTTTGCTTCCAGGTGGGGAATGTTTGCTGCCAGAGAAAGAATCCAAGCTGCCGTTAATTAATGGTAACGGATCAACTTCCAGGTTAGAGTCGTTAGTCGTTCGATTACCACTACCAATACTACCGACACTAACAATGGTTGAAGCGTCATTAACATGTAGATCACTAACACTATCATGTCCATTTATTATACATGGTTGAGAATCATTTAGCCTGGCTGGTTTGCTTGACGCAGGAACCCTGACATTTACACTTACTGGACCATTGGAGTCAACAACTGGTGCAGAATCTGTTGCCCTCGAGAGATTCAAGTCGGGAGAGTTTTGGACCGCTACGCTAGAATATGTAGGGGGCAGGTCTTCGAGTTTGTTGAGTTTGGGAGGGGTGGCTCCAGAGAGCTTCCTTCCAGATCCTACACTTCCAATATTGGCACAGTTTGCTAGGGCCTTGGCTATAGCGGAGCCTGTACCTGAAGATCCAGAAGGTGTTTCCGACGAGGCGTTTGCCATTATATGTAACCCGCAGAGGGATTCTATTTGAGACCATCTGTGCTGCCGTTCTTCTAGTTCCTTGGTCACCTCAGCTAAAGATGCTCTGAAACGAGTGGAGAAGACGAGATGGTTAGTTTAAAATAAGTGGTAATCAAAATAAAACCAGTCGCTTGACAAGTGTCACGCAATCACCAAAAAGCGGCTATTGTAAGAGACAATGTTGTATGCGCATAAGAGATGCGCATACCTTAGGAGATGCGTTTGAGACCACAAATCCTGATGCGTGGGAGACTGCAAAGCTTTCCAGCACACGCAGCGTCAGGTCAAAAAATGCTTCGTATGGGATGTGTCACGCAACGACTCTAAAAGCTTTTGGGTAGGAGACCACTGATACTGTGTGCGCACGTGAACAGCAAGAACTGTGTTCCTGCAATTACCTGGCTTTAAGGATGTACTGGTCCACTTCATCAATCGTTAGGTCGTGTGCCATCCTAAACGATCCTATCAAGCTGTTTCTTTTCTTTCTTATTCGTTCACACTTTGAAAAATAAATAAAAAACATTGCAAAAAATGAATTTCAGGTTCAGACACACGGTGCAAATGTTTCGTGCGGCGCTGCTGGCGGCAAAAGGTTTTAAAGAATGTCATACGTAGGAACGTTTCCTCCAGCAAAACTGTGGATTAAGGAAAGCTATCCAAACATTGCAGTATTCTAAGAACATCACGTCATTGCCAGCAATGTTGAAGTTCGAGCTCAAGAAAACAAGCTAGTTACGCGCAACGCTGCGAAAGAATATGTATCTTACTTCTGTAACCTTGCGCGTTCTAACATTTGAAGAAGTCGACGCACGGCGCGATTTCGTGTTTGCATTCAACTCTTCGTGTGAACGCTACGGAAGTGAACACAGATTTCAATTTCGTTTGTGCGGTGGTCACAAGGTGGCGTAATTCATCGTTTGAGCGCAAAGGTCTCAAGGTGTCTGACTTTATCCAATCAAAATGACTTATTGGCACTAGTTAATCTTATAATGAAATGAATCTACCATCTACGGCCATACATACCGCCTCTTTTGCTTCAGCCATTTGTTTTAATGCCTGGGATCGTTTTGCATGGAAATGCTTCGTTTCCTTTGAGTAAGTCATCTGTAACCATTCTTTTAATGCTGAAGGAGCTCTCCATGACTGGTACTCTAGTTCTTTCTGAGCCAGACGCAATGCCTTGCGGACCTAAAACGAATTGAATGAATAAATCTTTATTTTACGCCGATATATGGAGAGTCAAGTATTAGAGACCTTTAGCATGACGTTGGTTCTTGCTAGTCCCGTGAACCTCAAACTGCAGTTCAATGTCAGATGTTTTCCCTCAAACGTCCGACATTCAGCAAGGCGTCATAACGAAGTTGCTAGCTGTTTAATTAGATTAACTTTTTAGTTATTTTAGATAGCTTGTACCATACGTCCTGGACAATTTCTCTTTAATATCTTTGATAAATGTAAACATTGAGGTAATAAATAAAATCTATGTCCATGTTGTTGATGGAAGAGTGGTCATATTGAATTTTTGAAGCAGAGTGTTTTTCCGTGTTCGTGGGCGTTTTTCGGGCCCGATTCCTAGCGGTGAGTGGTTAGCCGTAAACCCGATGCTAAAGATCTCTAATATGTTGAAGTATATGATATAAGAAGACACATTCACTACCATTATATTATAAAATGTTCTAAGCACGCAACTCTCATTTCATGAATATAATGGTTTATGCGGAAGGGAGGAAAACGGGAGTACCAGGAGAAATATCCTCGTGGCAAGGAAGAGAACTTCACGTGAAACAAGCTCTTTCCACACTTGGGGTCCGCAGGAATCGGAAAACTGTGAGCTGACCTGCGGGACTGACCCGCGGGACTGACTAAAAGACGAATATTTTGCCATTACGCCACCCTTACCACAACGTTGATCAATACTTTCTTAAAGATTTTTTAAGAGTTGGAAACTGAAGCGAGGAAAGGTTAAAGATTACGGGAAAAAGAAAGAAAGGTGAGTCAACTAAACCTCTATTAATTCGTGTTCAGCATCTTCCAAACGCTGTAGCTGTTCCTTGTTCCCCTCTTTAGCATCGTGTAACTGAACAGCACCAGACTATATGAACATTCGATACATCATAAACTGCATAGTCAATATGCGTCATTATATCTATATTGCTCCAAGGGGTAGAGGTCTTAGAATTCACCCTTATAAACCACCCAAAACCACCCACCCCTACCTATTAACCCACCCCTACCCATTACACCCACCACACCAATAACACCCACTCCACCCATTTCACCTGACCCTACACATTACACCCACCCCACACATTACACCCAACCCCACCCATTCACCCACCTCACCCCATTACACCCACCCCACCCATACACCCACCCTCACCCTTTACAACCTACCCCAACCATTACACATACCCTACCCATTGCACCCCCCACACCCATTACACTCACCCCACCCATTACACTCACCCCCCATTTCCTACCCCTAACGATTACACCCACCCCACCCATACACCCACCCACATTCACCTGTTCCGAAATAGACCCGTTTGAATACACTAAACCATACATAACATAAAAAAGACCTTGGTGATTGAAAAAAATTCCATTGTTGTGGTTTTATGGACTGTCAGTTTGACACAATAGGGATTTAACAGTACGGGATCTACAGATGGTCTTCTTCCACTGGATTCCAATAATTGGAATTTAACAAGTTGATTTTAAAAAGGGAGTGAAAAAACTAGGACCAGGAGAAAACAACCCCTCGGACGCAACAGGACAGAAGCAAACTTGTTCACTTACTACATCAAGCAAATCATTGTTATTACTAGTGGAGGTTGGTGCTACATGTATGGACAGCATATAGTATCCTAACCTTAGCACTCTTTTTTTCTTCCATAAGTCTCATTTCCAGATCAGCTTTTTCTTGGATTGCAAGTTGGTGTTCTTCCTCTGCTTTGATAATCTAGGAAATAATTCATTATAGATAATAATGATCAATCAAATTGACACCTAATATTCTCTGTCAGGATGGAATTTTATTCTTAGAAAACATTAGCCTTTCTTTTTGGGTAGCATTCTCAAACACTCAAATCAAAAGATTTCCCAAAGTGAAATACAGTAAAAACTGTAGTGATTTAACACTAGTGAATTACCTGTCCTGAAGCTCTCCAAAATTCTGTTCAGCCTGTTGTAGAACACACAGATCCTTCATCATCTGATCCATCTGTTTCTTGGCTCTTCTTTTTTGATGTACTGCTAGCCAACAACCAAGGGTTGCAACAAGAACGGAGAATGCTACAACTATGTCTTTGATGAAGTTGTGACCTGATGCTGCAAGGGAATAAAATGAAGATTAAGATCTGAGAAATGTCCCTCCTTTTCCAGACCTAGTAGGGGAGGGTGGTGTGGGTATATACTCAAGTAAACCTACTAGAAGATAATGATAATAAGATCTTAAGGGAAGGAGAATACATGCTGGACTTTTAAGTTTCAAGAAATTATTTATAATTTCTCAATTTATTGAAATAAAAAAATGATTGATGTTAAAGACAGTATTCATATGAAGTGAAATTTAAATCTCATTAATTTGAAGATGCTTGGAGTTGGTTTCAATGGTAAACAGACCATCAAAAAAAGCTCATTTGCAAGTAATAATAAATAATAATGAAAAAAAAAAAAAATTACAACCATCTTATCTTTCCCTGTGAGGGGATATGCTTAATGATGTTAACTCTACTTACTCACATCCTACAGACTATTAAATACTAGCCAAATGGTAATGTGTTGATTCAATATGAAAAGGTTTTTGACTATTGAGTATGAACTAATAATTTGACATCTAATAATGATATCAATGACAATCATGCTAGGCTATTACCAAATTAGATGCACATAATTAAGGAACAAAACAGGAGCAAACAGGAACCCCTTAAGTTAGAAACAAAAGGATACAATTACAAGATTTTAACTGTGCAATGTGCAAAACTCAAGCAATGCCGTTATCCAAAAACAATCCAGATTTGTGCTACTGAGTATTATTAAACTATTAGTTTAAGATAAATGTGAGTTGCGAGGTACGATATAAAATGAATGAAAATATAAAGTATGTGAAAGCCAATGCTGCAGCTGGTTCGCAAAATATAAACTGTTAAAAAAGGGTATCTACAATGTTAGATAATGAATAAGATAGCATAAAAATTCTCATAGCAATTGTAAACATGTTAAAATATCAAAATACAGTACTGTTGAGAAATACTCAATAGAGTATCACGATTTTAGATAAAAATAAAATTGCATTAAAAAACTCTATGATGTTGTTGTTAAATTATCAAGTTAGAGTTATAGCAAATTTATCATTACAGTATGAGCATGCGAAGAAACCTAAAATGATGCAGGTTAAAAATATTTTAATATTCTTTGGGGGCTAGTAAAAGATGACAAGACATTGATTTTAATTTACTAGCCCAAAAAAATAAATTACAATGTCATGAATGGAGAAGAATAAAAGGATTGTGGTAACCAATATATATAAAGTTAACAGTTATCGTAGATTGATAAGTTTTACAAAGCCCAAAAATATAAAGTTAAGCCAAAATTGCTAAGTCAATTGCCAATTGCAGCAACCTGAAAGTGGAAAAAGTATTTCCTTTTTTGATAAATTTCAATTTAAGGAAATTATGGAGAATAAAAGTCAAGCTCTAAAGTAACTAGTAAGATTCAACTGAAAAACAAAGGAGTTTTAAAATTTGCTCTTTGGACAACAACAAGAAAAAGAACTGCCCACAAACCCACCCACAAGATCTTCTCTGCTCTTGATGAATACTTCTGCCAAAGAGAACACAGCATGACCAGGAACATCCATTATGGATCAGAAAGAGCACACATTCCAAATATAAAATATTCAAAATATGGGTGCAGTGTAGTAATGATTCTGAAATTTTTCGCACTGCAATAAAGAGTCTTCTGAGGATTGTTGGTGAAAGTGATAGTCTTATGGGGTAAATTGGAGGTTGATAATGAGATGTATGGCTTGGTTGTCACTCTTAACAGCACATAGCTGTCACTTTATGCATGCACATCAACATGTATGGCTTAAAATATGAACTTTGACCATTTTGTTAACCTTCAAGCAGATACCTGTTTCCTCAAACACATAAACTCAATTCAAAAAACACAATAAAAAAAGTGAAAAATCCTAAGTCTGGGAGGAATTTCTGAAACATTTGATAGAAATTTTTTTCCTTCTAAGTGCAGAAAGTTATGTGGCAAAAATAAATGGAATTAGTACTACTTATTCAACTGTTGAATGTCAACACTAATATCTACTGTAGCTGGCAACAAGTAACTATTAATATTTAATTAGCATCTTTGGATAAATTATAATATTAAAAGAAATAGTTTTTCCATTTGAATAAGCTACAGTGTATAGATTGATTACCTGGTGGGCCAAAGAGAATAACATCCATGGCTCGCAGAGATATCTTCTTTCTATGTTTAGGATCTTTGATACCAAGGAACACACCATTAGATGGTTGGGCAGCAAGTCTATCATGAACAAAAGAAAATTCCCAAAAGTTTGTTTTGCATATTTATTGTTGAGATGATTTTTATTTTTAATGAATCCATGCATGCATCACACAGATAGATTTTACTTTCTTTATCACACAAGAAAACAAAAATCAACTGCTTGATCAAATTGGGCTTTCATACAGTACTTATTAACTCAGTGCAAAACATATGTTTCAACCTAAAAAATAAATGTGCACACACAAAAATTAGTTGGATATTTGACCAAGAATTTTGCCTGTACTGTTTATTTTACACATGAAGCAGCAATTTTTTTGATAACGCTCCTGCTTAGTTGAGTTATTTTTTCAAAGTTTTAGCTGTGCCCATTAAAAGCTGTTTCTAACTAACTCATGCAGGCAATTGTGCCAAAACTTTAAAACTCTTATCACAGTTACCTTGGTAACATACTGCCATTAATACCAGCGGACGTGAAGTCGTTGACATACTGCGGCAGATGAACATACTCAACAAGCCAGCTTACCACCTGTGCATTACTCCAGTTGTGAACTATAAATGTATAATTTAATTGTGACAAGAATAATAATTAATATTTTGTCTTTCATGAACATTAAAAGTCCAAGTTTTTGATTGAGTTATCTTTGTCTGAGAAACATTTTACTTTGTAAACATGTTTTATCAAGCTAATGAAGCAATAGCTTGCTTTTTTTCTATAGCACAACGAAGTTTAGCAACAGTATAGACGGTCCTTGGAGTTGAAGGGCTAAGGAAAGGGAAGGGAATTTGAAGGGGAAGATGAAAGATGGAGGAAGGAAATCAGGAGGAAGGGAGAAAGAGAAAATAGCTAGAGGGGAAGTGAGAGATGATGAAAGGAGCTAGGGATAAGAGAGGGGGAAGAGCAGCAGTGAGGGGAGAAAGGGAAAGTGTGGAAGGGGGAAAAGAATGAGAGGGAAACAGTGAGAATAGAGGAAAGAAGGGTGTGAATTATGAATCATAGTAGGGGGTGTATGTTACCTTCACTTGCTATCCAGCTGTTCCAGAGGTCACTCACAGATATTTGGGTGTCATTACCATGAAAGAGATTGCGGCTATTCTTATCAGTAACTTTAAGCTCATCTCGAATGAACTGAAACAAACCAGTTTGTATTAAGCCACTAATTGGCTTAAAAAAACAAACGTTATAAATCGGGTACACATCAATAAGCAGTCTGTCATACCTCATCAGATTCACTCATGTCTACTTCTCCATCACGATCATCATCAAGATGACTATGAATTTTTCCAATGGCTTCATAGTTTGATTGTTCACTTTCATCTGATAAAATAATTTATTTTATAAAAGGTAAACGACATTAAAGTTTGTTAATTGAGAGCATCAATACAGGTACAGGTAGCCCATGAATAGTTTTCCTGCTTACTCAAAAGGCTAACCAGCTGAGTGGTAACCTGGGGTTAAAAGTTGGGTTACAGTAGCCTGGGAATGAGGGCCAGGGGCAAAACAGCTACTCGTAAACATGCTGTGATTGGCTGAAACAAAATTCACAGCTCAGCTGGAAATAAAATCTGATCAAATGAAAGGACACAAACACTAAATAATAGGCCAGTTTCGAATTCTAAATACTGCTGTGTTTCTTGATTACAGACTCATTTGCACAGGGTTAGCCTCAAGTTTGTGAAGAATATTCACAATGTTCCAGTCAAGGTCCGTAGAGTTTCAAAGTGTTTGTATTGTTGAAGTTGTGCATTCTTTACTTTTCTGTTGGTATTTGTGAATATTTAAACACTGATGCGAGGCTATCCTGTGCAAATGAGTCTGTAATCAAGGAACACAGCGGTAATTTGGAATCCTATTCATTCAACTGGTCTATTAATAACCAGTCCTGGGGTTTATAACAAAATATTTACACCAAAACGTTGCATCAACAGTGAAAATTGACTAGACTAATAAGATGCAAATATATCAACTTTTGCTGAGTTGGGTCTACTTCATGACAATATTGACATTATGAGTCAGCCCAATGAATCTCAAAGATTAATTCATTTCTAAAGGAAATATTTATAAGGAAACTCTATGTATAGCATTTTCAATAAAGAATTTAATTATGTTAAATTAGTCAGTTAACATTCACACTTATTGAGTGATTAGAAGTTCAATCAGAGTCAGACCCTAGAATATATTTCAAAACTTTGGACAACATAAAAATCTTGATTAGCTAATCTACTACAATGTAAATAAATTGAGTCAATAATGGAAAATGTTTGAAAATAGGATAAGGAATGATTTAAACAAGACAACAAAGCTGATTTAAAAACCTATGAACCAGACAGGAAAAAGATCCTGCTATTTCGTGACAAAACCTGGTTTCCACAAAAACAGCCATATAATTGACAGCTCTTGATTGACACATCATCAAAGGATGTTTTTCCATAGTTTCCACTTCTTTATTGTTACTTAATTAAATAAACTTTTGTAAAACATGTTTCAAAAAGGAAGGCAAATCGGCTGGCAAATTATATATCATGGATCAATTATAGGGTCCATTTGATCTTAAGTTCTGCATTGCTACAATCGAAAGTGATAGATCTAAAATTATTGCCTAGTGAGGTTGCTACGAGAGATTTTATAAATATATTCCCTAGCAACAAACCAAGTAACAAGTGCTCACTGAAAGTTTGTAATTCAAAACATGAACCAATACTTTAAACTATACGCAAACTTGCTATAAAAAATATCCTAAATTAATATATTTATATTATGAATAAATGTTTTCGAAAATTGTTCAAAATAATAAAACTGTTTATAGACGACCAAGGAATGTCATCAAGGACGCAAAAAATTATGAGGCTACAAAAAATAGCTGTTTCTAAATGAAAAAAAGTTGATAAATGGGAACAAGAATATTTCTGAATATTCTGAAATATTTGTCAGCATGACTGTGTATAAAAAACAAATAAAATTCTTTTTGAAAAACATAAATAAAGACAAAAGCAACCTATGAATTGAAGAGCGATTTTCTGTGTATACTATTAAAGCTATAGCTTAACATACAGTGTAAACCTTAATGCTTAACACTCTAGTTTCTGATCAGCACTTCCTGGGTAGACAAGACAATACAATGAAGGATCATTGCTAGGACACAAATAATATCCTAAGGGGAGAGGTGTGAAAGCTGGTATTCAAACTCTTAACTATAAAATCTTTTACAATTTAACTCTAAGATAAAACTCCTCAGTAGCGCTTATTAAAAACACTGAATGCAATTATTTGAATGTACTTTAAAATGCAACTATACAGCAGTAGTTTTTATATTCATTCAGGATGAATAATATATTACTACATTATTGAGCCTTACATTAACAAACACGTATTCCTTTCGCCAAAGATAGCAAATAATGAATTCCGTCCAATATTAAAATTAAAGAGAATGCTGTAAAAATTCTAAAAAATTCATAATAAGTTGACTCAGCCTACTAACAGCTGGAAGTATATCGTACATGAAAATATATTTATCTTAGAATGGGATATTTCATAGCTTAGCTAGGTGAGGCATTTTTAGATAAGCTTAATTTTGACTAAGCCTGGTTAATAAGACATAACATTTTGTTAATAAAAATGCTTTTAAAAATGTGTTTTTGAATATTATAACGTTGCTGTGTTTTCAAAATAAGATAGTTTTGAATGTCGTTGACCAGCTACATGATGATACGTTTTAACCACTATTCCTTATTAAATAAACGCTCATGCAGTCAATTTATATCAGTGAGAAAGAATCTAGTGAGGAAGAGTCGAGGTCATAAAAATTCAAAGGAATTGTTTCACAAAGTCAACAAGAAAGACGGTACAGGAAAGTAGACTTACCAATTTTTAACTCCAGCTCGTGATGGTGTGACGCTTGAAAACCAGTCAACACGAGGAAAACCAGAATTAGACGAAACATTTAGAGGCCACCCAAGATATTAGAAATTCCCCTTTAACCCTTCATGTTTTTCATTTCAAGGCGATAACTTTACGGCTAACTTTCGTCAAGAAATTCGAGTAGCTTGAGATACTCCATGGTCAACACTTGCTGTTACTCTGTTGGCTGATTCTGAGAGGAAATGGGATCACGGCCAGTCGGTGAACGATCGGGCTAGAGCGAAAATATATCGAGATCTTCCGAAAATAAGGCGAGACTAGCCGAAGAGAAAAGTTTTCTCATTTCAGTATCTCGGGAAAAGTTCGGTATTATTTTTATGTTTTCCGATATCCCTCTCGAGACGGAAGTTAATTTAATTTCCGTGATACAGTCTACTATTACTGAAAGTTATATACGATATCAATATCTTGGGTTATTTGGTAAAAATTACGACACTTGGAAGTCCGGTCTTTCCCCTTTGTAAGAAACTTGATATTTTTTTCGCGCTTCTTGCGCTAACTTAAACGATCCAAGAACTTCCGCTAATATGCTTCGTGCCAGATTCGTACCTTATTCGGATTTTACGATTTCCGCTCGAGACTGACGTAAAAGCAGAGCGATTGGTAGTCGGAGCTGTGACACGTCAGAAATCTGTTTAGGTTATACAAATTGTGATCTCAAAATGCCGGTTGATCCGGTCGCAAATGGTAAGAATTCCCTTACATTTGTCTAGTTCAGACACTATTCTTTCTCTCTCTGTATTTTAAACATTAGTTAAGTCGAAATTACCCGGTATGCTGGCTTGGAATATACGCGAAGGTTGGTGTAGAATGACTTAATGAAACGGTGTCATGGCGGAACTGGGTTGTTCAACTTTTACTTTGATCGGTATTATTTTGATCAGATTTTGTGTCAGAGAACGAAAGAACTTCATTCTAAGATCATATATTTTCATCGTCGTTGTTTCTTTGGTGGAATAGATTAACAGCTGATTTTATTTTAGGATTCAAACGCAGTGTACGTGTCGGTCACTGTCCATTACACAATGTTTACGCTATGAACGCAGAAATCGCTCACATTTACGTCATTTTTTACAATCCAGCAACTTCTTTATTGTCATAAACCTGCCATCTAACCATGGAATACTCGATCTAACTACTTAAATGCTAAACAAATGAGTCTTTCAACAAAGGCTTGAACAAAAAATTTTTAATATTCATGATTCAAACATCTGTAAATTTTGGTTTAGACTGCTACGTATTTCACTTCGATAAGTCAGTTTGTAACGATGCATTTATATTTTACAGCTCCATCGACTAGTATAATCGCTTATAATGGAGATTCTCCAAGAGGATGGAACGATCCACCGACCTTTGCTTTTTCTGGTCAAAAAAGCGGTGGATCTCGCCCTAAACTTGATTTGAGAAAAAGGGTTTCTCATCATCAAGCTTTACAAGGAACCAATACACCTCCTAATCCTCCTACTACTCCAACTACTTCATCTTATGCCACTGGGAGTGAAGTTTCGGATAGTAAGTAGAAATAAATATCTTAATACTGACTTCTAGAGTTGATGTTCTTAAAACCTCTTAAATGTTGAATGTTTATACCATGTACAGTGTATTATATTTGACCCATTATATTTATTCGATACACTTGAATGATATTATCTTTTTTTTGACATCACGAATCTTCTTTAAAATATTTTCCCCAAGTAGACACATTAAAACCTCTTTTAGATAGGTAGAAAAAGTATTCACCCTTTTGGGTGATAATCTAAACTGTTTTGACATTTGATACTCATGGATATCAATAGTATAATGCGTAATAGGTAAATCAGGTAATATCACTAGTATAATCAAGATATGCTTTCACTCTTTCCTTAAATGTTAATATGACATTCATGGATACTTTGATGAGGAGGCGATATTTTCTTTTCTTTTCTGTTTTCATTGAAAATATTAAAAAAAATTTTTTTTAACCTTAATATTTGTATTGTTTAATATCAGCTGTTACAGTATATTTATCTACAGGTCAGCTGAATTGAACATCTTGATTATGACTTCAAAATGTCAACATTGAATCAGCTCAACACAAATCAACTCTAATAAGTTGTTTCTTTTTCAGGAATGGCCAGTTTAAGCCTACATTCTTCTTCACCCATGAATCCGCGCAATACTTCACCACATCCGCATAGTACTACCCCTCCTCTACATTCTAAGACCAGCCATACTCCGCACACTACTGCTCCTGCAGTACCACTTTACTCTCCACCAACTACAGAATCATACCATAACCACAACAGAACTCATAGTCTTCCATCAAACTTTACACCAAGTCCTTCTCCTGTGCTACCAGGAATTCCACACATATCGTCTAGTTCTTCTTTGAGTACTGGTATAGTACCTGCAGATGTAGTTAAAAGTCCTAGTCCTGTGCCAGTCTTAGGTACTCCAACACATTTGGGACAACCACTTTTTCACATAAAAGATCATTCTTTTGAACCAGTGAAAACTCATAATGAGTCTGGTGTACGTTCAACAGCTGATTTAGGTGACCATCTTGATGATCATATGAATGGGCATCATCCTCCTCAGATATTCCAACCAACACCATATCATGCTGTCAATGGACAACCAGCAAGTACAAACACGATACCACCTGTCCAGACACATATGACACCATCTCCAGGATTAATCACTGCACCTTCGACATGCCCTCCAGTTGGTCATGTATCTCCTATTCCAACAACCACTCCTATTACGTCAACGCAGCCAGGGATTACAAGTGGAATACCGTTTTCTGGTGGATTGGGTCATGGAATGTCGTCCCACCCTCCTCCATCAATAACCCCGCCAGCTCATTTCACAAATACTCATCCACATGTTAATCATATTACACCACCATTGCCAGTACCAAACACTCTGCCCCCATTCCCTGTTGCCCACAGAACACCAACTCCAACACCTTCAACCCAGTCAACCCTAGCAGCTCCTGCTTCAGGTTCCTTAAGCACTGGGAGTACTCCAAGGTGTCTGTCGCCTGAAGAGAATGATGTTGATGATGGTGTAAATGAGATGAGTGATGAAGAAGGCCTCAAAGCTACTATGGATGCCCTTAATGATGTTGTTCAAAAGTGCCATCTTAAGGTGCGTTCCGCTCTGAAACCGTAGACTGAAACCTCTTTTTCATTGGGGTACATGTTTTAATAGAGTATAAAGTTTTTATTTCCTATGTCTTGAAAGTGTTTCTAAAAAAATGATAAAAATTGTCCTGAAAAAGCTTACAATAGAAAGCCTTTTTTTTGTCTTTTTCCTTCCTGAATTACTGTATTTGTTGTTTTCCATTAATTTCAAGTGTTCTGATTTCAACATTTAGACACTTCACTTTTCTGATTCTTGGTTTTTTTTTAAACTCATTCATGGAAATTCAAAAACTATAACTGTTATAATAAATTCAATTGCAATAATGTGATAAAAAGATTTCTTACAGCAAAAGGGAGCCCAGACTTCAAATCAAGGTGTTAACTTTAAGTACTTCCTCAAATAAGATTACCATATTTCATTAAGAAATTGAGTTTCCAAATGATTATATTTATAAATGCTCTAGAACATTCATCACTAAGATAGCTTCCATTTTGTTTCAATTACCTTTTATTGTCATTGAATCCAAAATAAACCCTAGTTACTGAAAATATTTTTATGTTTTAGAAACGAGAAAGTGATAACATAGCAAAAAGACTCAAGGTCATGTCAGATATGTGGATGGAAGGAAAACTTGGAAAGACTGTGAAAAAGAAAATGATAAAGTTAGCCAAAGGTATGTATTATAGTTTTAAATAGAGAGATTTCAACTCACTCAAATCACTCTCCAAAGATCAACACCTGTTCAAGAGTATAAAGTTTTATTTAATGGTTTTGATTTAAATTCTTAGTCTGTTCTCGCACAAATTATATATTTTTACCATAATTTGGTGCTCGGCTTACTATGTTTCTCATTCTTCTTTATTTAATCCTCCTTTTTGGAATTTATTATTTTCTCCAAGAAATGCCTCGCAGAAATTCTAAATTTATTTTCATATTAATCATTAATGAGCATTAGTAATCTCATTTAGATAAGGTACATGTATAGTTATGGCTAAGGACTCTTAGTAGTTGAATTCCTAATGTTACTAGAAGTTTCTGTTCTGATGAAATATTATTTATTTCTACACTATACATGCAAATGTTTTGTCTTTAAAATTATTGCCAAAAATTGAAGGGAGCCTTCCAAAAAAATTGAGTTTTGTTTTTATTAGCCTTTGGTTTCCACCTATCCTGGTTATGTGGGTGGCTGCTTATGAATTCTAGTGTAAATTCTTATTTAAAGTTAGTGATTGGATTTGTAAGAAGTAATAAGAAACACTAAAATATTAATCCATTATGAATAGTTTAAATTTATTTGATCATAAGAATTGAAAAAAAAGAAGTGAAAAACCATTTCATTAAACTGTGGACATTAAACTGTCTTTATTGCTGTCATGAGTACCAGGGCACAAAACAATGGCTCCTCAGTCATGTCTAGCTGAATTGGATGTGGTCAACTGTGGTCATACATTGCCCTTTCACCTGTCATTATCTTTTGCCCTGAGTACTTTGAAGTTCCTACTGAATCAGTTCCAAATTAGTTCTGCTTGGGTTAATCAAACCAAAAGCATCAGATGAAGTAACTCTGTAGTTTTTTATTAACTTGATTACAGGCTTTTTGTAATATTGATGCTTATTTTGAATTTTTTTTCTTTATCGTTGTAGCCCTTGACAATGGAAGAGGTGAAGATGCCCACCACATTCATGTCACCATCATAGTGGACCATGTCACAGAGGTAATTTACAATACTATTCATCAAAGTCAAAGATACATAAGTTCAATCAGACAGGAATAAGACAAGATAATACTCTTAAGAAAATGAACTTGAGTCTAAATACACTCAGGTGCAGAGAGCTTTACTTCCCAGGGGCATAGCGAGGATTTTCCCAAGGTGGGAGGCCCAAATTCTAAATGGCTGCTAATTTGTTGCCACGAGGGGGATGTGGGCATGCCCCCCCTGCTGCTTATGCTCTCGTTTCCTATATATTACCACTGTTTTCATTGCTACATGTACTTGCTGATTGAGGCAACCGTTGCCAAAAGGAAAATGGGCCATTACACTGCCGCCAATCAGAGTATGTAAAGTTACTTTATTCCCTGTCACGACGTTTTTGGTAAGTGCTTAGCAATGAAAACAGTGGTAAGCAAACTTAGGAAATTTGAAACTTTCATAAATGAGTCAAGTTAATGGGGTCCCTGATGGTTGACAATCACAAAAAGTTGCCAGTTGTCCCAAGATTTAAATTTACTTGATTTTAACCTCTTTGTAAATGATTTTGTTTTACAGGTAAACCAATGGATAGTTGCAGTCAAAAGACTCATTGCTTTAGTTCGACATCAAGGAGTAAGCACAGCAGCTTCCTGACACTGTTCCACTCAAAGTTGTGTCCAAAAAGATTATTATTCCAACATCTCCCAAGATCAATTGTTTCTAGTGCTGGAAGGAACAATGATACAAATTAAAAAATATATTTAAAGTCTCAAAAAATGGTGTTTCTCGTGGAGAAGCAGACAGAAGATCGCACTGAAATACTCAAAGAAATACCTTAAACAAAAGACAATAACATTCTTGTAGTTTTTAGAATTCTTCAAAGAAGGCATTCCTTGTGAGTTTTCTCTCCTTCCCAAGCCTCCCCACCCACAAGGAACGCCTGGCTATGCAGGCTATCAAAGTTGAGACTGACATGTCTCTTACATGTAAGTTAAGATCCGAGCAAGCCTTGAAAGTGCAATTTTAAAACTGCTTACTAGTTCTCAAACATTGGGATATTTTTTTGTTGAATTGGATAAACAAAATACTATGCTATAATAAAGAAATAAAAAAAGGCTTAAAACAAGCTTAGAGCTTTTTACACTATTTTCCTCCTAAGATATTCCAATGTGATTAAGTACTTTCTTTATTCTGGAAGCCATGAGCGGAAATATTTAAAAATAATATAAATGAAAGTAGGCTTTAAAATCATGAAATAACCAATGCAGGAATAATTTAAAATCCTAGTTTTAGTGGTCCACTTTCAATATTTTTAATTCAAAAGTAAATATTGGGAATTACAAAGGTGAGACAAAAAGTCACACCAAAGATTAAAGTTATTTACCAGTAGCTTGTTATTTTAACCTTGGCATAGATCTACTAGCTGCTGTTTTTCCACTTAAGACTACTTGTCATTCCCTTGAGTATTACTTCTTTATGTTACCATAGTGCTTAAGAAGAACAGATAAATATTAAATAAAAATCTCAAACAAAGAATTTCAATCTCAAGGGAATGACATGGTCTTAAACATTAAAACCTTTTTATGGATTGATTCAAGGGGTTGTGGTAGTGCACTTACCTCTGGGGTCTTGAGTTTAATTTCTGAACTTGGAATCAAAGTTTGCAGAGAGTTTGCTGGTTATGTGGTACTCTCTTCATCAGACTGTAGACTATAATTTTCGCCCTCCACAAATCAAAAAACTGAGATTCCAATCAGCCCAGAGATTGTTTTAGGGTTTGATAAAGGGGTGAGATATGGTAATGAACAACTTACTGAACTATTATTTAATCCATCAGCCTCTCTTCACATATGCGCTTTCCTTCAGTATGTTGCTTCAAGATGTAATTATTTTTTTAGGTGAATTATCAGATTCAAATATTAATTCAGTAATGTATTAGATGCAATATTAGTGGTCCTGAGAAATTTCTGAATTAATTGAATTGATACATACCCCGGGGGCCAGAGGTTATTCATTCTCACTTGGAGCTTGCTCATTACAACCACAGGTAGCAAAATAGAATCTCTGGAGTCCGGGGTGATTGTTACATTACGTCATCAATAAAACAAACATCAAATATATGAAATGTTGTGTGTTCAGATCTACTTTTAGACCTGGTACTACTTATTAGTAGTTTTTATAAACCCGTGAAATACACACTAGCCTTATACAAATTAGTAGACCTTAAATCCATCGTGTTCTTTTGTTGTTATTTCACTATTACACAATAACTAATGATATCTGTTTCACAGGTTTATGAAAATCCCTCTCGTAGAGTTCTATCTAGATATAAGCTCAGGCCCTGGTCATAATGTATGGCAGGCGGGAAGGTGAAATTGAGGGGGGATCCGGAAAAGTTTGGTAGGAAAAAGGGGGGGATGGGCAAGTCTTTATCAGAAAAATGGGGGGGGGGGGGATGCACAATTTTTGGAAGAAGCTACAAGCCTTGCTTAGGGGAAATTGTATTTTTTTGCATGACTTTAAGGGGGGTGGGTGTTAAGAATTATTCTGGACATTTGAAATTTTCACCAGCCCCCTTCCTGCCATACATGAACACAGCCTAACAAAGTACTGTATTTGAAATAAGATTTCGTATACACCAATGTTAACTTTTTTTTTTAAATGCCAAGCTTTTGGTCATTTGAGGGCATATTGGCCATCCTCAGGACTACATGCAATAACTTACACTTGTGTAAGTCAAATGCATCTTATGTACAAGAATACACTTGAATAAACAACATATTTGAATCAGGTTTTCTATCCAATTTACAACCTGATGAATAGCAAAGAAAACCACTTTGTATGCAATAATGTACATAATATATAGGCAATATAAGGGCATTCTCTAAGAATAGCTGGAATGAATGATCATTTTCTTGTTCATTATTCTTGTCAAAAATAGACTGGGGTTCAAACTGCAGAGTGGGTAGCCTGGCAACGAGGCTAGGATTCAATTATTTTGATCAGTATGTGCGCATGATAATGCTCTCTTTTCAGTGTAAAAAGCATACTGTAGGATTACAAGGTACGACACATTGATCAAATTACTGATATTTTTAATCAAAATACCAATGAATTTTAAATTTGTTATGTTCACAGTGTCAGAAATAAATAGATTGTCTCCATGATTTTGTTGTAAAAAATATTAAAAAATGATTATCTTCTTAAATAATCATTAAATTGGTTTATAATCAAGACAGGTGAATCATTTCAGATATCATTAATACGTTGATACAATTTTTTTTAAATTGAATAGTGCCAGGATTATTTTGTTGAACATCATTCATGTTACAAGATTTATCAATGAATATTTTAAATCAACTCTGTGTATCACTCAATTGTCTAGCTATATTCTGAGTATAGCTTATTACCAATACCTGTTTTAATATTATCTTGTAAAAAAACTTTGAAAATTATGGCAATAAGCTCAATCAATCAATCACATCTTAAATTTGACCAATTATTGACATACAGTATATTAATGCATGTTCAGTAGGAGGAGAAAATATGGCCACCATGTAGGTAGATGTGACAGTTAAAACACCAAGACCGAATTCTTCGTTAAAATCAACCATTGCAACATGCATTTTATATTGAAGCTATATATGATTTTAAAAACCATAGTAGAGCTCATGCAAATCATTAAGTACTGTAAGAAATCACCACAGACTTAAACTCAAATTAAACTGTCAGAATCATTTTTTATTCTGTGATCATTTTCTAAATCTATGAACATATATAATTTACTGCTACCAGCAGTATCCTTTGACACTTTTTTAGCTAAATGTTCAAAGAGGTTGAATTGTTCATGTTTGTATTATTAGTATTGATTATTGTTAGTATAGTCCTGTCTTGAGAATAATACTTCTGTCAGTGTTGGATATTTATACTATATACTAGTGCATCAAGATGCTAAGCCATTTCTTACAGTTTCGATGTGTCTGAACCATTGTTGATTTTCTTCATCCAGTCGATAAGGATATTGTTTAGTTTTAATGGACTACAACAAAAAATATGTTTTCATTTATTTTATATTTTTATAGAAAAAAAGGTGAAAGAAAGAGAAATCTTCTAAGAAACATTAGAGGTTTTGCAGCATCGCGTGATAGCAGCCATATGACAGGAGGCCAATAGAATCTGGTCTAATTTGATTTACGTGAGAAAGAATTCAGTCTCCCATTTGGAAAAGACTCTATTGTTGTGCCTCCTGTCATGGCTGCTATCACATAATGGTGCAAAGCCTCTACATAAATACTGTAACAACATAAGCAACATTTTCTACCTATACTATGCTTGATGCCCTGGCGGTGACATTGACAAGAAGTGGGTGTAATTGCTCACATTGTCCCCTTTGTGTTTTCCTATCAACTTACCAATCCAATGGGGTCCAGTGACTTGACTCTTCTATGTGCACTTGAGACAGCTTGACAGCCTAAAGAGAGGAATATGGAATAATTCACAGGAAGAACATCTCACAAAGAAATAGAAAGCATGTACATGTACTGCGTTTTATAATATAATGATAAAACTCACAGAGGTTGTACTGCCACAGAACACAGCAGAGCAAGCAATTTTTTTATTTCTTTTACAAAATAATAAAATAACTAAAATAATTTTGGATAGGAATAACACAACTGAAAGAGTGCATGCATATGCTATGTGCTCTCATAAAGCATGCACTCTCAACCAATCAGAACACAAAATTTATAGTTGTGCACGGTTATTTTTTACAAAGCACTGTATTTGATGAACCAATGGACATATCAATTGTTAAAATGTAAGCTGATTTATAAGGACTTACAGGATGAATGGTAAATGCACAAGACTAAACATTTTTAATAATTAATATATAGATTACCCAGTCTTTCATGTGTGCACTTAATGCTGGAGTTATAACTCGGTCATGACCGCATGTGATCATCAGCGAAGGTTGCTGAATCTAAACAAAAACAACTATTGATTAACATTATAATTGAATCTTATTGTAAGACAATGATATGCTTGGCTAATCTCGTATTAATAAGAATCTAGTAAAATATTACTTCTTGGTGGCATACTAAAATCTCACTTTTCTTCCAACGACTTTTAAGCTCCAAAGCCAGTCCCTTTCAGTGTTCCTGTACCAGTTCAGAGGTCCCCTAATGGATAGATGTGTTGTATTAGTAAGGAAGAAATGATGCTGGTGGATGGGGAAAAGGAAGAGAAGAATGGAAGGGAGGAAGAACAGAAAAGTGGAAGGGAAGAAGGAAAGAAGGGAGGGAGGGAGGGAGAGAGGAAGGGAGAGAGGGAGGGAGGGAGGGAAGGAAGGAGGAAGGGAGGGATGGAGGAATATACACAACATCTAGAGTACCTGAAGCCAGTCTTAGTGAAGCTCTCTACGAAGTAATCCAAATCCTGCTCCGTTATCAAGGGACTTCTTTCTACGTTTTCTGGAAAGCCTTTGAAGAATCCACCTATGAATGAGAAAATCATTTAAGTGTGTTGTTGTTTCGTTACTTGACTGGTACCTATTTTTCATCTGAATGAAATTTGATTTTGACTTTACCTCTTTCAAGCACATTTGCAGTAGAAAGCTCACTCCCTATCAACTATATGTGTGAGATAAAAAAATTAAAAAAAAGACATACAACTTTTGATTGCAGAAATGACAAACATCACTTGTGCATTGGAAAACATCTTATTAAAATCATTACTAGGGATATCACCGGACTGTGGCAACACGTCAAAAATTAATTTGTCTCGCTACCACATCTTAATTTGTCTACTGACACACCTACTTTTGTCACTGTCTTGGATCTAGTACATTACCAGCAAGGTATTCACTGTAATAGATGTGACAAAAGTAGGCGTGTCAGTATCTAGATGAATTAGGGTGTGGTAGTGAGACAAATTTCTGAGTTGTCGCCACAGTTTGGTGAGATCCCTAGTATTATTTTTGAATTATCATAGAATATGAGTCCCATCATTTATTTTCATGGGCCAGCACAGACCTCCCCTGATGCCCTATCAACCAGCTTTTGGTCAGCATCCCATTGTTACCTTAATGTCAGTGCACAATTATGCGGTAGATAGCCATTTGTCAAGAAATTGAGAAATGACCAACCACCCACCATAAAATGACTGAAAAACAGCCATCAAACCACCAAACGAACAGCCAGCAGATAGAAAGACAGATTTGAATTCAATTCATACCTTATCTTTTGAATATCTTAGCATGTAGATAAAAGTTTTCCTTAAGTCAGATTCAAACTCCTTTTCTGCTTCTCCCTTTGAAAATAGAAGTCAGCACTTGGTTATAAATTATCAATAATCAATCTCAGCTGTCATAATGTTTAGACAATAGTTTCAAAAACAGCAGAGAGAATGATGCATAATGTCATACCTCTTTGTGAAAGTACAGCTGATATTGAAATGCCCCTGGTTTGGCTTGAAGAGCTTTGAGAGGATTAACTGTTGGGTTTGGCGGTCGGTACGGAGTCATGTTAGCGACGGCACTATAATTAATTGTGAATATTTAGACACTGATACGAGGCTAACCCCCAGTAAAAGAGTCTGTAATCAAGGAACTCAAAAATGGTTTATTTAAATGTATTCCATCATGTCATCAGCTACTTACCGTACTCTGTCAGAATAGTGAATAGCAAGGTCCCATGCAATTACTCCACCCCAGTCATGGCCTACAACTGTTACTTGAGGTAGGAGCTACATCAAAAAGATAGAAAGGTTTGTAAAACACAAAGGATACCATTGAGAATATACATTGCTAATACTGTAGCTTACTATAGAAAGCATTTAAACTATAATGAGAATGTAATAGTTTGTGTAAAATATATCAGAAAGAAATCCATGAAATATGTTAACTACTTATAATTCAATGAACATGATACTGTCAACAAAGCACAGCACTAAACTAGCCAATATGCCTAAGATGGTGATGGTGATGATGGCATAAGATTGCCAGAATATTGGCATGTGGTGCTTGGTAAAATATGGATTTTGATTACAGAGACCATGCATTATTCCAGCTTACTTCTACTCAAGACATACTCGTTATTTATTTCTTCATTTATATTACAGTAGGTCTTACCAGACAATCCAGGAGAGAAATAATATCCTGTACATGATAAATAAAAAACATTAGAAACTGCACTTTAATTTTGGAAAAAGAAAGGAGAGAAGATGATGATGGTAATAATGATGGTGAAGGGAAGGAATGATGGTGATGATGAGGAATGATGCCAGCCTGTGATGATCATGATGATGGGATGATTTTGATGATGGTGGGATGATATTAATGTTGGTGGTGGTGATGATGATGTTGGTTGTGATTGTGATGATGACAATTGGATGATGTTCATAATGATGAAGATGATGGTGATGATGAAGTGAATGATCGATGATGTTGGGGTTGATGATTGTAATGATAATAATGATACCTACTTTTGATATGTTTTCTCTGCCATAGGCTACAATCTCTAGAATGGGAAGATGGAAAAGAAGCATTTTTGAAAACCTGTTTTTGTTATGACAATAAAAAAATTAAATCTGAAAAGGTTAAATTATTGTCATATATTTACATGTACCTGATGGACTAGTTGTCTGACCATATCCTCTAAGGTCTGGAGCAATAACCCTAAAACCAGCCAGTGCGAGTGCTGGGATCTGAAAAAGAAATCATTGCATAAAATTGATGTGTATTTTTTTTTCTTTTTTTTCTTTGAAAAATACACTAATAAAATTATTTAGAAAATATATTTAAAATCCATGAGGATGTTTCCTGAAAAACAAAGTAAAGTGAATTATAATAGTAAATTCCATTTTATATTACCTGATATTTCCAAATGTACCAGAATTCAGGGAATCCATGCAAGAGAATTACAGCAGGACCTTGACCAAGATCTACATAATGCATCTTGATACCAGTCTAGAAAGAGAAGCAATAGAATTCTCACTTTACTAGTTGTAACTAGTAGCCAACACAAAGCCAGCTATAGTTCAAAATGTACTTGATGTTGTTTAGGCTTCCATTAATCAAGTATTTAGTGGTTCAAGTTAGTATTATTTGGATTAACCAACTGGAAAAACCTAGACACCTTTGCCTCATGGATTAATATGTGTATTTGGGTGTGACCTTTAAAAGTGTTTTTTTTTCATATTGGTTGAATCAAACATTAATTTTATGCAAGAACACAGGTCCAACATGTTTCTAAATGTATGGGAGGGGGTGTGTGTGTGTGTGTGTGTAGAGTGGGGTAAAGGGGGTGAAGTTGGCTGACTATGAGACCCCTTGTGGCACATTGATCAGAATGCAGCTCATTTTTGAAGTACATAACTATAAGGTTTCCAATTCTCATGAGATTGACATTCTTTTGTTTTTCTCTCAAAATTGAGCTCATTTGATGTCACATGTAAAGGGTCTATATAAAATATTTGGCCTTCACCCCTAAACCCTTCTTCTGGAACTGCAGCTGTATTTGTTTTTTGCTAAAATAAATCATACAGTCTTGCTTACCTTTAATGTCACAAAGCAATGTGGAACCTCATTAGGTGAACATGGTGAGACAGGATGTGGGGCAAACACCTTCAAGAAAAAAAATAATATGTACTTATTGACTGAGTGGGAGGGCCGTACGGGAAAATATTTGGCTCGAGGTGATGCCGTACGGACCGAGCGCAGCGAGGTCCGTACAAATGACCGAGAGCCAAATATTTTCCCGTACGGCCCGACCTAACTCAGTCAATAAGCATTTTATCATATGACCCTCACGAAAATAAAAATAATTAAAAAAAAGAAAGCCCGCTTACGTCAACCCGTCCGGCCCCCATCACGTGACTTTTTCCAATGGTTTTATTAGAGCACGCGAGCAGGGCCATACGGGTCATATGATAATATGTCATATTACTTGAAACACAAAGGGTTTTAATATTCAGTGTTAGCTTATTATTGTCGTTTATGTGTTTCCTTTGTCCACCACAGGCAACCCAACTTACATCTACACCAGTAATCTCCTTTAGTGTTTTGAGTGCAGAAAAAGGATCTTTGACTTGAATTGTAGTCATTCCTAGCTCTTTTGCTGGCTTTAAGTTATTTGGCAGATCATCCAGCACTATGGCCTACAGAAAATCAAAAATCAATGAATGAGGATTTCTGTGTTAATGGCGATGTGCATGAGAAGACACATACACTGTAATATGGAAGCAACTCAAACAAAGGATCTCATCATTCTCAAGTAAATGACACATCATCTGAAATACCAAAGCAAGATGCCCAAGCTAAAGAGGTTTATCATCAAGGATAATTAACTTACCTCGTTAATATTGACACCCATTTTCTCACAAACAACTTTAAATGCTTCACCATCAGGTTTGCGCAGTCCCAATTTACAAGACTCAAATACATCATCGAAATAATACCTGAGCCTCATAAGATTGGACACCAGTGAACCAGTTTCTGTATCGTCTGTCCAGTTATTGGTTAGAATGCAGGTTTTTATCCCTATCAAAAACAATTAATTTATGTGTCTTAGTGTCTTAGTGTATGTCAAGGGTATAAAAGAATGACTCTTGCCTTGTTTTATTTGAAGTGGATAACATTTAATAGGCAGTGGGTAACCAAACTCTTACCCTCATTAATCCCTTGATCAAATTGGAATTTAGAAGTTTATTTTCCAGGGGGAGGAAAATTGGAGTACCCAAAGAAAAACCCTTAAAGCACAGCCAGAGAGAATCAACTAAAACTTCTACTCACATTTGACACCAAAGTCTGGGTGAGAGGCAAGGTCTATGTTTTAAGGGATATTTAATATTAGTGGTATTGTAAGCCAGTAATCTCTCCTTAGTTTCCTAATTCATTGTATAAATAATCACATTTTTCTCAACCCACTAGCCATGCATCTAAGAAATTCCAGTCATGAGAGTCAATTAGCTAGGGTCACGTATTGGTAATGCACTCACCTCTCAACTCTGTGTTCTCAGGTTTGATTCCTGGACTCTATGCATCACATTTGACCAGAGGTCGTTAGGTCTCTCCCTTGAGTCAAGGGGTTCTCTCAAGATTTCCACCCTTCGCAAAACTTTCTAAATTCCAATTTGATTTTTGAGCTAACTTTGATCAGCCCAGAGGTTATTTTAGGGTCGGAAGTCGATGTTATTGGGATTAAGTACTTTGTCTCACCTTTCTCTTTTAATGCAGCAGAAGCATTGAGCATTTCAGGGACAGCATTTAGAGACTGCGGTATTTTCTTAAAGAGACCCTCTATGCTGAAGTCCTTGTGGAGTTTTATACCTTCCTCATCAACCAACTTCAACACTAGTTCATCTGCTAATTTATAAAACTACGAGATAAAAAATAAGCTAAGAAACATAGGGGCTTATTCAGGATCACCCATGAAGAGTTATTTATCTCCAGTATTGACACCTTAAGATTCCTCTTGAATATGACCCAAAATTAAAACTATAATCAGAGGCAGATCTAGGAATGTCCAAAAGAGTGGGGTGGGGGGGGGGGGGGGGGTGGGGAGGGGAGGGAGTGAGCCAACTTTGAAAAAACTGCATCATCAACTAAAAATAACCAAAAAATGAATCCCTCAAAAAATATGTGGGGGTGGGGGAGGGGGTGGGGTCGGGCCACACTGGGTCTCACCTTAGCATCTTCCTCCTCTACCAATCTCTCATGATTAATTAAAGTAGTAATATGATATATCAGTATTAAATGTACCTGGGATAAGGAAATTTTACCAACTTCTAACTGAAACATCGGATGCATTTCATCGCTTGGAAGGAACAACTTCTGAAGCAGCTGACTATAAAATGTATTGGGAAAACTCATTTGCACTTATTTTCATGAATATATGACCTCAGTCTTCCACATAGTTAGAAATAATGGCTGCTCAATAGCTGGAATGATCACTGGTCACACTGTATTGATCAACATGAAACCAGTCTTGGTCACCAATCAATAAAACAGGCCTACGATTGGAGGTGAGGTGTTTGTATGGCCACAGATTTTCATCGATTGAAATTATCTTGAGTCCTGGTATGGCTCTTGGCTTTTATCAATCAAGAACTGCTAACACAGACCACTGGAAATTTGATTGATATCTGGGCATATGGGAAATATTAACCACAGGAAGCCCAAGCAATGTACTTGTACTTTATTATAAAGGGATGTTATATATCTTTGAAATATTGCTTGTAATTTTTGTAGTAAACTTACCAATTTTTGCCATTCTTTGAAACTACACACACAGTCAAAGAATGGAAAAACAACTTAACACACAGGCAAAAATTGGTAAGCTTACTACAAAAATTACTGTAGATATTTAAAAAAAGATATAAACAGTAATAGACAGCTCACTTTTGAGATATGCTTTGCTTGTCAAGCACAAAGACCGTTTCAGAATGAAGATATGTGCTAAATTAAATTAATTCTTTTTTTTTTGTCACAAATCACCTGAGCATTAAAAACCCCAGGGAGCCACCTTAAAGTTTCTGTCAACACATTTTCGAAAGAAATTAAAATGATTGAATGCTATGAATAATTGCTATTCAGACGTCAAATGATTTTCTAAACGGATTTACAGTATATTACATTTGCATATTTGTTATAAATTATCGAAAACTTATTGCAGCTCAGGATTCTCGCTCTTATGATGTCTGTAGATAACCAAATCGTTTGTATATCACAAATATAAGAAGTTGAATGTGATTGAATGTAAACTTACGCTTAATTTGACCTAGTAGCTTATTCATATTTTTTAGACAACGAAGTCTTCGGCATTCCTCTCAAAACGAATCAAAAGCACTTCAAATAGACCATACATCTACCATAGATACAATATTAACTTCTTTTATAGTTCATCAACTCAGAAATTTGGATGACTGACCTTGGAACGCCCTTCTCCCAGGCAAACTGTTGGATAGTATAGACTGGTGTAGTTGCTACGACCCCACCAAGGTCAAATATCACTAGTTTTGACATCCTGACTTCCTAATCAATCAAGAATAAACCTCTCAGATGCGATCACTAAGGTATGATCAGGCTTCAAATATAATTTTTGGAGGAATTTTTTCGCTGCTGAGAACTCAATACGAACAAGGTTCGAAAGTGGAAAGTGGTCTGGTAAAGACTAGTCAAATTCAGCCAATAAGACTTAGTGTTAGATTTGACGTCCTCTTATCCAATCAGCTGTTTTGTACTACTTATTTTGGATTTTCAAGATGGAGGAGGACTTCCCTACAGAATATGATGCCATTGTTCTTGGAACTGGTAAATATACTATTTATTACTCTTTGATCTCGAAATAAAAAGTGTTAATTTGTACATTAAAGATTGCACTAACCTTATGATCAATTTTATTATTAATAATTGCCAATGAAATAATTATTCTCTATTATTTTTCATGTCACCTTCCTCTTGTCACTATTTTGATAAGCACGAGAATTTCTCGTTGTTCCCTTGAGGAATGAAGGCATAGATAAACGTAATAACAAGAATAAATGTCTTGTTTTAAAAACTAGGTCTACCAGAGTCAGTAGTGGCTGCAGCTTTGGCGAGGGTTGGTCAGAAAGTTCTACATTTAGACAGGTATTCAAAATAAAAGGCTTGTTGCAGTTTACATAGTTGAGCTTTTATTAAATACTAATAGTGCTGATTCTTCAATGTCATTTTTGTCGTTGTGAAGAAATGATTATTATTCAAGTCAATGGACAACCTTCACTTTTGATGGACTTTTAAAGTGGATTGAAGAAAATCAGGTGAAATAATATAAATAAGAATATAATAAAAGTGAAAATCCAAATCGTTGGTTATGAGCTATAGGAGTCAATTCACTTTCGATGTCAGTGATCATGAAGTCAGCTCAATTGGAGGGAGAATGAGAATGTGAATGATGAAAACCTTTGTTAATTAAAAAGGTTGTTCCAGTGAACTTGTAAGCCCCACCCCCTCCCCATACAGTTATAAGCCAACCCCTAGTATTTTGTGTATATTTCATTAATGCGCAACCCTTGGCCTGAAGAAAAGTGTCAGATGACTGTTATGAAGCACCAATACTCCATTTGACAGTTCCGTTCAGTGACCACAAATGATAATTCCAAGCCGAACTTGGAGTTGCTGTGAATGATAAAAAATATAGTTTTGCTATGCGTAGAAAATCCAGCCTCAACTTGGAGCGTTTATTTGTGGTCACTGAATGGAACTATAAATGGAGTATTTGTGTTTTTAAAAAATCTGAATAATACTTATAATGATTATATTCTAGACAACTACACCATCCGAGGGTACAACTTCAAGCTCTGAAGAAAATACAGCCAGTGATGATAGACAAGCTTTTCCAATTCCTCATAAGAGTAATATAATCAGTAACTTAGTGACAAAGTCTTATTTCAGGTGAGTTATATCCTTATTTCAGGTGAGTTAATGTATGGACACACTAACCAGGGCCACTTGAATAAAACTGACCAATCAGTAAACAAGAACAAGATTGAACTGATAACAGTGTTGGCCAATCAGATTATCAAGTTCTTACGCTCTCATTCTATGAATTTGCTATCTGATTGGCTGGTTAAAAATACTAAACTAAATGTCGCAAAACGATTGGTTAATGATAATAGTTTATCAAAGTGTCCCTGTTCCATTTTTGCAGTACTCAGTTTCTCAGAGTGCTTTTTGAGCTTTGATGCACATGGAATATTCTACAACTCAATTTTTCTCTTTTTTTATTTAGAACAACAAGAAAACAAGAAGAAAAAGGAGAAGAGACTAGTAAAACAGAAGTAAAAGAAGTCAAAGAAAATGAACCAAACCGAAATGAAAAAGATAACCAAAGTACAGATCAACCAGAGCAAAGTTTGCAAGGCTTTGACTCGAGCTGATGAGGGCGAGAGAGAATCAGAAGATGAGCATAATGAAGAGCAAGCACAAGCAAAGGCTGAAGAACAAGCTAAAGGAGCAGAAGAAGCAGAGAGTGATTCAAAGCCAACTGATGCCCAACAAGAAACAGCTATAGGTTAATCACATAAACATTACATTTTGTTTTGTTGTAGATCATATATGTATAATGATTGACAGATATTTCTTCCTGAGGGAAATGATAAAACTCAGATAAATATCTTATAACATCCTTTTAGTAAGAGCTAGAAGAACCAATGACAAAAATATAAAAATTTTTACTATAGATTCCAGTGATGCCCATTCATCTGCTGAGGATTCCAAAACACAAGAAAATATTTCGGACACTAACAGAGGATCATCAGCTGAAGAAGATCTTCCAGAAACAGAAGAAACAGTTGAAGAGAATCAGCCTCCCCAAATACCTGAGTTCTTTAGGCAACGGGCAGCTCCAAAACCTCCTGTCAATAAACATATGATTTACAAAGATTTTGAGCAATATTTTAGGCAGTTAAACATCGATCTTGCTCCAAAAATGCTATTCTCAAGGGGGCCATTAGTTGAAGCCATAATAAGTGCCAACATCAGTCATTATGCAGAGTTCAAGTCTGTTAACAAAATTGTTACATACCTGAACGGAAGTATTGAAGATGTGCCCTGCTCAAGGTCAGATGTTTTCAGTAGCAAGCTCATTTCTGCCATTGAGAAAAGGACCTTGATGAAGTTTTTGACTTTCTGTATCGATTATGAAAATCATGAAAATGAGTACCATGAATTTGTTGATAAGCCATATGTTGAGTTCCTAATATCAAGACGGCTGACTCCAAATCTCCAGCACTTTGTATTACATGCCATTGCTATGGCAACAACAAGAACAACGACAATTCCTGGCTTGAAAGCCACCAAGGTATTCCTTCAATCTCTTGGCCGCTACGGTAACTCACCTTTTATCTGGCCTATTTATGGAATTGGTGAGCTCCCTCAAGCTTTTTGCCGCATGTGTGCAGTCTTCGGAGGCTTATACTGTCTGAGGAAGAGTGCAGAATGCATCATAGTTGACCTAAGTGACAATACATGTACAGGAATAATGTTAGATGGGCAACTGCTCAAATGTAGATGGCTTATCATGGAGCACTCATACTTACCATATACATGGCAAAAGGACACAACACAATTTGTCTCCAGAGCTGTCTTTATTACTGACAAGTCTCTTAAAGCATCAGATCATGGAAATGTTACATTTTTAGCCATGCCAAAACCAAACAATGATGGACAAATAAAGGTTTATGAGTTGGATAACTCTACAGCAGCTTGTCCTAGAGGCCTTTATGTGGTTCATTTTGTGACAGAAAGTTGTGGTGCTGCACAAGAAGACTTGCAAGATACAGCAGAAATGCTGCTGCATTTTCCTGCTAGTGATGGTGAGACATTGCTATTGCTCATTATCATCCTCATCATCATATGCATCAACATCACCATCAGAACTGGCCATCATCTGCATATACTGTAACTAAGACCAAACAAAACAAATAAGTGTTTCCTGTTGCGCGACTAACCCTAATTTTCTTCCGGATCTTTGCTGACCCAAATATTTTTTCATTCCCAAATGCACCACAGGGTTCCCAATTATTTTTCTCATGCAACAGGAAACACTTATTTTTTGTTTGGCCTAATGACACTATGCTTCCATGAATATCACTATCAACATCATACTCATGACATCGAACTGTTTGGTGACCGTAACACAATCCAAGCTTGTGCCAAAAAGGTGAATCTTTTGCTTGATATGATAACACCAACCATGCTACCATGAATATCACTATCATCTTGACTTTTATGACCTTATCATCAACATCATCATCTGCATTGACATCATCACAGGTGTCAAATCCCCTATCATCACCATCAACTGCAACATATATATCTAATAACAATACCATGAATACCAATTTTCAGTAGAGTAATGCTAAAAGGTTGTCGAATTTCCATCACAGATGATCGAGAGAGCACCAAGCCTGTAGTACTATGGTGCATGTACTTCAACCATGCTGCATCCGATCAAACTGCTGTTCGAGATACTTTACCTTCCAACATAAAAATGACCGTAATGCCTGGTGCAACACTGGGGTTCCGTCAAGCCATGCAACAGGTACATGTACTAGCAATAGACCCCTCGTACCTGGGAGTCAAAAAATCATCTTCAATGGAAAAAAGATTTCAATTCTCGAGAGAAGGAAACTCTGTTGTTTTGATCACCAGATTGGAAATTGATATATCACTATTTTCCTATATTTCCAAGACCACATCATTTACCTTGACTATTATTTTTGGTGATCTTCTACTCTTTATCATATATGTAGGCAAAGACGATATTTCAAAGCATCTGTGGTGCAGATGAAGAATTCTTACCTGCAATACCAAACCCAGAAGACATCATTATGGATGACGTAAATGAACAACCAGACAACAACGTTGGTATTGGTACTACTCCCAGCGATGAAGAGGCTCAGGATGGGGCTGGGGATCCCGATGGTAGCGACCACCCCCATGATGTACCTGAGAGTGTTGCAGTTGAGGATGCGAGTGGTGAGTCAGGCAGTAGCACAGATCATAAGGATGTAAACATCAGTGATGCAAGTAATGCACCGGATAGTGATGGAACTGAAGGGACAAGTGCATAATCAATTTTGTGACATGTCATGTGAGCTTAAGGGGTTCTGGTAGACATAGATGAAAGTCGAAGTGTAGGTGTCAATATGAAGAACTTTATCTAGGGTAAACAAAAGTACACGCAATGGGATGATATGGAGGATGATGGCCCATAATCTAATGAAATTCGTGCCATCTTTTTAAATTATATATTATATATAGACATGTCAGTAGGCTAGTAGCCTGGTTTTACGATTATGGGGAGTGAGTGAAGAAGAAGAAAAGAGGCGAGAAAAATGGGAAAAGATGCCAGTTTGTAAAGCCTGGTGTTACTATAGTTATTATGGCCACCTCCCACATGTCCAAAACTGACAATACAAGCTATAGTGCATAATCACTTATGCTTATAGGCATGACAAAATGTTGTCAACTATTTGCTGCATGCAGGTGATGATCAAGGCAAGACAAAATATTGATGTTTAAAAAATCATGATCACTAAATTCGATCAAATCTTGAAAAACTTTGTTTCACGTTTAACAATAAAGATATTAAATTTTTAGAAAGATTTTTCGTGATAATGTATTTGAAAAAAGCAGGTTGAATGGTAAAATATTCTATGATGGCTTTCTCTATGAGCCAATCAAAAACGGTAAAATGCTCATCCAATCACAGTGCTCGTTGAAAGCAGAAATATTGTAACATAACGTCAGGCACTGTGATTGGATAAAATTAATTTCTTTGCTTTTTGATTGGTTAAAGGCAAAAGCCATTGCAAGGCATCAGAATGTACTCGAGAAAATGTTTCTTTTGTCCTCTAGGCTTCTGCCACAAATAAAACTTTAATTCATCATTCAATTTTAATGCCATGTTGGCAGGTACCTGGGTAGGAGTCACTACGGCAGGTAGTTTCAAAGTTTTGAACCTTTATTTTCCTGTCATCAAAATATTGTCCCTGTGTTCCTGCTTATAAATATGGAAAATTATAAACAGTACTATCCACTCAAGTTTGATGTTGCAATTCTTTTGTAAACAATCTATTTTATAGCATTTTTACGTTATTAAATTCTGCTCGTTTTAAATAAGGTGGAATATTATAGCAACTTTGTAAACTATAGAGAAAATATAAATAATTGTAAATTTTCAGAGTTTATGAATTTGTGGTTCCTGAAATCTGGAATCCAAGGAACTTGGGCAATGTCTCGGAGTCAGATATACTATTCGACAATCGTGACAGATTCCTAAACTTTTTGGAAAAATATTTTTAAGGAAGAGCTGGTTGTTGTAGAATGTTGTGACGTTCTGTCAAATAAATAACCCCTTCGTATGTACAAAACATGATTGTTATGAAAGGCACTTGTCTAATGAGAGCAGTTGCAGCACCTCCGTACAATCCACTTAACTTCTCTTCCTGGAGGACAGTTTTTAACGTTTGCGTGACTGTTTTATAACATCGTTGGCCTAATACATTGCTCTCCTGTTGTCGAAGTCTAGTTCTTACAACTTCATAAGGATAACAAGTTCCCATCGATACAATTTTTGCTGTTCCTGCTGCTAGCATACACTCGATTAAATTAAAAGAATCCTGATCCTTCGATTTTCCTTGGATTTCAAGTAGTGCCTTTTTTAGGTTCTCATAAATAGCGAAGTGAAGAGCAACTTCCGTCATTCCTAGATAGCTTGCATTAAGTCCACGATAGAATGTTCTAAGTCCATTTTCTTGGTAAGCTTGGCGAATAGTTTCGACCAGCGATAATTCTTTCCCTTGACTGAAGTTGAGCTGAAGTCTTGTTTTGAGAAACCACAGAGGGTTGGTGATGGTAGAGTTAGTAAATTGTGCTGTAGCTCCAGATAAAAGATACACTAGAGTGCTATCAGGCGCGAATAGTAACCCGGCTTTGCTATTCAACATTTCCTTGGCTTTCTTATAAGTAGTGAAATAAATCGCTCGGGAGGGTGTGACAGCCATCAGGGTGGGGCAGAGCCCTTTGAACAGAGATCGCAAACCTTCACTTTTCGCCATAAACTTGCCATAAGATATCAAGCCTACAAAGTACGCCGGTCTTGTGGCGCCGTGATGTGAAGCGAAATTAATCATCGGCCCTGATATTCTCTGCAAACGAAATGCTGACGATTGCAGTCTGGTCTGTATGACATCGAGAGGGCATGTTAAAACTACCGCTGCGGAACCACCAATTCCACCAGCTGCTAAATCTACCAGCGTAGAACGATTTCTTTCTAACGGTGGTTGGGTTGACACATTTCCATTTTCTACGGCTCTATTCGGTTTTCTCCCTTTACTTCCTTGCTCCAACAATGGTTCTGATATTCTTTTCATCTCTCTAGGAATTTAATTTTCTGCAATAAAATAATAATAATAATGAACTTAAAAGCCCTTATGTCTTACAATGTTAAAAATTTTATCTGCTTACGGCAAGAAAGCACTCTCCTCCTTAGACGTGGATTATGACTCTTTCATTTTTTGGTCAGTAGGAAGACCGGTAAATTCAAAATAACGCAACCCCAAAGCCGTCTCAGTCAAAGGACCGATATTGAAACAGCTTTCAACTGGTCGTAAACATAAATAAGTTTGCGCTATCAAACTATTTGCTGCGGTGCAATGAGTACTAGATATAGTCAGTTTGAACGAACAAGAGAGTCAACTCCGAGTTAGAACAGAAAACCCAGGAAAGACGAACTCACGGACATCATGTGTTTTATTATGAAAACCAGCCAACACGTCATATGCCATTTTAAGTTGCGACATATTTCCGGGTCCAGCCTCTCACAAAAACCGCTAATGTGAAGCGAAAAGTATTCTCAATGATCTATTCTTCACTTGAAACAATTAAATATTTAGTGAAACAATCATTTCTCACAATCATGTCATGGAGATTAAAAAGTAAGTAATTTTTTTATAAAAGTGCTTTTTGCTTTGGACCCGCTGGAAGTCTGTTCCATACGACTGACGTCACAGTTCAAAGCCGCTATTCAATTCAGCTTTAGCGGATAGAAATGTCAAGTTAACAAACGATCGCAACAGAATGTGCCTAGAATTCGAAGGATTTTCGATCTATGCCAAGACGTTGGACATCCGAGCCTCCGCTCTTTTAATAATTCTTCAGAACAGTCTGAATATTAATACAGTACGTTGTTAAGGATGTCAAACTTGAATTTCAACAAATCCTTTTCTATTACATAAACATCAACATAAACAAAATAATAAATACAAAGGGACTTTTGACTGGCAAAAATGTGAAACCGACATTTTTGCCTACATACAAAAATAGTTTGTCTTCCTGTACGCATAAACCTTTTTCTAGGAGTTTAGTTATGGCAATGTATTCGTGTATTCGTTAATCTATGAACGTGCGATTTGAAAACCTTCTCCCATTTTAGTTAATATGCCCCCGAGACAACTTTAATATTTATGAAATGATAAAAAATTATTTTGCAGTCTTATTAGAATTTATCAGAACCACACATACCCCGATTTTCGATTTAAAAATACTAGTACTATAAAGTATAAAAGTACTATATTAGTCATATTTTACGGCAACTTTTGGCCATATATTCTTCAGAATAGAAATTGGTCAGTTATAACAAAATAACCGCTGTTCGAATATGGCTCTTCGGCGAATAATTAAGGCTAAACTGAGGAATTTAATATAACAGCAAAAAACATCCAGAAAAATAGTATCATAAAATACAATGCTTAAAGTGTCTATGTTCACAAATATTTTGAACAACAACTGAATTCTAATATATATAATAGAACTGATAGTTTTCTTACCTTCTTTCAGTAGTAAGTCTTCCGTAACTGTTCTATCGTCTGAACATTCTACTCGAACAATGCGAAATGGATATAAAATGACGTCATTCCAATGACGTCACGTCCCTAACGTCCCTCGTTGTGATTGGTATATATCTAGACATTTACGAGTAAAGCACTGTCAGGTTTTTAGAGGGCCAAGAGTTTAAAACACATGCGTATTTTACAGTCAAATTCAGTGATAATAAATTAAAGTGTTGATGATATATATGGTGTTAATATATGGACTAGAGTACTGCGTCTGTTTAAAGAAATAATATATAATAATAATAGGTTATAAATAATATATAATAATAGGTTCATGTCCTTTAAACTAACTTCTCGTTCATTTTTGGTTAAAAACACCACAATAGAAATTTACCCATCCTTTTGGAAGCGAAGAGAATAGTGTTTAAGTTATAGTTAAATTTTATGAATATTTTGAATGGGCATCTGCTAGATGTACGTATAAGCGTACGTGACCTAATAGACACATTCTAGGTCCCTCTACTACGCGTCATACATATTCATAACCAACACGTACGTTTAACTCAAATTTGTTCGTTCATATCGATTTAATTGTTCATTTATTAATTTCTTTTTTCCTCTATTTCCGTTTTTTTCCGTTTCTTTATTTCGTTCGTGGTTGATACTTACTCTAGAAGTTTTCTTTTTCTTTCTTTCAATCGAGCTTTTTCGTATGACAAGAAAGCACTTTTCAAATATCGCACGACTAATGTAAAATCTCTCTTCCCTTGAGTTTTGTGATCAAACTAAAAACCGGCCCAAGATTACCGTGAACGAATAGGCAGTTGGGTTCCGAAACGTGAGATAGCAAGTGTCATGTCCTTGTTACACAACGCTTGCTCACTGGGACGCTCGCTCTCCGTTTCTAAGAGTCAGTACGATCTCTGAACGAAAACTTTAAAATAACATACACTCTGAATATCATATTAACTATACTTTCAAAGATCAATGAAAAAATGGACTATTTGCAACACTATTTTAAAAGAAAGTTCAAGTTCAGGTTGGGTGTTACTCTTTTGTGTAACGCAATCCCACTACCTAATAAGGATAAAAGAAAGGCGTATATTGACGTCATTGCCACGGTTCACACTAAAGAACAGAGAGTACGCGATATGTGGCACGATTATTCGACGAAATTGCCAATCTTAGTAGGATTTTTCCTACTTTATCATCGAGTAATCTCTTAAGTTATACGAGAATGAGCATAAGAAGAATATGTATAAGGTGAAGGATCGAAATTTAGGATGTTTTCAGTCGATTATATATGATTTCCTTCACTAGTTAAACATTCTGTGACAGTCAATATGGCGTCTGATGTTCCAAGGAGACCTTCAGCACTTGCACATCTGCTTGGAGGAGGATTAGGAGGATGTATGGGAGCTCTTGTAACTTGTCCTTTAGATGTGATTCAAACAAGACTTCAGTCGTCGGCTTTCAAGCTACAACGTTCCTTTAGTAAGGCCACAACGCCGGCTATTTCGACTTCAGTTGTCGGGTCTAGTGCAACGTTTACAACCAGAACTTCACGGAACAATAAATTCACAGGGATTTTTTCTTATGCCCGCTACATGGCTAAGAGTGAAGGATTTTTTGCTCTTTATAAAGGCCTTGCACCTGCTCTGGTTGGCGTTATTCCTTCCAGGGCCATTTATTTTGCAGCTTATTCAAAGTTGAAGGACTTTTTCAATCGTTCAGGAGTTTTCAAAGAAAATGGCAATCTGGTTAACATGAACTCTGCTGCTATTGCTTCATTCATTAACCACACATTAACGAATCCTTTGTGGTTCGTAAAAACTAGGTTACAGCTAGAAAATCAAGGTCCACAGAGAGTCAGCTTTATAGAAATTATCAAAAAGGCTTATAACTTAGGAGGGTTTCGAGCTTTTTATCGAGGAATAACAGCATCGTATATGGGTATCTCGGAGACAGTTATCCACTTCGTCATATACGAACGCGTCAGAGCCAAACTTTTAGAATTTCACTACAAAACTCACAAAGATTTGAAAGTTTTTGAATGCATGTTTGCAGCTGGACTTACTAAATCTATTGCTTCGACCTTGTGCTACCCACACGAAGTTGCGAGGACTCGGCTGCGACAGCAAGAAAGTAGCTTTCTTGGTCAACAGAAGTACCATAAGTTCTTCCAGACACTGAGGACGGTGGCGCAAGAAGAAGGTTTTCGTGGTTTATACGGGGGGTTGGGAACGCATTTAATCCGACAAGTTCCAAACACTGCGATTATATTCTTCACTTATGAGGGAGTTCTTCATGTATTAGAACGAAATGATGAGATATAAAGTAAAAACTTACCACCAACAAAGACGGACAGACAGAAATTAAACCTTTGACCTAGCGTACGTGCCACATAGGAAAGTCCATTCTTCGAACTCATTCTTACCAAGACCTATGAAAATTATTAGGAATATCATTATTATCAAATTATAGGCTTGTTGACTTACAGCCATTCTCAATCACATGTGCCGCTCTAGCGATTATTTTTGTCATGGCGAAGAAGCTTTTGGTGGACGTCAATCAAGGCGTTTCCATCACATTTTGTAGGCACATGCCCTTATAGCTTTGTGTTTTCGGACAATGTTATGGAGACCCTTGTGATTGACATCCACCAAAACCTTCTTCGTCGCAACAAAAACAATATTGCTAGGGGGCGCATGTGATTGAGAATGGCTGTAAATAAGTATTGTGATACAACAGAATCTAAAGTCAGTTACAAATTCTGTCAGTAAATAATATTATGTTATACTTATTATTATTTTAATTGGGATTATTTAAACTTTGTAGGAGAAACCAAGTAGCCCTCTTTGAAAAGGGTCTAAGGCCCTGGCTGAATGAGGAAACATGTTTCTCTAAATGTTGCTCAAGGTGGAAAAACTGTCTTGGAAACATGAAATGTTTCTGCCACATGGCAAAAACGTTTTTGTGTCTTGGAAGCACTATTTTTTGCACACAGCAATGTTTCGCATGTGGCTAAACTGGGAAACATTGAAGAAAACCTGCATGGTAAACATGTTTCCTTGTTTAGCAAGGGCCTAACATTTTGTTGTGATAAAAACAATTCTAAGAATTCTTACAAAGGGAGCTAAGCTAAGTAGTAAAATTTATTTATTTATGTTCAAGTTAAAGAGCTAGTTTAATTAAATAAAATTAGTATCTTGACAATATTGCAATGGAAGCAAAAACAAGAAAAATTATCAAGTTAATTTTTTCTCCTGATGCCTAATGAAAGACATATTCTTTGAATATTAACTTGTGTATCAGTGTGAAGTAATGGAAACTATATGTTTACAACTGTATATATGTAAAGCCATTCTTATTAACTTTGATAAATGTAAGTAATACTTTAAACCTGTTTGCAAAAGTGTGTAATAAAATCAAGTAATGAGTTTTCATATGAGAAGCACTGAAGTGAGAGCGGCTAGAACCAAGGAGGGGTGATCACCTATTTTGTGTGGTCTTGTAACCTATGAAATAGTATGGTCTATTTATTATTTAATTACCAATGAAATATCTATTTTTCTCTATTTCGAAAAATTTATATCTTCACACGTTAAAATAGCATGTTATTTTCACGTGTGAAAATAACACCATTGCGATGGCTATTCAAGAATACATGGAAAGAATTGCCTGAAAATCCCAAAACATACTTCATTGATAATCATATAATAATAATAGAATATAATATGGCCCCTTGGAGATAGGAATTTTATCTTCTCACACTTGTTCGCTACGCTTACTTGAGATCTTTTCAACACTTGAAGATAAAATTCGTATCTCCGCCCCCATGTAATATCCTCTATATATTTGGCTAATTGCACATAAATACTTTTTGTTTCACGATAAGCCTCTTTAGCTTTGTTGCTTGTTGCGCACTTTTCAGACCATGTGATGCCAGTACTCTCTGGGGTCGATTCTTTCGCTTGTAACTATTTTACTGTGTTAGTCATAAAGGAACAATTCTCAAGGGAATGTGGTGATCTGAAATGGGCAATTTGCGTATAAAGCTAAAGAGGTATATTCAGAGGAGGATCCAGGACAATGTCAAGTGCCTTTGCCTGCTTATTTCCCCCCAGTCAGTTGTGTATCTTTTTTGTATTATACTTCTACTAGTATACATGGTCTATAATACAGTCTAAGTACAATTGACATTTCTGAATTTGAAAATATCAATTTTAGCAGTTTAGAATATGGGAAATGTTATCACTCGCAATATGATGGGATATCCCTGGATCTTCCGTTCCAATTTAAATTTTAGAATTCACTCAAAAATACTTTAAAAACTTGGGCAGGGGATCCCTATGGAAGAGATGAGGGAGGACTGAGTGAGTTTGAGTAAGGCCATCAACTCAATCTCCCCATTAGTTGCTTCTGATACCCAAAACTGATTCTAATTCTCGAGCTACAAATGCCAAATTAATAATTAAAACCTGGGCCAAAAAACTCCAAGATGGGGGGTGGTTTTGGAGGCTAGACACTGCCTGTGGGTTTTAAGATATAAGGAACAGCCTGAACCCTCTCCCCCTATTTCGTTCTAGATCCCCCAAGGGTGGATCCAGGGGTTTTGGGGGGGGGGGGGGCGGTGAAGGGGGGCTGAAGTTTCCCCCTACAGCAGCGAGAAAAAAAAGAAAGATTCTTTTTTATATTTTTTGGTTGTGTTGACGGAAGAAACTCAATTAGCGCCCCCCCCCCCCTAAAATTTTGGCTGGATCCGCCCTTGCCCCCACTGGTTATGAAATGACGAATAAAGATATAAGGCTCCGAGCCCTCCCTTTCAAATTAAACCATTTTAAAACAGTCCCTCACGGTCTATGCCCATGCAAAGAAAGCCCAAGGATCGGCCAAGCTTAGACCGGAAATGACACAACTACCTAGCACAGACTCGTACCCAGTCGTCATGGCTTTTGGGAACTTTTTTTGCACCGGAAACTCACTAAATCCTTCCCATCAGCCACAGCGTGAGAGGCAATAAGAGAATCGACTGGTTACGAGTTTGTACCTAGCACGAGCCGACACGTTGCACGAGCCCGGATGGCAAGATTCACGTGTTAAGTTTGCGAAAACGCAAAGGACTTCAAAATTATATACAGAATAATATTTTCTAATATCAAATATTTCATGCCTATTCTTAATCGATGAACTATATACTTATTGTATGCAACCCAGGTTTTCCAGGCATAAAAAACGAAAAACTTGTTTTTCTAAGTTTATACTAGAATGTTACAAAAATGTTTTGATGGGATACCCGTGACCCCTTTGCACGAGCACGTGAACATTTACCACGATGCAGCCATATTTGGTCAAAGAACGTGATGTTCACATGATCAGAAGTACTCTTCCACCAATCAGAAGCATCGCACGGGTTTTGAACATGTGAAGAGTTCAATGTCTGCGGCAAAACAAGCCAGAGAAGTGTTCAGTAAAAACACTAGTACGTAAAACACAGAAAAACAACACTGCAGGACGTACCAATAAACGATCTCTCCCTCCTTCCTTAGCTTTGTACCATCTTATATGAGGAGGCTATCGAAGTGGAAAAACATTAGACGTTATTAGCAAAGCATGAGAAATTCACCTTCTAATAGATTGAGGCGTAATACTATGGCTTCTTCGCAGTCTACGTTCGTCCACTTGATAGCGGGAGGGTGAGTGGATCATGTAACTATTGTATTCGTAAATCATGTCTCCTCTGATTTACTTCTTTGGAGGATCTTAACACTTTATAAACCAGTAGGAATAATAGATGCTTTGGCTTGGTGTTTCTTAAATATTGGGAATAAAAAAACGCGGAATTCCAGTTACTAAATGCCATCGAATCAACATGAGTGGAAAGCTAACAACACAACCTAATACTAACTTGTAAATCTTGTTCTAGCTGTTTGTTTTTGCCCGAAATCTATTCCCACGATAATAAAATGTTGGTAGGGAAAGCTTAAGTATTTTAAGCTTGAGTCTTTCAAATAATTTCGACTTTGACAGTCTTGTATTTTTTTGTCATCGTTTTCTCAATGTTTGGTTGTTTTGATTCGCAGGATCGCAGGAACTGTTGGTTCCTCACTAACTTGTCCCTTAGAAGTAGTAAAAACCAGATTACAGGTAGGTCGAACATTTATCATCAATACAATCATTTTTGTACGTAATGCCAGCAATCCAAAAGTTTCCCAGCATTGCTTCTCTACATGCATGTGTTGAAAACATCTAAAAATACTCCAACTAACCTATTTATAAACAATTTGTCATCTGGAACTTGGATTTGGGTTTTGTGGCAAACGTTATTTGTGATGTTATAATTGTTAAACATTTATGCAGATGTTAAAAGAATCAAAGAAAGCACGATGCAAAAGATTTTTTGTTCAATTCTGTACAAAATGGTGGCTGTATTTGTATTGAGTTCAAAGCATAATTTACACAAGTGCTTAGCATATAAACCTTAATATAAATAAAATATGGTCTACCCTGCTGCATGCCTTTTGATTTCATAGAATTCCAATAATCTGATTATTTACGTTTTGTTGTTGTTGTTTAGTCGTCAGTTACAACGTTTCATGCTACAACATGTGTGAGTGGCGTAGGAACAGTACCGATTCAAGTATCCTATCAGAAACCCACAGGAATTCTTATGTGTCTTAAAAATATTATCCAACATGAAGGAGTTCCAGCATTATTTAGAGGGCTTGGACCTACACTTATCGGCATCGCCCCATCAAGGGCTATATACTTCTCCTTTTACGCGACTGCTAAGAACAAGTTTAATAGAAGTGGTTGGCTGGTGCCAGAAAGTAAGATGGTTCACATGATGTCTGCTTGCTCTGCAGGTAAATATTACCTAACACCAGACTGTAAGTCTAGGGTTACTTATATACATATATATATATATACAACCATCACTCCCCATGTGGGGCTCTTCCATGAGGTTCCCTCCACACACACTACCACTACATTCTATATTTACGACATACAACATTCAACTCACATGTTGCTTTTTATGGAGGGTAGAAACTGGAGATCCTGGAGAAAACCCTCATGGAAAGGGAGAGAACAACACAACAAACAAACATGACTTGACTGAGGCATTAAGCTTGCTCATCAAATTAAAGATAAAGAAACATCCAATATTATTTGTTTCCTATGCTATATATCTGTTGTGAATGTAAAACACAGTCTAACCTTAAAGAGATTAAAAGAGATTTAAACTTGCTTTGATCGTAGCTCTACATATACAATCAACACAAAACTACAAGCTATCAAACTTGTTCCTTGTTAAATAAGAAACCGTCATTGGTTTCCTATTAGATATGCCTTTTGGCAAATGTAAAGCTCAGTCTAAGCTACAGCGACGTTTCAACTTTGCTTAGCATGTAGCTCCCTTGTCGAAAATTTGTCATGTTTTTATTCAATTCATAACAAATATTTTCCATTTGTGTAGGACTGTTTACTTCGACTGCAACTAGTCCATTATGGGTTTGCAAAACAAGACTACAGCTTTATAATGGGTAAGTTTCCTTGTAGAAACAGGATAATATACCATGCTTTGCAAACCCTAGACATCAAAATATAGTGACAGGCTCCTTAAACTTGTATGCTTTATTTTTTTGCATCGACACATATAAGTTTCAGGAGCCATTATAATAGATCATGATGTCTGGTGTTCTCACTTAAATGCTTACCATGGTGATTTTACAAAATTTATATGGGTGAAAAGTAGCAACAATCTTGCTCAAATTTTAGAAATGTATTGCTGTGACATATGTCCTGAATATATATATGCACATTACAAATACAAGAGTGTGAAGAGTGATGCGTCATCATACTTTACAGGCTGCTTAGTCTAGTCTTAGTTGCTGCTTCTTGATACGGTGGTTAACCAAGGCAGCTAAACCATGGTTTTCCAATTTTACATTCTTTAAGTGTTAACCAGGTTCTTGATAATGGTAGGATATAACTAGCTAAAACTAGTGTGAGCTGCGTCGGTGTTTCTAATGAAACAGTAATGATGAAAAGGTAAATTATACACCGTGAAAAGATGAAAAAACTTACTGACGTTTGGACGCTAGTCCTAGGACTAGCGTCCGAAACGTCAGTAAGTTTTTTCATCTTTTCACGGTGTATAATTTACCTTTTCATCATTACTGTCTTGATAATGGTGCTGCTTTATATTGACAACTTTATATTCTGACACTCAAAACTAATATTCCCATTTGAGAATATCAAGCATAGTTACTCAAAGTATTTAACATAAACATAGCTCAAGCATTCATTTTAACAGTTCTATTTTCTGTTTCCCATTTAAGGAGAAGACAAAGATTATGGAGAGTTATTTTTTCAATATACCAGAAAGAAGGTATTCGAGGATATTATCGTGGACTTTCGGCATCTTATGTTGGAGTTACAGAGACTTGTATACACTTCGTCATATATGAACACATAAAGTCCAGGTTACGAGTTCACAAACTACAAACTAGAGGAGGACAGAAGAGTGCTTTTGATTTTGTGGAATTCATGCTGGCTGCAGCAACATCCAAGTCTATAGCATCAATAGTTGCATATCCACATGAAGTTGTTCGGACAAGGTTACGTCAGCAAGAGAGTGATGGTTCTCGAAGATACCACTCATTTTTTCAAACTCTTAAAAAGATTGCTTTAGAGGAAGGCCGACGAGGATTGTATAGCGGATTGGGAACACAACTTATACGGCAAATTCCTAATACAGCCCTTGTCTTCTTGACTTATGAAGCTATTGTAAGCTTTTTGTGTAAAGAGGATTGAGCTGGAGTATCAGTTTTTGCTGGATCTGAAATGGCATTGCTAGTTTGGTGAAGAGCATAATATGACATCAAAATACAAATGGCTGTGCTTCCATTCTCGACTTTCACATCCCCATAGTGACTTGCGTTTTGGGGGGGGGGGGGGTAAACAATCAAAAAAAACTGCCCCAAATTAATTGAATTTATACTATCACTGCTTCTAAGTTATTTTTGCTTGTACAGATCATGAAGAGTTTTGGTCTTGCAGAAAACGTATTGACTTACGAAAAAATGTTTAAGATTTACCTTAAAAAGTCTTATTTTTACTTTTTCGCTTTATCTTTGGATACCAAACAAGGTATTTTCAACATTATCTGATCAGCCTTTAGCAAAATAAGTGGATTCTTACCCTCTGGTTACCCCCAAAAACGCAAAGGATTATGGGGATGTGAAAGTCAAGAATGTTATAGAATGATATTCACAAAGAATAAGATATAAACAAATGTCAATAGACCTAATTCGTAGTGTGACAATGTTTTCCTAATTCAGCATGACAAACCTCCAGAGGATTCATTTTGTTTTGTTTTTACCCTTCGAAAAAGTCATGAGCATCACTAAAGATATGAAAGGAATAATGATTTTATCCCGATGAGTTTTAAAACAATACCTCTTCATTCTCCTAGAGGTTTGTCACGTTGAATTGAAAAAGCATTGTCACACCACAAATAAGGTCTATTATGATAGAGCATAAGAAACCAAAAATTTAAGTATTTCAGCAAAATAAAAAATGGGAAGAAAATGTTTAGTTTCAGAGTGGTTGAAATTCGGCTATTATTTCACAATTTTATGAAATAAAATTTGTAAATTATATAGGAGTTTTACTTAACCACATGAATGCATAAAATACAATATAGTAATAATTACGAACTGAAAATGCTGAAAATACTATTTCTTATTAGGAATTGCTCAAGCCATAAAATTGGTTTTAGCATGCTCTTTAAAGTTCTTTGTCAAACTAGTATTATTTGGATTTTAAAATACTTGCAACATGATATTGATATAGAAATTTATTTAATGTACAAATTTGTAAATAGAAATATATGATTTGTTTATAAAATGATCAATTTTGTGGTTGAAAATAAAGGTCAAACTCTAAATGGTGAATGTTCTTTTTCTGAGCAAGCGCGATTAATTATAATTATCTTTATTATTAGTGTAAACAATTAATCCGTGAAACGCTAATTACTAAATAGTAGAAAATAGATCTAATTAAACAATAGAAAACAGTGGAATTTGCATAAAATTGTGCTATTTAGTATTCACGGTTATAGATTATAAACACTATAAGTGTGCAACAAATACCACTAAATGCTGCTAAATAATGCTAGAGTTCACGCACTAAAACCGTGAACATTAAGTAGTACTAATAGTCCTATTGTTTAATTAGCACTATTTACTACTAAATAGTGCAAAGTGTTGCACACTTTTAGTGTTTGTACTCTATTGTTTGCACTCTAATTGTTTGCACTCTACTAACAAGAGACTTAATAACTTTTCAAGGAAATGGAAGTGCCAGGCCAGGAACAATACTTACAATATATGAGTCCAAATCTCATGGATACTGGACTTGACCTTACCGCATGAGATAAATCAAGCAATATTCTTTCTAAGAAGAAACAACTAAAGCAACAGCTATAGGCAGTATCCAAATTTCATTTGCTGTCCATCGAACTATAGAGCAGTTTTTTCGTATGACTAAAAAGCTCATTGCCGTAAGCGTAACGTGCCGTGACCGTGATGCGTTCTTGAATTTTAATTTGGCTGATTTTTTCACGCGCAATGTGATTGGTTTGGCATTGCCGTGACCATGTCCGCGCCGTGTTTATGCCGTGTTCCGGGTATTTGAGTGGATGGATAGCAAATTCTCTTGCAATGTGATTGGTCTGGCGTACCACTTGCCGTGTCACAGCCGAGTTCGTGCCGCGAACATTTTAACAGTCATACGAAAACTGCACTTGTAAAATAACGATGTATGCCGAATTTCTAAAAGCCATGTTAATAGCCATATCAGTCAAAAAGCTATGAATACAATTTTGAAAACTTACTTGTTCGTATGATCGATCCCATGTAGGTCTGGGGTTAGAGACCAATAAAAATGAGAATAATAACAAATGGAGTTTTCTTACATACTTTCTTTGCATACTTTCACATTTCCAATAGGCCAATTAGTCAAATAGTGAGCTCAAAATCATACCAGACTAACAGGGGATCAACTAACATACGTATTTTGAGACGACTCGAGATACCTGTGTTAACCCTCCATCGCGTTTCACGTTGCAAAAAGGTTTCGCGCCAAAAATTCTACACCCGAGAACTCTTACGCCGAAAGAAACTTAAAAAAGTTAATTGCGGAATGGATATCGCTGAAATTCAATAAGATCCGGTTTAGAAAAGTAACTATGCGACTAGCTTCTGTATCCGTCAGATTACAGAGAAGGTTCACGTCAGGAATGAAAAAGTGCTGAAGGTTTTTCTTTTTAACCTTTGAAATAAGTTCTTTTAAAAACGCAATGATGATGGAAAGTTTCCGTCGTCCATGTCTAAAAAACCCAGACGTTCTTAGGTGAAGAAAAAGGGTTTTCAAAAAGTACGAACATAGTGGTTCCAGAGGTCTTTTGTTCACTTCGTAAATATGTTTTACAATCCGATAGCATTTCTTATCTTCATCTATTGCTCGTGCTCTCAAGAGAGACTTCTCTGCAAGGGAAAAGGATAGACGCCAGTAACGAGGGTCGTCCATGTTATTGGCTTTTGGCACGACATGGCAACCTTTGGATTTAATTTCGTCTATCATATTTCTACTGGGCCACCTGTGGTACTCAGCACCCCAGCGAAGTGCATTTGAGGGCCATGTTGGCACCTCTATACTTAAAACAATGTCAACATTTATGATTTCACGGTTTGACATAAACCTAACGTTCACTGCTGGTCCCTTGATAGTCGGCTCCAAAATTCTGACATTGCTTTTGTTATTTTGGGAGAGTTTCTGACAGCGCCGGCTTATAAGCTTCCTGAAATGATCAACGATGAGGTGAGCAGATAAGACTCGTCCTACTCCACTTGGACTATCTATAAGCAAATCTTCCCAACACTTGGAGGTATCTTTGTGACTTTGGTACTGCAAGTAAGTAAAACCACCAAGATAGGGAGTGGCTCTTCTGATGGGGCAAACTTGAACCTCGAAGCACTTGTTAACATTATTACCCTTGAGACAGACCATGATGTCGAACTCGTTAGGTATGCCAACTTTAAGTTTTTCATAGTAACTGCCTAAATAAATAAGAATAAGATAAATCATCCAAAATTTACGTGGAAATACTTTTTCTAGAACTTCTTACGTCGCAGTTGTGTGTGCATCGGGACACTTACTGCGAAGTAAAAGAAACTCAAAAACGGATCAAAGAGAATGACCGTTTGGACGTATCGTATTGCATTCCGATAGCTTACATAAACACTCATGCAGTTTACATCATATATTTACCTGCTCTTAAGATATCGAAGGAAAAACGGTCATCCAATTCATGGATCTTCATGATAATTTCTCTTTCCACGATAGTGTTGATAAAATTTGCCTTCTTCTTAATGTCATCCATTTTTAATGCACACTTTTCGTCATACAAGCCATTTATGATATTCTCCACTCTATAATAATCCACAGCAGTTGTTTGAGGTCTTCTGATAACCGTCGGTCGTACTGTTACTCTTTTCCTTCTCCCTCGCAGCTCAGCCTGCTTTGAACGCTCTTTCGTCGTTTCTAGAATATGCCCATCAACTGGTACCTCCCTTGCTTGTATTTTTGAAAAATCTAATGCCTCTGTTGGCCGTCTTAAGCCGGATGGTTCACTTCCTATTTTGCCAGTTGGAAATGTCAGTGATTTATCAACTCTTTTCCTTCGACCTTGTACTTCACATTTCCTACCTGGAAGCTGGTTAATAAGGGATTTTTCATGATGCAAAACAGGGTTGTGTTGAACGTCTCCGATACCTTTTGTGTCTTCACTTCCGAGGGTTTCCTTAATATCATTTACTCCTTGTACATCCACGCAGTCTTTTTCCCGTTCTCTCGGCCTTCTCTGTTTTTCCTCGGCTACAAGACTGATTTTAACTTGTACTGAAACTTTTTCTCGGGGTTTTAAAGGACTTTGTGTGCTGACTCCTCCACTTCTGACGCATGTTACAGTTTTTGTTGTGGTGGATGTGTGGTCCAACTTGGGTGCTGGACATTGACCCGAATTTCGTGCCGCTCTTGGTTTAAGAGTTTTACTCTTGAGCGCATTGCTGCCCCCAACTGGCATGAATGAACTTTACGAACTGCAAGCATCAAGGTATCAAGGCTAAAATAATATGAGTAAATGAGTGAGAATCAAGATATGACATAAGTCAGCAAATATTTTATTTTAAATATGATAACTAGTGCTTTTAAAAGTGAGTCTCCTTATTACCTTCTCTTCAAGGTCTGTCTTTGCAGTGACCTATACTATTAATATCGAATTGTTTGTTAACCTTGCGTAGGGAAGATTTATAGCTAAATCCATGAGGTATGACCGGTTGATTCATTTTGATAACATTAGTCGAAATTAAATGCGTTGTTCTCGGATATATAGCCGGCAATATACTGGCCAACCACGTATATATAGGGAAGATAATAATAATAATAATATAATTTATTACTTGGATATCTAATGATTAATAATGCTCTTCAAATTTGGTATGCAAATCCATATTTTTCAGTTACAGCGTGTGTTACGTAGGGGAGAACCCTGGCGATCGATTTCTCACTTTAGAAGTGAACCTTTAGTGTTTACACCCACGACACACAGATTATAAAGGAAGTTTCACCAACACATCCACCATGTCTATATCTGTTAGATAGGATATAAAGTTTTTCAGCTTTTACAGAGTAGCTGTCACGATCAGATCTTGAAAAACTATTAAGAGTAGATGTCGGCAAAAATCAAACAAAATCGAAATTTGCTGGCAACAGTCAAAAAATCGATCTCGCTTACATTCAAGTATAAGGTAGACATATAGCCAAAACAAATCGTGGTGTACTTCGTTTTTTGAAATATCGCTTTATTTCCGAGAAAAACGAGGAAAACCAATTTGTGCATAATTGACCCTCTGAGAGAGCCAAAATATCATCCAACTTCGAGTGCCTCGCGTGTCTGAAAAACTTTTTTAACATTGTCTTGGCCTTAAATCTGTGAAATTTTATTATTTTCCAATATATTTATGTTGGCGAAAATGTTTTTATTACCAAGTTACTTTGGCACGTCGTCAATTATAAAGAACTTTCAAAAAATATTTAAACCATGTGCTATATAAAATAAAACGTCGATATTTAGAAATTGAGAAGTTAAAACAATGTTATAATCGTGAATAAAACGATTGTTTTGGGTATTTTGATCTGCGACGAGTAATAAGGGTTTAAAGTTGGAGAAAATTGCTATAGTTTACGAATACTTTTGAATAGTGAATGTGACTGTTCTAAAAATCGTTCATCAGCCAGCGATATACTGATTTTACTTTCTAATCTTTTTTTTAAAGCGTAATGATTGATAATGACTGTACATAAATATCCTTTATGGTCCAATAAAGCCTACTTCTAAAGAAGCTAGAACGTATAAGGATATTTTCAGTAGAATTCGTCTTTGTAAATACGAACGTGACATGTAAAGGTGTGATGCGGTAGCATCAAAGGCCACACTCACTTCTTTTAGATTGCCGCGCGATCACGAACTTTGGGTAACGCAACGCTGTTGTTGTTAGTAAAAGCACTTGACTCTCGAAAAATGATCCTTTATTGTAGATGATTTTAATTTTTATTATGCTGGCGTATGTTCGATTTTTGCTGACATCCTCTCTTAAAGCTTACGTAACCCAAGGACTAATATTGTTGAAATCATAAAGATATCTCTGTGAGGGTAGAGTTTAAAATTATTATGGCTGCTGTTCGTCGCCGAATATTTCAATTTTAGTAAATTATTCAAATGATCATAAAACGAACGAAGCTGTACGAGAACTACGCTAGAAAATAAAGAAGTCTAAGAATTAGCCGGCATATGATTCTTCTCGATCGATTTACGGCTGTTTCGAGTATTAGTAGACAATCGTAAAGGCTGAAATATGTGGAGTTTGAATGAATGGATTAAGACACAGAACAACTATCATATTATATTTGCCTTTCGAAAGTAGCGACGGAAAATGAAACCAAAATCATGTGTATATTCAATTTGGATGTCGTCATCGGATTTGTTATAGTCAAGACGTGTTTCTTTATCCGAACTCGATCCTGGCTGTGTCTAGCTGTAGTGTGAAAGATTAAATCACAAATACTAAACAAACAATCGTTACCTACTTACCCGAGAACCAAGTCCTTGGCACGTAGTCGTGGAAAAGCGACCTTCTTGTTCTGAGAAATACGGAAGTAGCTTTTGACGGAAATTGGGGGATTTCTGGTATACGAGGAAATTAGCACAAGGAACAGTAGCAATTCGGAGTGCCGGAACAACACCTGGAGAACCAGGCCTGTCGGGTTTCCTGTGGTAAAACCAATGCACAGCCAACCCAAACATAAAGAGTCGTAATTATAATAATATTATCATAATCATGAATACTCTATATAGATATTTCTAATTCAACGAAATGAAAATGATGCCTTTCGTTTGAATAAGTACTCGTGGGGGATTTTTCACAGCATTATTACGTCGTGACTATCGAGGGATTTCCCCTGGCTCTCCACGTAATTCCGGATCATGGGGGAGGATACAGGACTTTATGAGTTATCTTGTTTTTGTGCGATACCTACTTTTTCGTAAAAACCACTGCCACGCAATTTTTTTTCGCGTTTGCTCGATATTTCCTCAGTTTTCCTCACTGAAAGGAGAGGTTAGGCGATATATTTTTGGTATGTACGTGCTTGCTCGATATATTCATTTTTGGAGATTTACGCAAGCCACTCCTCAATTAATTTAATATTCATAATTATTAGAGAGATATATTAATTATTAACTATGATCTAATGCTTTGTCCCCAAAGAGCGAGCTTATCATGTGCAAAGTATTTAGTTAGACTATGGAGTTCGTGCATGCTGTCATGGCTCCAGATCAATCATCCAAATCCAACTTTAATTTTAAAAAGTCTTCTGTAAATTTTAAAGATATTGTAAAGACTTTTTCCAACTCTTGTCACCACAAGAAATACTTGTGTAGCTTTTTTTTTATAGTCTTTTCCTTGGAAAAAAGAAAAAAATCGAGTTGAACAAAACTCGGAAACCTATAAAGTGATGCATGTATGTGGTCGGGAGTCACACTCAAATCACATGACCTTTGAAACGGAAACAAAGCCAAAACTTTGAAACACAATCCAGTACTCTCATGCTAATACTAATGGTAGCAGTCTGACATCCTCGTATAAAAGTATGGCTGCGATTTTAGACTTTTACGGACTGTTTTTGGTGGTAGCTTTGACGTTTAGCTCTAAAAATACAGTCAGAGGACAACCAGAACAAATCCACATGGCGTTCACTGGTAAATCGAGTGAAAGAATAGTTAATTACGTAACGCAGTCGCAGGATGTCGAGCTCAAGACCGTGGCGTTGTACGGAAAAGATCCAAAACAACTCGATCAGAAATCAGTTGGAGAGTCGTTCCTGTATCCTCTACCAGAGAACCAAGAAGTTGATTCTAAATATCATAGGAATTTGACCATTCACAATGTTAAGGTAAGAGTTCCTTGCATGAAAGTCCAAAAGGAGAAATCTTTCCGGTATAATCAATCGAACGTTCGATTCCATCGCATCCAATCGAATCGAACGATTAGAATTTTTTCATATCCATTGAAATTATTAGTAAATTCAGGAGTAAATTTTAAAGGGTGAAATTTCTCATTCAAATTAAGTTCTTAAGTAATTTAGCTTAGATTTAACTACCTCCGCGGTTCGAACCCTACAGTTGGGCTCATCTGCATTTTTATTTTTACTTACAAAAGGATGAATAGTATGGCACATGTATTTGCACAAAAATGTTGTCTCGTCTCGTCTTGCTTTTTTGTTTTTTTGTTTGTTTAGTTTGTTGTTTTGTTGATTTTCCTATAAATCCGCCACTTTAGAAATTAAAGAATTGCTCCCCAACTGAGATTGACGTATCAATAAATACAAACAGTAATTCGTGAAAAGCCAACCTTAATTTTCAACCGATGTATGATCGTGCCCCATATTTTACACTGGCTAAAGGGTTTTTCTCAATGATTTTTTCTCTAACTGCATGCTCTTGGGTATTTTTATCTCGTTGGAGGTATGGATCTATAAACAGCAGGGGGAAACTAGTTATTAAATCTATGATGCGGAAATCTGCTATCAATCATTCTAGTAACACTGTAGCAAAACAACTGAAGCAAACGGCGTTTTAATTTCGCGTAGGATTTTCGTAACAAAACAGCTTTAATCTGCCTATTACCCCGCCCATGGATGCCCCAGGAGGCTACTGATGTCAATGCTATTATTGGCAGCAATAGCGCTGGTGTTTTTCTTTGTTGCTTTGGCAGCAATTCCCATCATCGCTGACGCCTCGTCCATTAGCTTCGTGAATTCCCCACTCTTATCTTTTTCTTTGGCTTCATTCTGCAAAACAAACATGTTTTGGTATACATCTATAATAGTTCAATCTTCAATCAATCTGATTACAGATAAGCGAGTTTTCTGTGACAAATTTGGCAATGATAAGTTATTAATATTTGCTTGTCAGCATTATACGTTTTTTTATAGGAACGCCAACTAGGATGCCAGCACTAAAAAATCAGTCATTCATCCGAAATTAGTTTTTTACTTGCTTTAGGTGAATCTCTACTTTTTTTTCTTGTCTTTTTGGTTTTCTCCACGAAGGGTTTGTAATCCAAACCAATCAGTAAAGGGAAAGATGAGATGAGTTCTAAACCTAATCGAACATACTGAAATTTTAAGCTGTAAGCAATCTTGCAAGCTCAAAGTGTATACATTTGCCCTGTTTCACTATGACGCCACTGCTTGCTTATGTGGGGGATAGAATCGCCAAATCCAATAGAAAATTCAACAAAATTTGCTCCTAGCGAAACAGTTTAATTTAAAATGGCCTGGTTTTTAAATATAATATGTGTTAATATGTCCTAAAATATTCTGTTTTAAAAAATCGCTCAGATCTACATCCTCAGCGTCATCGGCTAGAGGATCGTTGAATAGGTCAAGGGCTTCTTGTTTCTCAGCATGCTGTATAAGTCTTATTAAAGTCATTTGTTTGTTGGATAATATTATAAAAATCTGTAGAATACTGGAAAAAATACTTGCATTCGGACTCTTCTTCCTTTAATCCTTCGACGCACACACCATATCGCACTGACTCCACCGAGAATGCCAAGACCCACTGAGCATTCTGTATGCATCCGATGACATTACTGAATGCAGTGCTCGAATCAATTGAAGATGAAGGTTATGGAATGAGCTTCCACTGAACATTGAGAACTAATTTGGCCATTTTTAAATGTCGACATCTTAAGACGCATCTTTCCAGTTTGGCTTTCTTAAATAATGTATATCAAATTTTCTTTCCTTATATTATTTGTTGTATTATTTACATGGAACAGCGCATTTGGGCACATTTGGAGAGTGCGCTTTATTAATAAAGCATTATCGATCATCATCATTATAATTTATCCAATCACTCATTTCCCTAGCTATCCTTTCATTCATCGCTTGGACCTCTACTAGGCTCAATGTGGCGGTTTATTTCGCTCGCGCAAGTTTAACCTGAGTATCAGACCGTTTGGCCCTGGGGAAATAGGAGGGGAAGGTGTGCCAGATACTGAGGCTAGCATGACTTTAATGATCGATTCACTGTACTCTTGGTAAAAACTTCGCTTGGGGGAAGAAGTAAGAAATTATGGCGTAATTTCGCCATGAGTTAATCACAATATCAGAACGTCTTTCTGTCACTTGAAATTTTCTTTCAGCTAACACATTTGGAGGCCAACACGAAGTACTATTACAGAGTTGGAGATCCCAACAATGACCTTAGTGATGTGTTCTCGTTTTCCACTAACGAGGATAGCTTGATATATGCGGTTAGTATTTCAAGTTTTCATCGCAAGTCGAAGCCCTCTTGAGTATAGGACGTTACTAAATCATTCCTTGCAGACTGAACCGCGACATCCTTTAAGCTAATCTAATTGATTCAGTTGATATTGTAATGGATTTCAAAAGGAACAATTGAATCGGACGTTTTATATCAGTCAGGAAGTCAATAAATAATATAAATTTTTGATATTTGAACCTTTTCCGCCGGGAACTCTCTCTAGTGTAAGCCGCTAATTATTTCTGCATGCCATTAGATACTAATCGGAATGAGGGGAGCGAGAGGGGGTGAGGTGTTTGTTTTTCTATTGTTTTTCTGTAAGCGAAGGAAGCTAAAATCCATTTATTAGAATGTGGGTTTTTCTTTAGGTGTATGGTGACATGGGCTTTAAAAACGCTGTTAGCTTACCTCTTCTCAAAGACGAAGCTAAACAAGGAAAACTCCATGCCGTTCTCCATGTGGGAGGTAAGAAAACCACAAGTTCGTCTCTATCTGTAAAAAAAGAAATAGGTTTATTACTGTGAATTTAAACTTAGTATTTCTTCGCCTTTTTAGATTTGGCGTATGACTTCTACGAAAAACACGGAGTTACTGGTGACGAGTAAGTTGGTTCTTAATGAGTAATATGGACACCAATAGAGGCTTTGCACCATCACCCGATGGCAGCCATGACAGGAGGCACAACAATAGAGTCGTTCTCCCCTGTGAAGCTGAATTCTTTCTCATGTAAATCAAATTATACCAGATTTTATTGTTCCTGCCTCCTGTCATGGCTGCCATCACGTGACGGCGCAAAGCCTTTATATGCTCTTTTTGCACGAACTGGCGCAAGTGAAAAACGTTTGCTCGAAGTTTATATGCAAATCAGTCCAAAACGTCCGTTTATTTTTTCTGCCATACGAATGTCTTCGAGCAAGCGCAATAAGAAATGAGCGTTCTGCAAATTAGGTTGAAATTATTGGAAAACGTTTCGAAACGCACGCATACGCAAATGTTTTCTATATAGTGATACGCGAATTCTTTTTCTTCGGAACTTAACTGACATTAGAATTTTTTCTCCCACGAATCAAATGTTTTCCTCACAGCAGCCACTTTATCCTGCAGGTTCATGAATTCTATTCAGCCAATCGCAACGCTAGTTCCTTATATGGTGCTTCCAGGAAATCACGAGGTAAGTGCATGTCCTCGCTATGCGCATGCGTCGTCCTTTTCTCAACCTTGTCACTCGTCAGCGACAACATTATACGAGCTGGTGAATAGTTAGTTACCGGATTGACTATTATTGCATTCTGCAGCACCAATACAACTTCAGTCACTATATCAACCGCTTTTCCAACATGGAACTGGGCGTGGGTGAAAACAGTGGTAGTGGAACAGGCCTGTGGTAAGTTTACGTGGACATTATTCAACACACACATAATAAAGGCTCGAAAGGAGTAGTTGTAATTACAAAATCATTCTCCATAGAAATCTTTGGGGCTCAATCGACCTCTTTAGCTTGGGCGTAAATTTTTCCCATGGACGTCGTAGTATACTGAACAAACAAATTTTGTTGGTCGATAGGTATAGTTTGGACATCGGACTCATACATTTTGTTGCCTTCGACACAGAAGTTTACGAATATTCCTCAGATGACGTAAGTGCTACTATAACAAACCTATATCAGCTGTCATTTCAGTAACCTTTCGTGGGATGCGTAATATTTATTCTGTATCTTTGTAGGGTCAAATTGCAAGGCAGTTGAACTGGCTAGAGCAAGATCTTGCTAAGGTACTATTATTTTTGGAAGAATTAAAAAAAAAAATTATTGCGTACATTCCTTGGTGGGACCGAAAGAATAGTTCCCTTCACAGTTCTCTGCGCCATCTTGAAAGGTGACAAACGGTGAGCTTGCAAATGGTTAGAGACATTTGAATTGTCTGTCATTGCAAGCTCACCGTTCGTCTCGCTTCGATGGAAAGGCACGGCTACCTTTCAAGATGGCACAGGGAACTGTGAAGGGGACTATTTCAATATCGTTCCATGTCTGATCGTTCAATCTGACATCATACTAGTAGGCCGGAACTGGTGAAAGAATAAGATACATCTTAAGTTTTTTTTACGATGTAAGCTATAGTAACATTCGACATTTTGCTACCTCTAGGCCAACAAGAACAGAGAAAATGTACCATGGATCGTATCTTTGGCACACAAGGTAATTGCTCCTACTGCGAATCGCAATAAATTCTGAGATTTTTTCTCTATCTTGACAGAAAAAGCCACCGATATTTTCAGTTAATACGGTTTCTTCTGAGATGTGGTTTCAGATTTCTTTTTTCTGTTGTAATTTTCAATCCTAACTTTTCACCTTTATTTCTTTACCAAAACGTAAAGGAGACAAAGAGTTTTACAAACTGTATTATTATTTTTTGTGTACACCCTAGAGTGATTTTATGGATCACACGAACTTCACATACTTCTCTCCTTTGCTGCACAAGTATGGAGTGGACATTCATTTCTGTGGACATTCTCACAACTACCAGAGATACTTTCCTTGTAAGTGGTTTATATATATGTATATAGTATGTACACTATCCTAGCGGGCCGATGAAGTCTCATATTAGACTTGGTAGCTCAATGGTTAGAGCATGGCACCAGAATCGCCAGGGCATGGGTTTAAATCCCGTTCCCGAATTTTCCCGAGTCTTCCGATTTGCAGGTGCACAAGTCGCTTCATATACTGCGAGGATCAGCTCAATTTGATATATAAACTGGGGAGGAAGGGCTTATAGAAATAAAAGTTAAGTTTGGACCTAAAGAGGATGCTATCACATAGCATCTTCCACAGGCTACTCGCTAGGGTTTTTAATGATTTGGTTTTTGTTGCTGTTTTTGTTGCTGTTCGAGACGGATGGGTATTCACGCTCGGTCAACTCTCAGTCAACACAGGAAGCCCAGTACAGGAAAAGAGAGAAAAGAGTAAAGAGACGCCTGCGAAGGACGCTAGTTATGTGATGCGTTTCTAGTTAACCGTCACCCCCCTTGAAATAGTTCTGGATCCACCACTATGAATTCTCAGTGTCAGAGAATCAATCTCTCATGCACCACCGGTGCTATAAGCATGAGCAATGATTACAATTTATATTCCACTCTAGATTTTAAACGCGAGGTAGATCGTCAGGCCGACAAGAACATATACAAGAACCCCAAATATATGACGACTGTAGTTGTCGGTTCTGCTGGGTCTAAAGAAAAAATCTCCGAGGGATTAGGACCAAAAACTAAACTAGTAACTTATATCTTTGATTACGGGTGAGTTAAGAGATAAAGTAGAAAATAAAAAAATATTGAATTGTATTTTATACTTCGGATAATGCTCACGTGATGTGTAATCTGAGACGCGCATGTGAAAACTCATAGTTTACGAGTTTACGCATAGTTTACGCATCCTTAGTAAGAAATGGACTACTTCAACAACAATACGGCGGCAATCTTGGATCGCAAGGCATCATGGGGCGTCCAGGGGGGCAAATGAAGCTTTGTTACAGTAATGACGTCGATTGATATTAACAGCGTACCACAAGAAAATACAGAATTATAAATTAAGATGGCACATCGATCATCTTTACCCATAAAAGAAAGACAAACACACGAAACTCCATATATTTTCCGCCATCTCTCCGCCGAAGTAGTCAATTGCTTCAGGAAGCCAATGAGAGGGCATACAGGAAAAGAGAGATATAGGAAGATATATAGTAGATATATGCTATTTTAGGCTCAGTACCCGCCCCTCTCCACCGAGCTTGCACCCGTACGCAGGCAACGAAATGCATTAATTGAATAGATTTATATCATCACTTAACCTTAATCTGTTCGATCGCGCCAGGTTTGGTCATTTGCAAGTTTTCAATCGCACTCATCTATCATGGAAATGGGAGAACTCACAAACTTACTTGGATTCGTCTGTTCAGGATAATCTTTGGATCATTCAGGAAAACCACGGAATGAGGACCGCAGTGTAGGACAATTGTTTGCTCAACCACAGGATCCCCAAGTGTTATATCCTTCTGTTGCCTAAATCTGAACACGAAAATTTACAGCTTAATGATTGTTTCACGCTTAATAGCTTTCTCGGTGGCTATCGGCTGTCCAGTAATAAATTGATTTGCATGTACGCTTTAGATCACGACGCCAAGACTATTTTATTATCTATCTCTACCTCTAAATCACAATTCGATTACGAAAACTGAAAACGCTTGAAAAAAGCGAGGATCATAGTTCAAGGTTTTCTGTAAATCCTTTTCGCGCGCGTTAAAATGAAGGGGTGGACCGCCTGAATTAAATTAATAATTAAATGATTTATAAATACGAATAATTAAGTTACACCTTTTCTTTTACATTGAGAATTTGGTTCAGCTATAGCATTCAAAATATTTAACAGGAGTAAAATAGATATTCAGCTGTTTTTCGTTTTTATATATATTTTTCAACAAAAATACAGTACATGATAAATAAAAATTGACGACCCTAAAATTCACACAAAATGTTATTCATATATTTCTATGAAAAAGAAAATTTTACTCGAGGACGGGTATTCATCGAGTTACGCGCTTCGGATTTCAAACTACGAAAGTTCTCGTCCTACAGCCAAGTTACGCGCCTATCGCGTAACTCAAACTCGCACAAATTGCTTAATGCCATCGACTTACGCCAGAAGTTCATAACTATTCTGCGTGAAAACGTCAAATTTGGGTGTGGTCGAGTGCGCAACTCGAAAAGAGCGTAACTCGAAGCGGAAAATTCGAAGCGCGTAACTCGATGAATACCTGATGAAGTTTTCATTGTCCATAAAGTGTCTTTATTTCTTTGAATAATCACAGGGAGCCCAATTTAGTGAAAGGTGAAAATATAAGCGGGTGGGGGATTAATGTGACATTGGTAATAGGTAATTCCCATATCGTATTCGATATTGGTAAAGCTGTTTTTGCGCGCTAGTTTCTGACGGTCTATTCGATTGGTCTACAGCCTGCCAAACGTGACAGACATGGACGACACAACAATAACGAAAAATTCATAAAACACAGAGCCTTTCTGTAAAATGTTACTAAATCTTTCTCAACCTTGACGAATACTTCCAGCAACAATATGCTAGTTTAATATGATTAGATTGTGAAAAAGATTTACTTGATTGAACAAATAAATAAATAGTTTATCGAACAGAAACAGCGATTGAACGTAGGCAAATCCCGCTGAACAAACGTACTGCATGCTCACAAAATCATTCTAAAAATTTCTTCTTTCTAACACACAGGAATCCCAACCTTCAAGGTTAGTGTCGCTCCTTTCAGTCTAGTTATATTTCCTAAATAATTTTTAAAATTCAAAAGTTGTTTGTCGTGAAAAAGAAAAAGAGGTTTTTAAAACATAATTCTGATTTCATTAGAAGATAATTAAGCTTATTTAGGTTTACTACGTGTTCATGCAAGACGTGAAATGAGTTATCTCCCTACCCAGCCGCTATTAGTTTCATCACGCAACTCTTACTCCTGGCGTGACGACCGCAGCCGCTATTAGTGTCGTCACGCCACGAGTAAGCGTTCTAAACCACAAATACACACAGCGAGTACGGCTTGTAGCAAGTCTAACTTAACGACAACTTTGAGAGCGGATAATAAAGCTTAGATATAATTTTCCTTAAAGAAAAGGGTACTTTTTCTCAGAGGTATGCATGCCATTAAATGCAAGAAAAAACGATAAATTTTGTAGCAAACGGTGCACTACTTTCAATGTGGTGGTAGCTTTGCTGGGCATTCAAAGCTATTCAACACAAATTGACAAAGCGACAGCACACGGTTTACCTGTATGCCAGAAGAACTTGAATATTCAAACCAGAGTCTTGCATGTATTTCAGGCCGCTCATTTGAAGCTTGAAGAGAAAATATTCAGAAATCATGGCTATGGTTCTAAACAACTCAGCTACTAGTTGTAAACTAATGCGAAACTCTCCGCACAACTGAGTTCACGGTAGCGACTAATTGTACTCCTGAATTTGACAAGTTTCAAATCTGCACGTGAAAATTCTAGCTGCCTTCCTAAAGCTTCGGAATTAATTTCCACAAAAGAAATTTGCATACGATAGTTTATTCAAGTTTCCTTTTTTCGCTTTTTGTCATTTCAGTGTATGATACTTTGATCATCCTGTCGGAACAAAGCTAGCCTCTCGTCGTCTTCAACACTATGATATCTCCTATCCTCTTTATCTTGGTTCTCGGTACTCGATATCGGAGTTAGCTTTTCTTCCTCCATTTCCAGTGTCCTCCATGGCTTAAAGTAACATTGTAAAAGGGGAGGAAAGAAAGACAGCAGTAGAATGGCTCCAGCGGTGTAAAAGGCTGGTTTGTACGAACCAGTTGTGTCAAGAATATTTTGAATAATGTATATTCTATATCCCAAGTCTCACCAATCGCGTACCCAGAGCCTGCGTTTCTTCTGGCCTAAGAGAAACGCAGACTCTGGGTACGACATCGAAGTCTTACCTTTTTTTCCCTAGTACTGCACATGCGTAAACAAAAATATACCCACCAATCAGAGGAGGTCCCGTCATATCACCAATGGATACGATCTCTATCCAATTGTAAATGAATACAGTCTTAGTCTTGGTTCAACTCATGCTCAGAGATCCAGCCTGGTTAACATGGAAAGGATTGACTCTTTTGTTGTGCAGGCATAACTAGATTTTGATTTTCGCAACGTATGCATGGCCACAAATACTTTTTTTACCAAGTGAGTTGTGTACAGTAGATAAGGCCTCCCGCAAATTCTTCATAGCGATGGGTGTTTGTTATTGGTGACAAGCATGGTAGCGGGGAGAGTGATGGATGAGGTCTATTATTTGACTCCCATATATTCAGTCATAAATTAAGTCTAAATTTTTTTGAGACGAAGCCAGGCAACACCTCAGTCGGGTGCAACATGCGACAATGCATCTTGCATGATTCTTTTATTCAATAACCACAGAAATCCCAAGCATCCTACGCAGACATCTTTTGGGTCGTCATGCAATGCTTCATTTCTTCATTTGTTTGTTCTGGTTTACATTCAACCATTCGAATCTATACTATTCTGACCATTTAATAAGCTCTGCGTTCATTGAGCAAACCACATGCATTTTTTTACTTTGTACAATCTTAAATTAAGTCCTTTGTTACCTCTCACACGAACCACCATCTTGCTTTTATGTACCTTGATATTTCTGTGTTTTTTTTATTTAGAATTTTGTTTCAAAGCTATCAACTTGCATGGCTGTTTCTGATTGAAACCCTTTGTTATCATTGCCGAATTCTATGTCCTTAGCATTCTGACAGTTGTCTTTTCCAGTAACTTCATCCCCCTCGATAGCTTGATTCTCGTATGTTGTCATTTTCGAGTCGTCTTCTGTTCGTTTTTCATTCTTGATTTCAAAAAATACTTCATCTTCTTCATTGACATTTTGACGGTTGTCCTGGACATCTTTATTTTCTGGAGATTCAGTAATCTCTATCTGAGGTAGCTGTTCTTCCTCCATTACCAGTGTCCTCCATGGTTTGAAGTAATATTGTAAAAAGGGAAGAAAGGAAGACATCAGTAGAATGGCTCCAGCGGTGTAAAATGCTGGTTTGTACGAACCAGTTGTGTCGGCGATAAAACCTTGGACAATGAAAAAAAAAATCCAAAATATGAGACTACGATTAAAGACGAAACGGACATTGGCAAGGCACTTGGTACAGTGTTGGTAGCTCGCATTTGTAAGGTGCAACGAAACAACTTACTACAATTGTTAGTATTCCTTGAATCACGTGACTCAGTGCACTCATTCACACGAGGCTACAGGCCTAATGAAAACCTATACAGAAAAGTTCGATTAAAAAGCCATCTACCTAGAGACTTTTGTACTTATACGGCGGCCATCCATGGGGTGCCGAAAGGGCAGTCGTAAAGAATGTATGAAGCATAAAGTAGCGTGGTTAGGTTTTCAGATATTTGGAAGTCTTAGAATTATTGAAGGAAGAGGGATCACCTAAGTACAAAATCAATCAAAAAATATTTACATCTGGTGTGCCTAATACGTACCAATCAGAGGAGGCCCTGTTAAATTACCAATGGCTGATATCATCTCCCCAATAGGAAACGAGTACAATCTGAGTCTTGGTTCGACGGTTCGTAATAGCAGCACAACGATCGTGGTATTAAAGACACCGATGCCAAAACCAAGGAAAATAGAAAAAAAGATGAAGTGCAGATAACTTGTAGACAGTTGAAGTAGAATTGTAGCGAGTCCCATGCTCAGAGCTCCAGCCTGGTTAACATGGAATGGATTGACCCTTTTGTGGTCCATAATCCTCCCTGCTAAAATACCAGAAGCTAATGAAGAAACACCAATCGCTATAAAGAGTTGGGAGGCCTTGTCTGCCGAAATACCCACCTCAAGACAGTAACTGACCTGCAAAGACGAACAACGTAAGTAATTCTGATTGATATGCCATATTAATAACGAGCCTATTTGTAAAGTATAGAATCTTTCAGGTAAACCAAACGGTCACGCATTAATGATTTGATTTGAAAATTGCGGTCGTGTTTCTACAGTATCTTACCAAATGGACAAATGAAATAAAGGCACACATTGCCTGCAAAGTGAGCGATATTGCTGCAACAACGTACATCGGCTTTTTGAATATTTCTAACGTCATTGAGCAGCTCTTCTTCGATGTTTGGACTTCATTGTCACTGTGCTGCCTTTCTTCATCTACTGGATCCTTAACATTAGGATCAAAGCTACAAACAGCTAGTAATGGTAGTACGAACGAACCAGCCATGATCCTGTACATCTTCCTGAAGCCATATAAATCGATAAGCAACTGGATAATTGGTCCAAGTGACAATACTCCTATGGATGTACCTCCAGTAACGATGCCAATGGCAACAGCTTTTCTCTTGTGAAAATATTTCGTTGTGGCGTAAATACAAGAACTAAAAAGTAACGACAATCCCAGTCCGTAGAGAATACTATATGAGAAGAACACCTGGGTGATGTTTGTAGTGAAGGAAGTGGCTATTAGACTTGTTATACACATTAGAATTCCAAGTATGGCACTGTAACGGATATTGAGGCGTGTCATCACCATGGTGGATAGCGGTAAACACATAAAAATAAGACTTTGTGCAGTAGATCCTGCCCACGCTGTAAAATTATAATAATAAAAGTTAAATCTTTTAGACGTTCGCGGGTTTCTTTTGGCTTATGTTTCCTGCAAGGAAGAACTCTGACTTGGGTTTCCTTTTGTTTTTACTTTCCTTATATCATTCGTCTATCTGCTTTCTTGTAAGTATATCCCGTAAGAAAAGAAACAAGAAAAGTACAACAACGTTCAATTGTTGACATATTGTTTTACATAGGAATAGTCTATTGAAAGGAAAGGGATTTAAAGATGATGACTACACTAACCAGTTTTCTCTCTGCTTTCTCTGAAGTGGTCCTTAAACACAGGCATAACGACAGCATAGCACTGTAGCATGCCAAACACTAGTGCCAATGAAAGACCCCCAGAAAAGCACACCAACCAGGACCACGCGCTGTCTCGTGTCCGGGGAGAATGGGATGGACTACATATACAGCAGATCCTCATTTTTGGTTCTTCTTCCTTCTATATTCTGTTAGTTCTGATTAAAAGGCAAAATCATAAAGCGACGTTTATTTACAAATCTTACACTCTGACATAAGGTAGGTCTCTGAGCCCTTATATTTCAGATCAGAAGCCCATTACTATGAGCATTCAACCATTCAGTCCCAGACCGGTCAGACAGACGGACGGACAGACAGACGGATAGACAAACAGACAGATTACTAGCCGTATTTGAAGACTTTCCAGCTAGTAACCTTTGACATGTCTGATTTACATTTGATATTCAATGATTTTAGCTGGAAACGATTCATCTTTGGATACGTTGTGAACGTGAAAATATTATGAACACAACAGAATATTTTACCAACCATAAAGCATGTTTTGACTTTCTAGCTCGAATTCGGTGGGGAAGGCAGTTGTGTCTGTTTAAACTCTTAACTCACCCAGATTCAAGAAAATGATATCACAATGCATCGCGCAAAAATATGACCACATTTAATGTATTCGCATACGTCTATGAACGGGCTTTTGTATGATAAACTACATTTTGATGCGAACCAGACTGGCCACCAACCAGAAACTAAAGGAGGTGTGTTTTAGCAGAAGCATGCGAATACATACAATGTGGTCATGCCTTTGAGCCTTGTGCTGTAAAAGACTCTGTACTTCGTACAGTGTTAAAAATTATCAAAAAATATAATTTCAGAACTTCAAAACTCAACTGACTGCGTGAGAATCCAAAAATATAATGTACTTTGTCTAAAACTATCTATGACCGACTGACGACAAATACACAGTACTTTCTATTCAATGTCACATTGTCACCGTAGATTGTCGCACAAGCAGTCGTTAACAAATTAATCTCTGCTGAACAAAACACGCACGCTGAAATATTTCTGAATGTCACCGTAAATGCTTGAGCTACGAGAGACAATGAAGGTTTAAAGACACAGTGATAAATTGTTAAAGGATTTCAAGTACTGTAAATTATAATACTTTTTATATAAACCTACCTTACTTCGTAAAATGACACGGCGAACTAACGCTATCTTCTAGGGGAAAATGTCCTCCGAAAATGACCTATATCGTAATCCTGTAAAGCACAACCTAATTGCCTCTCCACAGCACAACGAAATCGACTCCGCCTCTTTCTACTACTAGTGTAAAACTTGAATTTCACAGGACCTCAAATAAAACGAAAATTCACATATCGATATGTTGTAGATGGGCGAGAGCACGAGACAGTTGCGTGAGGCGCTGTGAAGTATGTGTCAACACAATGAAGAAAATAGGTATTATATAACAAAACGGCACAGAAAGCCCAAGAGACAAAAATCCTAGACTCTTCCACAGTCTCTCGCTCTCACTAAAGACAGTAACGGTACAATAACCTAAAGGACTTATGGGTCCCGAAAACTTGGACCCAGCGTGCTTTGGGAACTAAAAATACTGGTCCACAGTCTCTCTCGTTTAATATAATAATAATAATAATGTTATATTGAGCGCCAATTCCCAGCGGTTCAACAGCGCTTTACAAAATACAAAAAATATTCATTATAGATAAATAAAAAGTAAGGTGATAATTAAAAGAATATAATTATATAATATATAAATATATGAATATAATATATTAATGTATCAATAATGTTATATAAACAACTTTCATTAACTTATAATTAAAATCAAAATCAAAATTGAGCTTAAGGTTAAGATTAAGGGCATTTAAACACTTTAGTCACATCATATACAAAATAAAGATACTGGTTAAAATAAATTTATTTATTAAAAATAAATTAATAAAAGGCCTGCTTAAAGAGCCACGTCTTTATGTCCCTTTTAAACTGTGAAATGGAGTGACAGGATCTAATGCTGGGTGGAAGGGCATTCCAAAGTTCAGGAGCTGCAAAAGAAAATGACTTTTTTCCATAAGATTTAAGATTGTACGATTGCTTAGTTAGAAGATTTAAGGAAGATGATCTTAAGCAGCGAGAAGGAGCATAAGGTTTAATCAAGTCAACAAGATATGCAGGTGCTAGATTATGCAGGACCTTAAATGTAAGTAAAAGAATCTTAAAATCTATGCGCTGTTCCACAGGTAGCCAGTGTAGATTGCACAAGATGGGAGTGATGTGATCTTGTTTTCGAGAAAAAGTTATTAGTCTTGCTGCAGCATTTTGGACATGCTGAAGCTTTTGCAGAGAGCCTTTGGGAAGTCCATATAATAATGCATTACAAAAATCAAGTTTTGAAGAAATGAAGGCATGAACCAGAGTTACACAAGCTTTATAGCTCAAGTACTTTCGGATTTTCCAAATGGATATGGAAGAAACAAGTTTTGCAGAAAGTAAGTATATGGCCGTCAAGAGACAGCACTTCATAAAAAATAACTCCAATGTTACGTGCAGATGGTGATGGAGAAATCTCAGAGCCAGAAATGTTAATAAAATCAATAGGTGGTCGAGGACGGTGTGGATTAGCAAAAACAAGAATTTCAGTTTTGTCGTTATTTAATTTTAATTTGTTAAAGGTAATCCATTTATCAATTTCTGATACACAGGTTTCAACTTGCTGTTTCGCATCCTCAAATTCCTCATTGGATGACATAGAAAAGGTAAGATACAGCTGTGTATCATCAAGATCCGAAGGTGAGATTTCAGAAAATGAAGAGAAATGCCTGGTAATTCGTGGAGTAGAAGCAGGTTAGATATCCAGGCATGATGACTGTAAATCAAAAGTACTTTGAAAAGCCTTCATCTTATTAACAAAAAAGTCAGCAAAAGAATTTGCAATTCGTAACTGTCCGACTTGGCCTGTTGAACTTATGCTGGACTCGAACCTATTCAATAGGGTCATTCTCAATTGCAGCAAACGTCGTACTAGGCATGAGCGTATATCAAATGTAATAGGTTCGACTAAATTAAGTTAGTTCGACGTTTGCCCTGGGCCTTAGAGTCATATTCATAAGCCGTTTAATCTTTTATGAAGTCAAAGATACCTCAATTTCGGATTTTTTATACTAACATTCTTTACTTTTTTCTTCAGTTTAATTATGTTATTAATATTTTATAGTTTTAAATAATTAATCATATGTGTTTGTTTTCTGATCATCTAGCCAGTGATGCTGTCGGACATGAACCATCTGCGAAAATCATGATAATATATGTTTATTAGTTGTTTATAAGAAAATATAATTATTGCTTTGATTTAATGCTTATTAGCTGTGTTTAAAAAAGTTGCAATTTTGACGACGTAATATACGTCATCAAGATGACGTAATTATAGTCTTATTATGGTATTAGATATGTTATGACTACACTTATTGTGACGTGAGAGTATAATCAGCAATGTCAAATATCATCGAGAAGCCACTAATGGCGTAACCATAGTGATTGGGGTGCATCTATTCTCAAGAGTCAAATGACAACCGGAAATGGCGGGCATGTTGGTGGTACAAATCTATTGTTGAACATCACTAACATGGCTGCGATGAAGTAACGTGCAGAAGAGGAAGGTCATGTCGTCATTTTCGATTTAATAGTAAAAACAGAGTTACCTGACTTATATTCACATATGATGCCATATTTGCTTTCACCATTCGTTGCTGTAAAAGCCCCAGGGGACCCCTCCTTGGGCGTGCCAGACATTATGGCGTACTTCCCATCATCAGCAGGTTCGTTAGGAGCCCAGTACGATATCGTCAAGGGTTCACCGTTGACCCATTTCCATTTGCCGTCATTTAGATCTTTCTTTAGCCCGATATACCAGCCGCTATTGTATTGGTTGTACGCCAAGTGTATTAGACTCTTAATGTATTTAAATTCACCCTCTGTTTCTATGGAAACGAGGTCACCACTGTCGTATCCAGCACATACTTCTTGTCCTCCTTTCCATGAAGTACCGATCAGCCTCAGCATGTAGCAGGTGTTTTTCCCGGTAAACTGTCCTTCAGAAGGGGGCACGGCTCCTACACGGTTAATTCAATAAAACCATGTCACAGGTCAGCTATCCCTTTAGCCTCCTAGTACCCCTTTCAAAATATTATTTATGTGAGATATTCTTTACCTGTAGTTTTACCACCTGGGGCCTCGGTCACACCAGGAGTGCCTGAGAAACGAAAACAGCCATTAATTTGTTACACCAATACATACAGTTAATTCAATAAAACCATGTCACAGGTCAGCTATCCCTTTAGCCTCCTAGTACCCCTTTCAGAATATTGTTTATGTGAGATATGCTTTACCTGTAGTTTTACCACCTGGGGCCTCGGTCACACCAGGAGTGCCTGAGAAACGAAAACAGCCATTAATTTGTTACACCAATACACACAGTTAATTCAATAAAACCATGTCACAGGTCAGCTATCCCTTTAGCCTCCTAGTACCCCTTTCAGAATATTGTTTATGTGAGATATGCTTTACCTGTAGTTTTACCACCTGGGGCCTCGGTCACACCAGGAGTGCCTGAGAAAAGAAAACAGCCATTAATTTGTTACACCATTACAACACAGAACAAATGCCGAATCAAGTGATTATCAAATCTGCCGTTACTCTATCTAAATTGGTCAACATCGTCAAAGAAATGATATATTGACTATTTTTATGAGGTTAAACCGAACTACCGAACTAAGTTACCCGTCGTTGCAGCACCAGGACCTTTGGTAGGAGGAGGACGAACTCCTGTTAACAAAACAAAAATTCAAATTACGAAATTTTGGAAAACAAGTATTTATCATCGACAGAAGAAAAGGATATTTCGTAAATATCCCGAAAAAGACGTGTCGTGTCGTGACCAAATAAGTGTTTTGTCGGATCATTTTGTTTGGATGAAAAGTGATCTCGCTTGTAGTGATTGGTTCAAACTATGTCGTGAATTCCACTACCGTGACAGTGATAGTAACGTAAGTGTTACACAGTAACAAAGACTCTATTACATTATAGACGTATGTAACTTGAGACGTATGTAACTTGAGAGACCAAAAACGTACCTCCTTTAGGAACGAAGCACCATTTTCTGCCTTCTGCTCCAAAAAAGTCAACGCCTGGTTCAGACATGAACATATCGTCATAGCAACAGCCAGCGTTCAAGCATTCCTCAGGGGTCACGAATGGGGCTTTCAGGTCTGCGTTACAATCTTCACGTTCCGATGAACGGATATCACATTCTGGTTCTAAAACGACCAAAATGAGAAATGAGTTCAATTTTAGGAGGTCGAACGTCGTTACGCTTGCCTAACAATATTTCTTACATTTTCTCTTTCGTACAAGGATAGTGCTACTGCAGGACTGCTCATCGGTACCCTTCCAATTAAGTCCCGGGCCCCAGAATACGCATCCATGCAATATCGCATGTGAACAAATAGAATGTGTCCCTACCTGGATCTTTACGCGGTAAGACATTTTTTGGAGCCAGTTCAAAATAATCTGCATTAGCATGCGAGGCAGGTGCATAATGAGCTGTCACGTATGTCCCATCGCCTTCCTTGATGTTCAAACCACAGCCCAGTTTGGTCTCTCCTTTCCATACTACAGCCATGAAGTGACCAACAGCCTGACCATTCCCTTTCCCTGTAGCATAGTTATAATCATTTTTGATCTCAGAGTACCAGCCCCTAGCGGCACCAGGGATGGCTCCTTCCATTTTCTCCATCCCTTCCCATCCCCAACCTTTCCACGAGATGCTCTCAGTAAACTTATCCGTCCATTCTGAATGGTGCATGTTGCCTGCTCGCGCTTGTTCGTCGGTCCATTCTTGGGCTGACTTGGCCAGTTCAGGGTCACACGACATGGGCGAAACGTCGTGTAGTTTTCGATAGTAATTGTGTATTTTGAGGCATAGAAGCTGACAGTCTGGGCTACAAGCTGAAAATATATTAAAAAACAATTAAAAATAAGTAAGTCCTAGTACAATAAAAGGTATCTTTGTCATGTCCTTTCCATGCTAATTCTGTTTGGCCAATGTCAACGTTATTTTATATCCATATAAATAATTATAACGCGACCAAGACAACTATTCATAACTCCAGCTGAAGTTTGTTTTTTTTGCGATTTATTAGCGATTTAGCGATTTTTTAGAAGTACAGTACCCCTTTGGCTGTTTTGAGCACGCAATTATGAAAATGGCTGTAATTGTTCTTAACTTTGGACACATAACTAGCAGAGAGACATTTTGAATTGATGAGTAACTGCAACAATAGTTGTGTTGTTGTTGTAAAGATAGCCAGGTTTCATACTCACTGAGTCCTTGCCCACAGCTTCCAACGTTCATCCATTCTTCCGTTTGGCCACCACCAGGGGCTGCTGTTACAGCTGAAAGCACAGCAATATTTCATATATCAGAAAATAATCGGTCCTTTCCGGGGCAACTATACTGATTGTGAATTTAGGTCGTACTAATAGACGGTTTGACATGACGTCTCGTCCGCCATATTGGTGTACCTTTGAGAATAACTTTGTCATTAGTTTCTTTTGTTAGGTACACCAAAATGGCTGCCATCTCTATTGTCAGACATGACGTCACAGCCACCATATTGCTGTACCTTTGAGAATAACTTTGTCATTAGTTTCTTTTGTTAGGTACACCAATATGGCTGCCATCTCTATTGTCAGACATGACGTCACAGCCGCCATATTGGTGTACCTTTGAGAATAACTTTGTCATTAGTTTCTTTTGTTAGGTACACCAATATGGCTGCCATCTATATTGTCAGACATGACGTCACAGCCGCCATATTGGTATACCTTTGACAATAACTTTGTCATTAGTTTCTTTTGTTAGGTACACCAATATGGCTGCCGTCTCTAATGTCAGTTAACTGTCTAAGCACTGAGTGAAAACGCTCTATCTAATGTAATTGATATTATTTTTATACGTAAACATAATAACTAGCTCCCCTCCCCCCCCCCCCCGTATATATAAAATGTGTTATCTATGAAAGAATCGTGTACCTGAGGAGCTTCAGTCACACCAGGAGGGCCATACGTAGTGATGACAAGAATGTTGCATCAAGATAATCAAGGATATATACTCTATTGAAGGATCGCTGTTGGGTTCAGAAACATAGAACATAGAAGCTGAGACCGAAATGGCAGATGGGAAGTACGTTAATTAGATGTCTGCTGTGACCGGTGACCCGTAGCATAATCCACTGTCTTTAATACGCGTTTAGCCTTCTAAACCGAACGCATGGATAGTGCAAATGAATAAATTTTTATATAATTATGCCATTTCCCATGTGCCATTTCGGTCTCAGATGTTATGTTCTATGTTTCTGAACCCGACAACGATTCTTCAATTGAGTGTATACAAGCATCTCAACAAAGGTTTGAAGATTGTTTTTTTCCTTTACGCTGCATACTGCGTACCAAGCTTTGTAATGTATTGTGGATTATATGTAAATAATGTCAGCACAGAGAAAAATATGCGGGAAAAAGGTGCAGACATGCAAAGTTTGGGAAAATTCCATATAGTTGTAATCTTTTGGGTATGCACTGGTATTGCTCGTAGTGCATTTTATGCATGGCATGCAACATGCTACAAGATCTTCATCAACCTTTTTTTTTGAAATACCCGAATGTCAACCCTATCTTCCGTACATAAAGTGTATCTGTATATGAAAAACAATGTACCTGTTGTTTTGGTCCCGGGGGCTTCAGTAACACCAGGAGCCTCTAAAAATTAGGTTGAGTTGGAAATGAAATATAAAATAAGGGTAGATAATCACTACTAGTAAGAAATAATAATGATCGGGTCTGCATTGTAACAGTATTCGTCTTCGCTCACTAAAAAAGTAAAAGGAGTCATGTAAAATCATATACCTGTTTGTTTGCCTCCAGGGGACTCCGTAACACCAGGGGCTCCTGATAATACAATTAGTAAATTAAGAAATGTGGCTATTGATATGAAATATACTGTACATTCCATATATTGTACATCATTAAGGACGTTTGAGGCAAAAGGCCAATACATCTAGCTGTCATACCTGTTGTTTGACCACCTCCAGGAGCCTCAGTAACACCAGGAGCACCTGAAATACAATTAGTAAACTAAGAAATGTTGCTATTGATGTGAAAACATTTGCCGTACATTTCATCCGACATCCATTAAGGAAGTTTGAGGCTAAACACAATATAGCTTCACCTGTTGATTGACCACCTCCAGGGGCCTCAGTAACACCTGGAGCGCCTGAAAGTGCAATTTAAAAAAATGAAATTAAACCGAAAGAGATGGACATGGGTATCCCCTAATATCATTAAAGGTAACAGTAAGGGTGTTCAAGGCAAAAACATCCAATCGTTAAAAAATAAAACTGGATGGTTTACCTGTTGCTTTTGTAGTTTGGGCACCTGGCGCTTTAGTGGGAGCAGGTGCTCCTAGGAAAACATAAAACAAGTGACTGTCGTGAGACCTGAAACCTTAGGTCTGTCTTGATGGTTTAACAGAATATTAACTTTTTTATTGCATTTATTTACTCACCTCCTTTACGAACGAAGCACCATTTTCTGCCTTCTGCTCCGTAGAAATTTACACTTGGTTCGGACATGAACATATCGTCATAGCAACAGCCAGCGTTCAAGCATTCCTCAGGGGTCACGAATGGGGCTTTCAGGTCTGCGTTACAATCTTCACGTTCCGATGAACGGATGTCACATTCTGGATCTGAGTTCACAATATGAGAAAAAAATATTGAATTTCATAAAAAGGATTCAACCTTAAACAAATGAATTGAATAATTTGGAAAGTCATAAGCTTGTGTCCCCTACCTGGATCTTTACGCGGTAAGACATTTTTTGGAGCCAGTTCAAAATAATCCACATTAGCATGCGAGGCAGGTGCATAATGAGCTGTCACGTATGTCCCATCGCCTTCCTTGATGTTCAAACCACAGCCTATTTTGGTCTCTCCTTTCCATACTACAGCCATGAAGTGACCAACAGCCTGACCATTCCCTTTTCCTGTAGCATAATTATAATCATTTTTGATCTCAGAGTACCAGCTTCTAGTGGCACCAGGGATGGCTCCTTCCATCTTCTCCATCCCTTCCCATCCCCAACCTTTCCACGAGATGCTCTCTGTAAATTTATCCGTCCATTCTGAATGGTGCATGTTGCCTGCTCGTGCTTGTTCGTCGGTCCATTCTTGGGCTGACTTGGCCAGTTCAGGGTCACACGACATGGGAGGTGCATCGTGTAGTTTTCGATAGTAATTGTGCATTGCAACACAAAGAGCCTGGCAGTCGGGACCACAGGCTGAAAAAAAGGGGGGATTAGAATTGGTAGTTACACTGACAAAAATAGTACAAACAAGGGCAGCATCGACGTGGGACAAAGCCAGTTCTTTTACTTGTTCTTCCTCTTCTGTACTATAAGGGTCGCCATGGTTTTCCTCCCTCTCTTAGTGGAAGAAGATCCTAAATCCTAAGAAGATCCTAATCTAAATCTAATGCATTTACCACTTCTGGGTGGACGGCTTAATGAATAAAGGTGTTGCAACCCAATTGATAAGGCAGCTGATAGAACAAATTAGAATTTAGAAGTTGATTTTTGTGGAGGGATTAAAAAAAAGCCACCATGCTAAGTCCCAATTTTTAAATTCATATATCAATTAACGTGGCCTTAATAATGGTAGTAAATATGGTTGTAATAAATTACTGAGTCCTGCTCCACACGAGGCGTCTCTTTTTGCGACCATTGTTGAATGATGATCTATAAAGTAAATATAACAATGTCATAATCAGCCAATCAGTCATAAAAGCCAGAAATAAAGTAGAGACTTCAAACAGAATAATCAAAACGAAAACCATATTAAAAAAACATTCAGTAAATAGTTTTTTTTTTTTTTAATGCGATCAAAAATGTTGAAACTGTACTGGTCTTGTTGAAATAAAATATGTCAATGGTAGCGAGTGGCTGTACTTACCAGATAGTGCGATTTCATACAAACAGGTTAAGAGCACAATGACCCCAAAATAGCTCCAAGACAAGATCATTGTCTCCTCAAGGGTCTAGAACTAAAAAAAATACAAATTAAATCATACATAATAACCAACCCATCAAAGATTTAAGCTCTCTTCGAAAAAAACAATTGAAAAAAAAAAGATGTTTTTTAGAAAGAGAAAATAAAAAGAAAGTGATAACGGAATTGCCAAAATAGTTGTATCAAGAAGAGAATATGTGGGCCGCATAGCACTTATGAAATACATGAAGATATAGAAATATAGATTAGTTATACTAACTGGCCAAATGATGCTTAACTTTGAATGATTACTTCTATTTCGAAGAATTCTTACCTTACAAATTTTAAACTGAAAAGAAAAACAAGGTTTGTTAGTGTTAATAAGTGGATGGAAAGGTGTTAACGTACATCACCTCATGAAAGCAGTCAAGTCGGCAAGAACATACAACAGGTTGTCTAAAGTATTTACTGTGAGGAATACCGGATCTTAGATTACCCGCCTTGGGTCAATGATTAACAGTACTTCAACCTGCTTAACCGTTAAAGTGCTTATGAGACTTTACACAATATTTTCAGAATTGATTCTTTAGATAGTGGATAGTTGAATGCGAAAATAATTCGTCATTTTAATGTCGGGTCTTTGAGATACGAAGGTTTATATTCCCAATATGTTAATGACTATGACGTAAAAAAGGGATCATTTAATAAACAACACAACACTCGTTCTGGATTACAGTATTTTAAAAGCATCAACCCGGCATTTATTTACTTGTAAGGCTCTTACAAGTTTGTTTTAAAAAAACTTTCAATATTCAAAGTTGCCACAAAATAACTCAAATCCCTTATGTTACGCCATAGTCATTAACATTGGAAATATAAATGAACATTGTATTGGAGGGATAAAACTTGAGATATATACTTTGGGGCCAACATGGCTGGCATGTCTTTTAATTTTCAGTCATAGCAAACCTGCATTTTTTTGCTGCAATTAATCATTCTAAGTATACCTTCACAGTTCCTCGCTTTGTACACATTTTTTTGGCAACCGTGATGATTTCTAAAGTGTACAAACGCAGAAAGTTGGCTAAACTCATTACGTTATTATGGCTTTGCTTTTTTCAATTAAGAACATCATTGACAATAAATATTTATGCTTGAGGTACAAAGTTTCTATTTTCTATTTGGTAAATAATATAACTTTCTTGTTTCTACTGCGCTATGCGATTTCTCCGGGGGATTACAATTGTTAAAAAAATCGATAAAATAGAATAACGTTCCTAACTAACCTACCCAATATATTTAAGTATATATAATATTCCCCCCCTGCAAACTGTACAATATACACTTTACACACCACTATGCTTTAAATAACACGATACTAAACTGGCATGCATAAGTGTCATTTGTATTTTGATTAAATCAAAAAATTTGCAGAAACTTGTTGCCAGCCCACTGCCATAACCAGTTTGTAATCTGTGTAGCTGTAAAATTTTCAATTTATTAGATAAAAGCTTTCGGATTGACCCGCAAGCTTGCTTTAGAGTCGCTCGGTTGTATTCTAGTTGCTCTTGGGAAATGCGACTTTCAAACATGGTGGATGGAACCGACATGATTGACAGTAGTTTTTGGTTCTGATTGAAACATCGATTTACACTTTTACATGTTTGATTCTATTTGTATTCTAGTTGCTCTTGGGAAATGCGACTTTCAAACATGGTGGATGGAACCGACATGATTGACAGTAGTTTTTGGTTCTGATTGAAACATCGATTTACACTTTTACATGTTTGATTCTATTTCCGGTTCAGGTCTTCTTTCGCGTGGGCTGTGTTCCATGACAGTCGTACCAGGGCTAAACCACGGATAGGGTTGGTCTTCTTTAGGTTGCTGCATCAGGTAGGATTCTTCGCCTATCCCTGTGTACGGGGGAGGGGGGCCCCAGATGTGTGGGCGTGGTCGTCGCCACGAGCACTTCATCCGGTAGGGTGTCTTCTTGCTCGTCCCTTTCGTTCGTGATTCGTTGCATGACCTTATCGTGTCGTTTTTTCCTTTTCCATCGATAAATGCCGAATGCAATACATGCGATAAGAAGGCAGCCTGCTCCAATCAGAACACCAATGACAGTCCACGAGAGAAATTGACGAGGAGGGGGTGCAGGAACTAGAAAATTTAAAAATTGTTTCATAGGGCTATAGACTAGACCTGATTCCTTGTACGTCATGTTTCCTTTTCAGGCTTTTTATGTGGTTACAACTCATGCAAACAAAGAGTCTTGTTCTTAAGGGAATGACACTAATATGAAATAATAAAAACATTAAACCCAAACACCTCTCTAGAGAGCAAACGCACCCCTAACACCCAACACACCTCTTACTACCAAACACACCCCTAACACCCAACACACCTCTTACTACCAAATACACCCTTAACACCCAACACACCCCTTACAACCAAACACACCCATGACACCCAACACACTCCTTACAACCAAACACACCCCTAATACCCAACACACCTCTTACAACCAAACACACCCCTAACACCCAACACACCTCTTACAACCAAACACACCCTAACACCCAACACACCTCTTACAACCAAACACACCCCTAACACCCAACACACCTCTTACAACCAAACACACCCCTAACACCCAACACACCCCTTACAACCAAACACAACCCTAACAACCAAACACAACCTTTACACCCAACACACCTCTTACTACCAAATACACCCTTAACACCCAACACATCCCTTACAACCAAACACACTCCTACACCTCTTACAACCAAACACACCCCTTACAAACAAACACACCCCTAACACCCAACACACCCCTTACAACCAAACACAACCCTAACAACCAAAAACAACCTTTACACCCAACACACCTCTTACTACCAAATACACCCTTAACACCCAACACATCCCTTACAACCAAACACACTCCTTACAACCAAACACAACCCTTAACACCCAACACACCTCTTACTACCAAATACACCCTTAACACCCAACACATCCCTTACAACCAAACACACCCCTAACACCCAACACACCTCTTACAACCAAACACACCCCTTACAAACAAACACACCCCTAACACCAACACACCTCTTACAACCAAACACAACCCTTACAACCAAACACACCCATGGCGACCTGCATCAAATGTCCACCCATCTGGTATTTTATACAAATAGAATATTTCCCATATAGTTTCACAGGTCTTGTCTTTTTCTATGATTATGAGTCCCTCAAGAACAAAGAAGAAAATGTGCTAACATGCCTTCCAAAAAAACGTTTTCACTTACCGATCAGAACTACATCATATGTGATCATGAAGCCCCGATTCGAAGTGTACAGGAATGTGGATACAAAAGTTACATTCAAGCTCTTTGCATCGCCTGAATAAATGAGCCGTGGATCACCAGTTGCCCTGCAGTATCTCTGTACTTTTCCATTACCAAAGTCAAGCTTATAAGAAAAAACAAATTATTTGCTGCAGTGGAATACTAAAACGTATTTATTGCCTTAGTATTCGTATTATTATTATCATTGTTCTTATTATCGTAGTTTTATTATTTATGTTATCAATGTTCTTCAGTAGCTACTGTAAAAATAACAGTAAGCGTTCTCTATAGAAGAAATGCCTTATACAGCTAGGTCACCCAATAGACCTTTTCGGCTCCGACGTAATGTTTTCCTATTTGACCACGTGTCATTCCCTAGAGTATCATTTCTTTTATCATATCATTTCTCAAGGTTTGTGCTCAGTTGCACATGAGAAGACACACAGATACAACTTAAATAAAGAATATTATTCTCAAAGGAATGACATACAGTGGTCTAAAATGAGACAACATTACGCCAGAACTGAGGAGGTCTATACTGAGCATTTCAATAGGTAACTGACAGAGGATAGGAGTATTTACCATTACCCACCAACTAAATCTATAAAATTGGGTCCCAATGTCTCTGATTAAGAAATACATCAACAGATACCTACCTGAATATGATCTTGAGTACAATCCTTGTCATATCCCTTGGAGAAATCAAATTTGTCAAACTTAATCCTTATCTGTTCTTTCTCAGTTATGTTGTAAGGTAAAATTATCCATCTACAAAGCATCCCAGGTGGATAGGCATCTTTCAAACCTGGTGAACTAATATAATCTTTACGAGTAGTAAATATAAAGTTTGCATTTTCTTCTGGACTATTATACTGTGAGCAATAAGGCCTACTAAAAAGACGAAAACTTGGATGAATATAAGTAAAGAATCCATAATTGAAGTTACTTTTACTAGAAGCTTCTGTTTGAACCTTTATTAATGCTTGTCCACTGTAGATAATAATGTCAGGCCACCATTCAAATGGTGGACAGAATTTGGCCCTCAGTGTTGATTTGTTGGAATGTTTATGGAATTCAAACAATTGTACACTGTTATTCTCACATCCATCAGGTAATTGAAAGAAGAAGATTTGAATAAGCAAAGGACCTGAAGGATTGCTGAATTTCCTCTGGCATCGAGTCCTTGACAAGGGTTGTAATCCTTTATAGAAATTTTTTGTCATGTATCTAGAATTTGTCTTCTTAATGCAATCATCCTCTGCACAAAAATGAAACAAAAATATCAGCCTGAGAGTAAACCTTGTTTCTTAAAAAAATTATAGCAACAAAAAAAAATGTAAAAAAATGTAAAAAAATGTAAAAAAATAAAACAACAAACAAACAAAAAACACCCAACATATTAATCTAAAAAGTAAAGAAAAAAATTTGGTTTACGACCATCCCCAAATTGCAACTAACAATAAAGACATGGTTGCAACTGCATGTAATTGGTGTATGGGACATATATGAAATGTACCGTACTTTTTTGAATGAGCGCCCCAGCACTTTGCGAGAGAGGCGCTTACTTAACGGGAGGAAACATATACACAACTGTCAAAGTGTCACTTTTCTTTTAATATCAATGTTATACTACTACGACTACTGGTATAAGTATACTATAACGCACTTATGTTAAGCGCCCCCTTAACTTAGGTGGGAGGTGCTTATTCGGGGGAGGCACTTATTCAGGAGAGGCGATTATTAAAGTAAATACGGTAGATTTGTACTGTGGTCGTAATGTATCAAATTGAGTTTATCCTCGCAGTATTTGAAGCAATTTATGCAGCTGCAATTGAAAGACTTTTCATACACATATAATTGGTATTAACAAACAAGTATTTCAAGAAAACTTTCGTTTGAAAAGCCACCAACATGGCCAAGATGTCAATACTCTTCCAGCTCTGTTACTCTTGCTATAATTATGTCATTGAAATAATGATTTCAATCTCTCCATCTCTCTGATTAAAACTCCTCTTAATGCTTGTTATATGTTACAGAATTTACTTACAACACCTTACCAGTTGCTTGAATTTGAAGAAAAGAGCTGAAATTTGAAGACTTCAATTGAAAAGACAAACCAACATCAGAGGTAAATGATGATACTCCTCCCGGTTCTTGGCAAAGACTATGTTTCAGCTTACTAGCTGGGCCATAAGGTCCATCAAAGATAGAAACATTCCCTGTTCTACATAACAGGTTATTGTTTATGTTCAGAGTGATGTTCATTAGGATACCCATTATACTAGGTGTTATTTTCCATGTGCAATCCACTTCAGAGGGCAAGTCTGCTCCAGTGGTCAATACGGAATGGAGTTGTCAAGAGTATGTTGTTATTCTCGTCAGTCAGAGTTTTTTGCTGAACAGGACTTGCCTAAGTGAAAGAAAAACATAAACTATTGTAAGATTTAATAGTCATGCAACAGTAATAAACTACCAACCCCCGCCCTATATGCATTATTAGTAAAACAAAAAATTAATATATAGTTAGTTAAGTTTCTATACAGAAATAAAATTACTACATAATCATATGAATAAAACAGCTTTTTCCACGCTCCGTTCAGTAATAAAACACTTAGCTAGGAAGCACCGTAAGCACTCAAGAAGTGTGAGAAACATTTGCCTACAGCTCGTGCTTCTCCTTACACTTCTTTCATGCTTACATCGATCCCTTCCTGCATGCTTCATTAAATGAACAGAGCATGGAAAAAGCTGTTTTATTTGTTAAATATACATGTAAACACCAATCCTTGATAGAGATGTTTGGAAAGAATATAAAATGTAAACGCAAGAATTATTGTATCTTTAATGTTAGACAATACATTATCAACAGTAAGATTGATATATTTCATCACATTAGAGTGTAATCAATAAACCCGTGAAATAGATGTTAGACTAATACACTTTAGTAGACTCTAATTTCATTGTTTTCTTTTGTGTCTATTTGACTAGAGTGTAATCATTAAACCCATGAAATAGATGTTAGACTAATACACTTTAGTAGACTCTAATTCCATTGTTTTCTTTTGTGTCTTTTTGACTATTACACATTGACTAGCATTTTTTATTACAGGGGTTAAATGCCTTGGCTCTAGAGAATTAAATTATACTTTAAAAGACAAAATACTTAATGTATTACACAGACTAAGGGGGCATTGAGAAGAGTGTTACTATAGCTCCATATTTATTGCAGAGTATATTTTGGATATGTGTAAATGAATTTTCAAAAGTCTTTTTCAAAATGTCATGATTATTCAAATTACCTGGTTTTGTGGAGCTGTAAGAAATATGAAAGCGCACACTACCATTAGCTTCTCCTAATCCTTTTTTCAAATGAAGAGACAACTTTTGTCCAGATGAATAAATAATAGGGGCAAAATTATCGTCTTTTAGTTTGGACTCTTCAGCAGTGATGTTCAAGATGAGTGGACTATAAACTTTCACACCATCACGGATTTCAAGGTACAAGTGTTTTTTGCTGGAGTTATTGAATATTACTTCATTAAAGTAAAGTTTGATTAGTCTTCCTGGTGGGCTGGTGAGAATCCAGAAGCATGAAGCGTTTCCTGGGAACCATTCTGGATAATTAGGGCTTGAGAGATTCCCAGATGATGTTGCATTGTGCATGGTGATTGAAATCTCAGTGTCATTACATCCTAGTTAAGTAAAATCAGCATTAATTTTGAAATATAACATGCACACTGATTGGCTGGCTACCATGTCATGTCTCGACCAATCAGAAAGCAAGAAATTTTCATCTGTGGCTAAATAGAAATTTCATATGATCAATTTGAAATTATGATTATTGTTCTGGACTGATGACTAGCCTTCTTTTGACATGGAAACGTAATTCTAATTATGTTTAAAAGCGTTTTCACAGTGTGAGGGGCTAGTCAGTCCAGAACAATAGTTATTCAAATTGTTCGTCATAGTTGTTTTCAGTGTATAATGTCTATTAGTCAAATCCAACTTCAATCTATCATCAATGCTGCGTTCTGATTTGATGAGCTTCTAGTAGGCTATAAGTTAAAGCCTACTAGTAGTGAAAAGTGTTAGTTTATACATATATACTGACCTGAAATATTTGATGCTATTGTGAGTGAGACACTTGCTGTAGGTATAAAAATGCATAATTCATAAGTTAAAAATAACATTATTTCTGTATCTTACAGTAGAACATTGTCCATTCTTACATTCGATTTGGCAAAAATCTACATCCTGTTTATGGGGTCGTTAATGGGTCTAATAAATATATAAAGGACGCTTCAGTATTTCAATCAATCAATTAAATACCATTTACAGATATAATATATATATGGTGTAACCTTTCTGCATGAATTCGTCAAGACATCGTATTTTATTGATATGATTCATGCACTATTCAAAGCGATAAAAACCGAGGTGGAAAAACCAAAAATTGATAACACATAATTATTTGAGCGAGGCCTTCCCATTTAAAATATCATTACGAGTAAAACTGCAATGAAAGACACAGAAAAAAATAGTTCTTTACTTACAAAAAAGACTTATAAGTACAGCAGCATTCCAGTTATTCCAAATTTTACACTGAGCCATCGCTTTTAACCGACATAAAACCCCCTTATCCTACATCTGTGTTATTCGTTTTGAATGAGGTGCTGGCCTGACAGCTGAACGTCCCTGGCTTTGATCGACCCAGTCCACAGGGAGCCCAATTTAGATAGAGCAGTTTTCGTATGACTGTGAAAATCTCAGTGCCGTATCACGTGCCGTGACCGTGATGCTTTCTAGAATTTTAATTGGCTGATTTTTTTCCACGCGCAATGTGATTGGTCTGGCATTGCCGTGATCGTGTCCGCGCCGTGTTTATGCCGTGTTCTGGGTATTTGATTGGATGGAGAGTAAATTCTCGTGCAATGTGATTGGTCTGGCGTATCCCATGCCGTGTCATGGCCGGGTTCGTGCCGTGAAATTTTCACAATCATACGAAAACTGCACTAAAAGTTAATGGTAAAAAAATTAAAGTCGGGTAAAAAAATAAATTCATTACTTTTTAAATTCGAGGTCAAGATAATGTCTACCGTAATACGATAGAGTTAAAAAAGTCGATAAAAAATGCACTAGGACATTTTTTTACGTCAGCGCCTTTGTTTTCACACATGATTCCCCTATGTACTCAGATACCATGGGGTATCACCATATTCAAGACTATCCTTTTCTCAAATAACCATATTTAAGGGTATCCTTGACCAACTAATTAATTGTGACATGATCATTTGAAAAAAGGATACCCTTAAATATGGTTATTTGAGAAAAGGATACTCTTAAATAAGGTCATTTGAAAATAGGATACTCTTAAATCTGGTCATTTGAAAAAAGGATACTCTTAAATATGTTCATTTGAGAAAAGGATACTCTTAAATATGAAGTCATTTGCAAATTAACCATATTTGCTATTTAAGAGCACCCTTTTTGCAGTTAAGGTGAGTTGAAAAGCGGTAATTGCTTCACCTCTTTTTATTACAAGATGTTTATTTTTCGTAAAATAATATAATCCATGTCTGTGTATTATATGTCCTAGATTGTCCAGCTTTTCATTTTGGTATCCTCTAACTCCCTTGGGGGGAGGGGAGAGGGAAGAAAGAAAGGCTCTAGCTATAAACGACGAATAATGAAAGAAGGGAATATTTAAATATCTAATGAATATTAGACAGTGAAGTGTTGCAGTTAGAGCAATTCTTTTTTTTTTTAGTTTATTTAGAACAACAAAATCGTTTCTTTACAAGAAACCTTTCGCATTATGGACGATGATTAAAAACACGACTCTATTCTATGAAACTAGGCGTTTTGAACTTTTTTCGCGTTGAAATATAATTATCAAGTGCTGGTAATTTTGACCAGTCAGACGGCATCTTTCGTTCCCTCCCTCTACCCATCCCTTTATCAGGGTACCGCTTATAAGCGGGTATACTCTTTAAAATACCATTACTCGCAATATATAACTCTTGATTCAGATTTACAGCCTTTGGGGGTTCGTGTGTATGCGATACTCTTCCTTGTGCACCACAGGGGTGTACATGGGTATATGCACGAAGTGTCAAAGGCTGGAAATCAAGATTAAGTTAAATGAGTGCAGTTCTAGCTGAGCAATGTTACATAAATATTTCCGTATCCTTACAAAAACGTATACAACTATAGTAGCATTAAGTGGGGCTTGACCCCTAGAAAATATGTACATACATACACTAATGGAAAATATATGGAAAATATAAAACACAGCAATACAGGATAATTACTGTAAAGTAGTGTTGTACCCAGTCGGTGAAGCATTAGGTATCGTGGCCATTCTTTCGGGACGCAGACTTTCTTACTAAGTCCTCTCCCTCACCCATACTTGAATTAGTGTCATTAGATACCAAAGGTTTGCTATATTTGAAGGCACTAGTGGTAGTATCGACGGCCATTCTTCTTTCAGTGAAATACATCGTTTGCTCCACGTAATACCCTTGTACTAGCATCACACGTGTTTTGGTCTGTCTTGTGCTCATATAGTTCATTCAAGGTATTTAGTTTCCGTTCAATAAGCCAACTTATTTCACAAAGGTTGGCAAAGCTATCGGAAGATTTTGAGCGCATACCGTAAAACCCTGGTCACAACCCCTGGTATTATACCTAGTCGCGAGGGCTTTTTCTTGGGGTGAAAAATGGTTTTCAAGTTGGCAGCTTTTGAAACAGTCCTAATGACCTACTGTACGCCGTACACATGGTTCGGCAATATAAGACATACCAATCTCGTGTGATAATATGGAATGAGGATTTGAAGTCTGCAAGGATTGTGCAATGTCGAATTTCGCGGGTTATTTTGCAAAGTTCACGAAAGACAACGTTTGAAAATTTCTTTCCTTCAGCTGCTTTGGAACTAAAGCCTATTCATCCATGTTAAACTACTCGAAGCCTTTACTTTTCCTTTTACTTGGTTTAAACCATGCACACTCTTCCTCGGTCAAGTCATTTTTAATACTCCCTTGGTCGTTAAGGAGTGTTTCCATAGCGACTGGTCTTGGTTCATAATTGACACTGTAGCGGTCATTCGGCGTGGTGTTGTTATGGGGCGTCTCGGCTCCATTGCTAAGCAACGGATTGCCTGGTGTTTCAGCTTGCCTGGAATCTATCGTCCCATGACCATCTTCAAAGTCCTCTATGTCATCTTCTAAATCTTTACTTCTCTTTTTCTTGATCTTGCAGTAAATTAGAATGGCTATCAGTACTATGACAATAGCTCCGATAGCAATACCTACAGCGATGAACCGATTGAAAGCTGGGGAAAATTTAATAAAGTGATTAGTTCGGTTTGATGGGAAGCAAGTAATGCTTGTGTACTGTTCGTGCGGTTTCTTTCAGCCTGGGTTTGATTCCAATTCGAGACTAATATTTGTATTCTTGTAACAAAAGGGATGTCTGCCATGTTGGAAGATATAACAAAAGAATTCATTGAAAAATCTTTTGTCAAATTCTTCCAGCATGGCGGCTATGACGTCTATTGCAAACGAAGAATAGTTTGTAGATGATACTTTTTTTTCCTCCGTATTTCTCCTGTCCACAAATATAAACAGCAACAGCATGGCAAGCCACCTTTATCTCGCACTCATGAAAAGATACGGTCAAATTCTGTACGGTAGTCTTAACTACGCATTAAGGATGCACAAAGTACTGGAAGCAATGGGAAGCCATTTCAATTTTAAGGCATGTCGTAGCCTGTATGTGCTGAACGAGTCAATACCGTTATTACTAATAATCAATAAACGTTTAAACTTACGCTTGCTAACGGCTGCATATTTGGCCTTAAACCCATGGCTGGTACCACTAGCATCTGAAACAAACTGCAACCTTATACTCGAGCCTGTTGAGTAGATCTCCCCAGGGTTTTTATTCCCACAGTATTTATCGCCAAGCATTGGGCTTGAAGTACTAGGACCATCTCGTACCTCCAGGTAGTCACCATGGCAACCACGCTGGTCGTCAATCCAGAAGTCGTCAAACTCGATACGTATTCTTTTATCATCTGGAACAGATATTTTCCAGGTACAGCTGATGCTGTTAGGGTACTGGGAGGGGTAGAGGGGGCTCAGAACAACCCCTGATGAGCCAGTCAGCTTTAAGTTGTTATTAACAGTAGAGGTGTAATCTGGGGAGCAAATACCTGGTTGCACCCATGGGGTCGTGATGGTTTTAGGTACTTAAAGAAATACAAAGGAAACGATGAACATCATGATGAAAAAAAACATGTACACTGTATTACATTAATGAAACACAATACTGTAGATCACATAAAAACATGAAGAGACCGTTTGGGCGTAATGTTTTCCTATTTCAAAGCACATATTATTCTAAGAAGAGAGAGTATATGGACCGCGTGGCACTAATGAAATAGTCAAAGATATAGAAGTAAGATATAGTGCTTGGGAACGAGGTAATTTCAGTGTGCAGCTCTCAGACACAGAGTTCACATGTTTATCAAAAAATTGCAGTTAAGCAGAACATGAAATTATATAGCACAAACCTTCAGTTGTAGATTCAAAGACAGCAAGAAATCCTTTCCCACTTGAAGCAAAGTTGCTCCTAAAACTCACATACATGTGCCTGCCTCTTGATATTAATACAGGTGGAATAGATGACCCACATAACGTTTTCTTTAGAGGGCTTGTTGGTGAGTCTCCTTCTCTTACTTCCACAAAGTCTGATTTACAATTTCCACTGGATTCAAGTTGAAATGTGAGGAATTTAAGCCTGATGTTAAACCCAGATGGGACAGAAAGATGCCATGCACATTCCTTGTTGTTTGGGTATTCTTCGGGATAGCCTGGACTAAAAATACTCCCAGCAACTCCCTCGATTCTGACAACACTCCTCAGCCTATCCATCTGATCACAGGAACCATTCACCTCTAAAAAGTTTCAATGGATTATATATTAGAGAAATATTAGGCCAGAGTCAGTAGTTAAGCTAATCAAAATTAATACTACAGTAATATAATATAACATAGTGTATTTTTACACTAAACAATTCTTAGTGACCCTTAGTAAGTTATGTTGTCGCAGTCCATGTAGGGAGTATTTAACAAAAGATTTCTCATTGACATCTTTTGTTATCACCACCAACACAGTGATCTTGTCAATAATTGCAACCCATTTAATGTAGATATCTTACTCTGTTGAATGGATTTGAAGTCCATCTCAAATTCAATAGCACTCCCAGGATTCTTTCCTCTCCAGCGAAGGGACATGTACCTTCCAGCAGAATATATAACAGGCAACACTGAACTCTCACAAAAGACACCTAGTTGAGCACCATGGCCACGTCCATATTGACAATTATAAACCTCTAAAGCAGCGTCACTGCACGGTACTTGCTTCTTGGGTTTGAATGAATGGAATGACATGTTCACTCCATTTTTTGGAGGGAGTGTAATCTTCCATGTGCAGTCTATTGCCTTGGAAAAGGAATCAGTAAATTGTGGTGTTACGATGCGTCCTGTAGATACATTGAGTAGAATGTTGGTATTCTCATCGAGGGAGTTGTGCTCTGAGCATGCTGTCCCTGGAAAACAAGAAGATCCATCAAGGCAATGACACATTATGTAAAATTTTATGTGAAATTGCTTGAAACATGGAAGATTTTTTATTTCTATCTACAAGACACTACAAGTGTAACAACACAGAAACAACAGAAGATGAAGAATGACACCACTGAAGGGTGAATACATGTATATACTATGACTTGACTTATTTTGATCTTGAATCAATAAGTTACTTATTTATATACACCTTTCCATACTATACAGTGCGTATTGATCACAACAGCCAATTAGATTTATTTGACTATGTTTATGTTATGTTAATTCCTACAACATTTTACCTGGTTGTATTGCTGCATATTTAGCCACGAATCCTTTAGCCGATGCTCTAAAAGTATTTTTGAATTCTACCCTCAAGCTCCCTCCACTTGAATATATAGTTTGTGGAGGTTGATTTCCACAAAAACTTCCAACAACTTGAGAATTTCCCTGAATGTCTTGCTCTGTGACCTTGACGTATGCATAAGGACAATCTCTTGAGTTTGAAGCAGAAGGTGAATATATAGAAAACGAACTAAAGACAAGTTTCACTAGCTTTCCAATAGGTGCCGTGAGTACCCATATACAGTAACTGTAAGTTGGGTAGTCTGCTGGGAAGTTTGGGCTGCTAAAATTCTGTAGTACTGTTGTCGATGAATTAAGAAGGAAAAAGTTTTGACTTCTGTTGCATATAGGTAGGCCAGACTCTGATTCTGGAAAAAAAAAATTCAAGCTAAGAAACATTGATGAAGGCAGGACTTCCATCCACTATATAATGTACAGTACTTTATCTGCCATTATAAAATAACTGTTATAAATCTTGCATTCTGATTGGTTGTGAAGGTGTGCTTTATGAGAGCACATAGCACACATGCGCACTTTCGGTTGTGTCTTTCCTATCTAAAATAACAGTTATTGTAATTGTTATTTTATAAAAGAAATAAAAAACTTGCTTGCTGTGCTGTGTGAAGTTATAAAGCACTTGGGGATTGGCAGAACACTTGAGAAGTGTTGAGAAGCACTCAGCTACGCATTATGTACTGTTTAATAAAGAAGCAGGAGTGTATTATTATCGGGTTTAAAACCATGAGGGTAGCACTTTAATAGCCAGTGGCTAACAATTTGATTTTTGCAGAGAGAGGAAAACTGGAGAATCCAGAAAACCCTCGAAGCACACGAGAGAACCAACAAACAACTCTACTCATATACAACACTGAACCTGGTGGGACTCGAACTCGGGTCGCATTGATGAGAGGCAAGCGCTCACACTGCTACGCCACCAGTGCTTCCCTGATTGTTTCCAATATTGTTTCTGTTATTTTCCAATTCTTTCTATAAGTTACAACATTTGTTCTGTGACCTACTGTATCAGCTCAAGAATGTTTCAGGGTTTCATAAAATGGATGTTTTGAAGTTTGGTTAGCTAGATTAAATTAATTATAATTTGGATATTTAATATATAGCTTGCAGCAACAATGCATAAGTGTACATATATATATTATCAGTAAGTATACCAGTACCTTGAGCAACAACCTCATACTGTAACAGACTTTGAGTAACTACAAAAAGAACAGCTGAGGGTGAAAGAAGGGAAAATATATTAATCAAGGAATTGGTGTGATCATTGTAGAATAGATCTGTTAATATAAAAAGGCCTAGGATAAATTGTTTGTTTTACCAACATTATAATGCACTTCTAAATATAAGATACTTCTACATTCTTGATGTCGCTAGACCTCATGATATGGACATTCTCCAGGTCTCATTTAATCTGCCATAGCCCTTTTCTGAGTTTGATGAACAGAATGCCAACCATTTTCACAAAACTGTCCTTCAAAGTGAGTTAAATCAGTCTTTTATCTTTTGACTATGAATGTCAACAAACATCATACTGTTTATATATTATGTATGACTAATCTACTAATCAACATGGAAATCTTAATTATCTACCAAACCATCAATCGTACATAACCTTTTATAAATAAATAATATGAATATTAATGAAAAAATATATATATATAATTTTTTTACACATTAATTTTTGATTATTTAAAGGATATGTCAATGTTAATAATTATAAACAAAACATTTATCCTATTATTAAACAGTGACTCTTTTAAAATAGAGAAAATTCAAATATATAATGAGATTTACCTCAGGTCAAGTGTTTATAATAAACATATAAAATTTTTTATCTAGATGGACGCTCCTAGTAGCTATCATATATATGCTAGTTCTACTTAATAAAGCTTCATTGATTTAACTAAAAGGTTATTAACGTAATTCCTCAACAAGTCATAGTCCGTAAAATTATCTTCCTGTTTTAACGTAAATAAAAATTCAGGAATAAAATGGTCAAACCATTTATATTTAATAGCTTATTGATTGGGGGCATTTGAGTTTGGGGCAACACAGACTGTACGTCTTTAACCGCCATGAACACATACAAAATATAAAAACATAGACCTACCGATTGCGATAAAATGGCGAGAAACCCAACAGATCCCTTCAGAACACTTCATCCTTTTTGTAATTCGTCAGTCAAAGAAAGCTTAAAGGTATTTTTTCCACTCCTATTTAAACTACTTCTGTCATCGTGTTGAAGATGAGTTTGGAATGTTTTTAGAGCCGACGGTTTTCTACTGGTTTGCGGTGCAACGTGATGGGATTCTGCGCACTTCCTGTCGGGTTTCCGGTATTTGAGATATTTTTTTCTCTTATTTTGTATCGTAGAGGAAGAAAAGGGAGTAGTATTCGCAAAACAAAGAGTTATTACCTTTGACCATCAGCAAAAGAAACGTTTTTAGAATTTTCAGGAAATAATGTTTTTAATATGTCAATCATAAATGATTGACATATCTTTACTCATGAATATTAATGAAGTTGAAATAACTTGAAATAGCCCGAGAAGACTACGTCTGACGTCTGAAGAATTTTATTTATTGGTATGGCTAACAGTAGCTTTAAGTAAGTTGGGGTCGATGAGTTAAAAGAGATTTTCGATTCTATTTGGTGAGTATTATTTCTTACAGATATTGCGATTTAAAGTATATTCTTCTCGTCCAAGCTGTGTTAAATACCTTATTTTTACAGCGACAAATCGCTTCGTAATCAAATCCGGAGTCAACTGTCAGGGTCGAATTCTTGAAGTTTCGTACTTTATACGAAGCATATCGATTGTTTTAGTATTAAAAAGCGAAAAAAACGACAAAAAACAAGAGATAGAATAATGTATTGTAAAGTTAAGTTGCGGTATAATAGAGAAAATATTTTGAACAAGCGTCAAGACTTATACATGGTTCCCATGTTTGCAAATGTGCTGCTGAATAGCTAGGAAAAAACAAGTTCTTTCTTATATTTACAGCAGCTGCATGTTTGCTCCTTAGTTTAAAAAAGCTTTTAATAAGATATTTAGAATAATTTCTACATATTAAGCTATTTTATAAGTTTATTTCGGAGGCCAGTAAATAATATTTTATTCGACATTTATTATGAAGAATAATCGATGGATTTGTTATTACGTCATATACCCAAAGGATGTGATGATGACGTATCATACAGGCACGTAGCCTCCAATTAAAGGGTTGCAAGCATTGCCAAAAAAGTCAAAAGACAAAAGCATGGCGGCCATTGTGGTGCCGTTAACAATGGATGCTAATAAGAAATCTTTTGTTAAATGGCACCAACACTCCCCCGAGAGGCCACAATGACGTAACGTGCAATCGAAGAATACTGCTATTCTTGTTTTCATGTTTAATTCCTTGTAACTCTACAAATATAACTTTGAAGCTATGCACTTTCATTTAGTAATACATATTCTTCACGTGTTTGAAGTTGTATGAGAAAAACAATTCATGAAAAAATTATCCTTTTATCTTTTTCAGTCATTTTCTTGGCACTTGTTTGTACTTCTGTAACAACAGCACAATGTAAGTAATCAAATGTTTCACACATTGGTAAACAATGCTATATGGGAATAAATATGGGTATATTGATATTGGCTAGTTCTAAAAAAGCTCTGTACTTTGTACTCCATGCCTCTAAATGTAGAAAGGGGACTGAGAACTTAAACCAGATTTACACAAGTATATGCAAATGCAAGAGGAAGCACTAAGAGTACCAAGGGTGAGGTAGTCCAGGGAGTGTATACTGTATTTATTAGGCCAGACAGCTGATATTAGAATGCAAATATTTTATAAAAATGCACATATTTTCAAAAGAGGACACACAGTTGAGGAGGGGGAAGTCATGAGCACTTGATCCAGTTGTGATGACTATACACCATTATAGGCCTCAATAGATCTCTTTAACTTGAGCGTAATATTAAACTCAAACAAAGTCTTATCCTCAAGATAATGACAGGTGATTCTGAAAGGTAAAGAGGTCTATTAATATAAATCCATTTGTTTGATGGAAACAGCCAAATATTTCAAATTTTTTGGATTTAAAATTACAGAATGATTTAAATGGTCCATATTGTTAGTAATTTATATTTATATTAAAATACATCCCAACTTTTTCTTGATGCATATTATAATTTGCAGGTGTTGCATAACTTTAATTTACATTATTTTTGTGATAAAATAACCCTAGGTTAATTTTTCTTGATACATGTCATAATACTGACAGAGGTCTGCATAATTTCATTTGTTTTATTAGCATGTGGCTCAAGAAACCATTATGCCCAGATATTTTCTACTTTTTACCTTACGAGTCCAAATTATCCTTCCGACTACCCTTCCTCAACTACATGCGAGTGGATTATTACAGCACCATCAGGCTATGTGGTGGAGCTTAGTTTTGTCACATTTGATACAGAAGGTTCCTATATATCAAGATCATGCTCAAGCTTCAGTGACATTCTTGAAATCTATGATGGGAGTTACCGAGTTAATAATAATCTACTTGGCAAGTATTGCAAGAATTACCTACCTGCAAATGTGTACTCCTCTGGCACATCTTTGTACCTGAGATTCATGAGTGACAGTTTTACACAAAGAAAAGGCTTTAAAATAAATTACAGTGCAGTGAAACCAAGTATGTGCCCATAGTTACTGTATTTATTTAATTAACATTGAATTATTATCTTTCTAACCCATGTTAAGCTTCAGCTTTGAATAGTCTTAAACCCTAGCACTGGTGGTGAGGGAGGGGATAAAGTAATTTACCTTTTAAATTATTTGTTTACTATATTGTTGGATTTTGTCATTTCTTACAGTATGTTCAGTGTGCTACAGCTAGCAAACTACATCACTACAGCACCTATACTGGTATCAGTTATATTCACAGGCTGCAGAGCACCCTAAAAAGTGGGGGGCCATAGATTGAGACAAATATGGGAAAAGGAAAAAAGTGGGGGAGCTGTAGCCCCCTGCCCACACCTCTGATATTCATAATTTCAGGGTTTCTCTCCAAGGAGATAGTAAAAATAATTATATGCTTTATTGCTTTTCAGAACCAGATAGCACCATCTGCAGTCCTTTCAATACCTATTATCAAAACAACAACATTCAGGTTTCTGGGTCATCAGGTTACATCAAAAGTCCCTTGTATGGAACCAAGTACCCAAGCAACATGCAGTGCACCTGGGTGATAACAGTTCCAGAAGGAAACAAAATCAAGCTGACATTCTCAGATTTCACTGTTGGGGAATACTCTGTTTGCAGTATTTATTATTCCTCGAATGATGATCAGCTTGAAATAAGGGATGGAAAATATTCTTCTAGCACTTCTCTGAAAACACTCTGTGGAAGAAGTTTGCCATCTCCAGTCTACTCCAGTGGAAGATACTTGTGGATACGGTTCAAGTCTAATAATGACAACTACAATACTAGGAGTACTAATGGATTTAAAGCCAAGTATGAAACTCAATCAACTAGTGAGACTAGTGAGTAAAACATTTAATTTAATAAGTGAAAAAATATATCTATAAATAATTATAATAACTTAATCTTAAGTAATCTGTTCTGTTTTGGAAGGTTTGATCATATTCACATGCAAATTTGTGCCATGTTTAGTAAATACATTTTTATTATTAGTATTGTGACGATGATGAGGATTGTAATTATAATGTTTTTAATCAATATTAATTCTCTATTTATTTTTTCAAATTTAGATGTTGGTCTAGTGGTTGGCATCATTCTTGCTGTTTGTATACTGGTTTTTCTGGTGTGTATTTGTGTTTGCATCGCACACAGAAAAAGAACTCCAGGTCATGTCATGGTTCAAGCCCCAGCAGTGACACAAGCAACAGCAGTGCAAAGTAGTACCCAAAACCAGGCAATTAGTACATATCAATATCCACAACAGACACAAGGTGGATTTGTACCCCCTCCACCTGTTGGACACTCTACAGCACCCCAAAGTAGCTATCCTCCCCCATCATCTGGGCATCCTCCAGCTCCTCAAGGCAGCTACGAATATCCTCCACCTGGTAGCTATCCCTATGTCAACTACTGGTGGTGGTACCCCTGCTCCTGGATATCCACCCCAGTCTACAGTCCCAATGATGCCGTATCCTCAACAGTCATTCCCAAATGATCCTCCTCCAGCATATCCAGGTCCACCAACTTATCCTCCACAAGTTGCTGCAGGACAGCCTCCTCAAAGCAATCCCAATCCGCCTTATCCACCACCTCAGGATATGGAAATGCAACAGTCTTCTCCACCATATCCTCCCGCACAGGAAACCAAACAGGCAACTGCACCTCCTCCATTCTGAGTACTAGTTGAGTCATAAGTTTTAATCACATCTTCCATAGTTTGTTTTTGTGCACGAGTAACTGCACCAGCTCTATGTTTTCTGCTTACATTTTTTTTGAAAAACAAAAGAAAACATGAGCAAACGGGGTAGAGTGCGTACAATATGTTGGTGCACAAAATACAAATGATCAAATAAAGGATTCTAAAAATAGCACCAAAGAGCTGTGCTCAAAATAGGAAAAAAATCGTAGCCTGCTATAGTAGATAAAGGAGCATAACAATAAAATTTCATTTCAATAAAATCTTTTAATTTTACTCCCCACTTTATTATCCATTGAGCAGTTCATAGTTATTTTTGCATGCCAGGCCTGAAATTTGGCCATTAATTGAATCATGTGGTTAAACAGGTTACATACGATATATAACATAAAGAGCTACTCTTATGCAGCTCCATTGCAAAGTTGTATACATTTGTGGAGAAATCCACCAGACAAAAGTTGAAAAATGAAAACAGAGTTGAAAGTTAGTTTGGATTGTGTTTTTTCTTAGCTGTTTTAAGTGTGTTTGAGATTTCTGAAGAAAGTTTTTGGCTATGATTACCACATTTATAAAAAAATTGTTGAGGTGGCTTTGGTTGGTGTAGTCGCACTGTAACACTCAGTATAACTTATATTCCATATTTTTAACTTGAGCCATACGTTGATTATAGAATATTGTCCTATTTAAGACCAGAGGTCATTCTCTTGAGATTCTTTGTCTTATAGTGTCCACATTGATCCATGTGTCTTACATTGTGCCAACAACAAAGAAATACTACCTTAGGGAATAACTTATACTTGTGTTTTGACATGGAAAGCAGTTGCAACCAGATAAAGGTCTAATGAGCAGGGATGGCAGAGCATGTTTCAAAGTGGGGGAGGCTAATGTCGGTTTTTCTTCATAACCAACCTCGACCTAAGACAAAATAATATATCAGTCTCGTAAAAAGTGATCAGAGGGGTGGGTGTGGGGCTATGACTGACCCTGTTAAGCCAAAGATACCAGAGGATCATCTCCACAAACAACTCAGTGTTATGACTTGTCGAGTCATTGGACATTAAAGCAGTGGCAGTTCCAGAACGATTTCAATAGGGTAAGCTGTTATCCAGGAAGGCATCTTACAGTGTCCTTTTTAGATTTAGCCTAACTATTTTATATTCATATTATTTTCAAACTCTTAAGGGAGATTGGCTATAAGCAACCCAATCCATCCCCGTCCCCCCTAGATCTGTTCCTGCATCAGCTTGGTAAATAATAATATGTACTGATAAGTACTTTATATTAGTTTTTACATTATTATATATAATTAGTTGGTATCTAATGTAAAATTAAGAATTTTCACAAGAAATGGTAATGGATTATACTGGTACTACAATCTTTTTTTGCCTGTCTGCTGTACCCCACCATATCCAAAAAGGAATTATATAATATTACGACCAAAATCTTGGTAGGTATCATTGCGTTATTTTTAACTCATGGCTTAACTTGATCAGCGCCCAAAAACGTTGGGGTAATTTTCCGTCATTCTTTTCATATAACTTGGATTCTTGCCAGCTGTTGCAAACTGCAATATTCTGCTCGCTCGCCTGCCGAGATTCTACACAGGAAGCCCAGATGTTGAATATTCAACTTACGCCCAGAAATTAATGGCGTACTGCCAGGCAAACGAAGGGGATAATCGATGTTTTAAATATATCAGTGTTTCCAGAAACGCTATATGAGTTCTCTATCGGGGTTTACGAGGAAAAAACTATGGTTTCGCTTGGTGAATATTTATTAGTGGGTGAGTAGTTTCGAAGTGAACACCTTCCCGGACAGTAATGATAAAAAGGTAAATTATACACCTTCCCGGACAGTTCGGTGCTTTGGGTTGTTTAGAATACGTTTCGATCTGAGTTGGCAATCAAACCTCCATGTAATATTACAGTATATTTGATCGCCTCTCCCTCATCATTTTGCATTATTCTCCCGGACATGCATTTCAGCCGCTTTATGGCTCCATCGGGGAATAGAAATGGAATATTTAACTTATCCAGATATATTTGATCATATGTCCTAAAAGCTCAATGCATTACTATAGTGGCACCGACATTGCTTTATTCCTAGTGGTTCAGTATGGGAAGAAATTTATTCATGCACTTCAACGCAGTTTCTTCTCTTGTGTTACACCCCTTGACTTCCATCACTTCACTGTACTGACTGGAGTAAATCCGTTTTTCCAGTCGAATCCGAGTCCGAGTCACATGTCCGAGTCAAATGTTCAAACCTGTCTGAAATTACTTTTTATGATATATAATGAATTAATATATGCTATATTTTTACTGCAAAAAAGGAAGAAAGCACTGTAACGGCTTTCTTGGCTTGTCAGGTTGACACCTAGTTGGGGGGGGGGGGGGGGGTACTCCACTAGGATTTGAGTAGGGCTGTTCCGCTGGGATTCTGAAAGGGGTACCCTGTTTATGACAAAAGAAACACTAATTTGTAGACGCTGTTTATGACAAAAGATATAAGTAATTGCATTGAATTGCTGTTTCAATTATCATGTCAGCTCGAGTATTGTTTTTTGAAGACCACAGTAACCAGTATCGGTCAATACGAAAGTAGAAACCCTGAATATGACAGGAAAAATGGAACTTGAGCAAAATTGCATACCCTGTTTATGACAAGAAGGTCGAAAAACCATACCCTGTTCAGCAGATCATCCCTGCACAGTCCATATATGGGAGTACCCCCTCAGGGGTTGACATATGGAAAAAAATGACCATAACAAAAACCCTTTGTAAGACAAGCCTGGATATTTCATTCATGGGAAAATTCTGCTAGCAAAATAGTGTGACCAGACGTGATTGGAAACTAATTGAGGGAAGCCAAACGTTCCATTGTTGTGAGTAGATTTTCCTCTGGATTTCCTCCATAATCTCTTTTACCCATTTTCATAGTTGTTTGATCAATACAACTAACTCTATCCTACCCCACCCCCTTCTTTTCCTCCTATATTTTTATAGTTCAGGTGTTGGTAATTCTTGTAGAAATATCCAGGATATCAGGTCAGTGTAAGTATATTACTATATGCTTATTTAATTTATCCCAAGCAACCCAAGCTCAATCTGTGAATCATGTATCAGGGCTCACAATAGTGCCCTGTCAATGGCCTATATGCCAGACCAAATTTAAGTTTTGTCAGGCAAAAAAATATTGGGGTTGGCAAAAATTGGTAAGAAAATTAGGGTTGATCCCACAACAGGAAACACACTTATTTTTTTTTTGGCTTAATTAATTATTTCCAAAATTAATACAGCCTACAGTATTTTAAATCTGCATACATTCTCTTAGAAACATGTAGAGCTTTGGATACCTGTAAAATGTTTTACTGGATTAGGAATTTCATTCAACATTTAAGATAATTCAAAGGAAAGAATCTAATAAGAATATACATTCGATAATCCCCAAGTCCAAGCCAATGCCAATATCCCAAATCACATAAGGATTTTTCTAGTCTCCCAGATCCCACACTATATTTTATCTTTTTCCTTGCTCCCCGAATACCATTCAATTCCCTGAATATATAGCATTTTTTTAGATAAAAGCTTAACCTAAACAAATAAGGTAATTCTGCATTTATCTTCTCTATTTTTCTCTCATTTTTTCTTTCAGCTTGTGGCAGTTCTATTATTGAACTTGATGCTTTTATAACACCATCACATCTCACAAGTCCAAACTACCCTTCCGACTACCCCTACTCACAAAAATGCCAATGGAGAATAACTGCACCAGCTGACTTTGTAGTTGTTCTGACATTTATAGACTTTGACGTAGAAGGAATGACAAGTTATAGAAGCAAAGGGTGTACAGATTATTTAAGTGATCAGTTAGAGATTTATGATGGACAACATGCAGAAGATGAGAAACTTCTTGGCAGGTACTGCTCAACATACCAACCCCCCAAAGTATTCTCCTCTGGTACTTCATTGTTGCTAGTATTCAGAAGTGATGGTTTTACTGAGAGAAAAGGCTTTTACCTGCAATACTCGGCAACAGTTCCAAGTAAGTAATAATATTATTGGATTATGGGATTAATTTTACAGGGATAGCTTTTATTGGCTCTTTGAAAATTCACTATACCATTTATTCGGTAGGAAGTCAGAAAATTGTATGCTCAATAAATATTGCAAATCTAAGGTATATAATATATCAAATATAAAACTCAGTATAATTCTAATTAATTTGTTAATTTCCAGAACCAGATAGCACCATCTGTAGTCCTTTCAATACCTTTTCCCAAAACAACAACATTCAGGTTTCTGGGTCATCAGGTTCCATTGAAAGTCCCTTGTATGGAACCATATACCCCAGCAACATGCAGTGCACCTGGGTGATAACAGTTCCAGAGGAAGATAAAATCGAACTGAAATTCTCAGATTTCAGGGTAGGAGAGAGGTTTTACGGTTGCTCACCATCTCATGACTATGTGGAAATAAGGGATGGAGAATCTAAGGAGAGTGCTTTACTTGGCCAATACTGTTCCAGTTCTAGACCTTCACCTGTTTACTCAACTGGAAGGCACATGTGGATACGCTTCAACTCTAACAGTGACAATTATCTTGATGACCAATATGCACAGAAAAAAAATGGATTCAGGGCCAGTTATGAAGTAATAAAGTCAGGTGAGTTGTCTTCAGTATATTAGATAATTTGATACAATAATTGTATAGTCTGTGATAGCTACAGTAAACCAAATTAACTTGTTAATTCATGCATACAAGTTTGCATTAATTGCAAAGAAATTAATACTGAGCTGGAAGTTTAATTCTTATAATAATAGATGTTTTTTCCCAACTGTTTCAGGAATTCCTGGAGTAATAATTGGTATTATCATAACAGTAGTTGTAGGGATCTTTCTCTTTGTGGCTTGTTGTGTTTCTCTAAGAAGAAGAAGGGCTACAAGTCGTGGTCAAATGGCACAGCCAGTATCACAAACAACACTCACCTACACGAATCAAATCCCACCAAGTGCCCCATCTTATCCAACTGTTCACTACTCTCCAGCACCCCAAAGTAGCTATCCTCCCCCATCAAGTGGGTATCCTCCTGCTCAAGAGAGCTATGAACAACCTCCATCTAATAGCCATCCTATATCATCAACTATTGGTGGTTCAGGACATACTCTCGAACCTTCAACATCAATAGAAGAACATTCTTCAGGTACATTTCTGAATGATCCTCCTCCTACCTACCGAGAAGTAGTTCCAAATGTCCCCCCTCCTCCTTATCCAGGAATATCTCAGAATCCTTCACAGCTACCCACTACACAACACCCAGCTACTTCTTAATTAATCTGATTGGGTTCTGCTTCCTAAACTAATGGAACGATAAAGCCTCTAAAATATACAGAATTGATGCTACATGCTTGGTTGCTGCTACATCAAGTGACCAGCTTCCCAGCTTAGCCAACATCATCCACCAAGGCATAGAACATCAACAGTTATATCCTACAGTAGAGGATTTCTCTTTATCTTGACAATCATCTGGTGTTTTTCTTGCCAGCTTCTCTGCGTACTGTCACTGCAGTATACCACCTGTAATGTCCTAAAGGTTCATGCAATCACAGCTACCTTCACAACACGTTGCACTACAATATTGCAATACTCATTGCATCAATACTCAATGCAATGCAGTACTCCAGTTTTGAGTTTTCTGTTGCTCAGGGTTATAAGCCTCAATTTTGTTGAATTGTTGAATTGCTTGTATTGATGAAGTTGTGCATTATTTACCTTACCCTACTTGGTATTTGTGAATATTTAGACTAATTCATGGCTAACTCCTTAGTAATCAAGGCCACACAGTGGTGATTTAGAACTCAAAAATTGCAATTTGAAAGACGATGATGATGAAGATGATAAAAACAATGATTTCAAGGGAGTAGCTGTTACTTAGAAAGCCACCTTACAGCGTCCTTTTTAGATTTATCCTTATCTTATATTAACAATATTTTCAATTTCTAAAGGGAGGTGGCTAGACCACTCCCATCCCCCTACATCTGTTCTTGCATGAAGTACTTATTTGTACATTAGTTTAATTTAATTTAATTTAACATCTAATTATGTTGAACTAGTTTGTGTCTAATGTAAAATTAAGAATTTGCACATAATAAATTGTACTGGATGGTACAGAGGCAAATAGTTCTCTCTTAATTGTTTCTCGTGGTTTCTTCGCAAAATAATGAATGAAATTTGTACCCCCCTCTAAAATCATTAAATGAAAAACGCACCCCTCCCCCCATCTTTTCACGGTGTATAATTTACCTTTTCATCATTACTGTTTCATTAGAAACACCGACGCAGCTCACACTAGTTTTAGCTAGTTATACCCTCCCCCCCCGTAAATTCGACCATTCGACCCCGCCCAATTTGTACTGTTTTTTAAAAAGTTATCCCCCCTCCCCTCACTGGGACGTAATAAACGATCGGTCCCTTTTACTTGGACCCTTGCCAGCTGTTGCAAACTGCAATGACAATATTCTGCTCGCCTTGCGAGATTACACACACGAAGCCCAGATGTTGAATATTCAACGTACGCCCAGAAATTAATGGCGTACGCCTGGTAAACGAACGAAATAATAGATGTTTTGAATATATCAGTGTTTCCAGAAACGCTATAAGAGTTCTCTGTCGGGGTAAACGATAAATGAACTATGGTTTCGCTTGGTGAATATTTATTAGTGGGTGAGTATATTCGACGTGAACACCTTCCCGGACAGTTTTTGCTTTGGGTTGTTTAGAATACGTTGCGATCTGAGCTGGCAATAAAACCTCCATGTAATATTACAGTATATTTGATCGCCTCTCCCTCATCATTTTGCATTATTCTCCTCGCAAATTTCAGCCGCTGTATGGCCTCATCGGGGAACTAGAAATGGAATATTATTTATCTAGATATGTATGATTTACATGTCATAAAAGTTCACAATGTATGCACCGACATTGCTCCACTTAAAGATTTGAGTAGAACGTGTTCCACTGGGATTCTGAAAGGATTACCCTGTTTATGACAATATTAACACAAGTTTGTAGACACTGTTTATGACAAAAGATATAATTAATTGCATTGAGTTCCTGTTTCATGTTAGACATGTATTATTTTTTGAAGACCATAGTAACCAGTTTCAGCCACTATGAAAGCAAAAACCCTGAATATGACAATATAAAACTCAGGAAAAAAATGGAACTTGAGTGAAATTGCATACCCTGTTTATAACAAGAAGCTTGAAAAACCATACCCTGTTCAGCATATGATCCCTGCACAGTCCATATATGGGAGTACCCCCTCGGGGTTTGACCTCTGATAAAAAGAGCCATACAATAAACCCTTTGTAAGACAAGCCTGGATACTTCATTCATGGGAAAGTTCTGCTAGCAAAATAGTGTGACCAGACATGTGATTGGAAATTAATTGATGGAAGCCAAGCATTCCATTGTTGTGAGTTACAGATTTTCCTCTCGATTTCCCTATAATCTCTTTTACCCATTTTCATAGTTGTTTGATCAATACAACTAACTCTATCCCTACCCACCCCCTTCTTTTTTCCTCCTATATTTTTATAGTTCAGGTGTTGGTAATTCTTGTAGAAATATCCCAGATATCAGCTCAGTGTAAGTATATTACTATATTCTTAGTTAATTTATCCCAAGCAACCCAAGCTCAATCTGTTATCATGTATCAGGGCTCGAAATAGCACCCTGTCAATGGCCTATATATGCCAGGCCAATGCCAATATCCTGAATCACATAAGGATTTTTCTAGTTTCCTGGATCTCACACTATATTATTTTTATCTTTTTCCTTGCTCCCGAGGAATACCATTCAATTCCCTAAATAGATATAGCATTTGTTTAAATAATAAGCTTAACCTAAACAAATAACGTAATTCTGCATTAATCTTGTCTATTTTTCTCCACTTTTTCCTTTTAGCTTGTGGCAGTTCTACTATTGAACTTGATGCTTCTATAACACCATCATATCTCAAAAGTCCAAACTACCCTTCCAACTACCCACCCTCACAAAAATGCCAATGGAAAATAACTGCACCAGCTGACTTTGTAGTTGTTCTGAAATTTCTAGACTTTGACGTCGAAGGAATGACAAGTTATAGATACGATGGGTGTTCAGATTATTTAAGTGATCAGTTAGAGATTTATGATGGACAACATGCAGAAAATGAGAAACTTCTTGGCAGGTACTGCTCAACATACCAACCCCCCAAAGTATTCTCCTCTGGCACATCATTGTTGGTAGTATTCAGAAGTGATGGTATAATGAGAGAAGAGGCTTTAACCTGCAATACTCTGCAATTATTCCAAGTAAGTAGTATATTTGGGATTTAATTTATAGGGATAGCTATTATTGCCTCTTTGAAAATTCACTATACCATATTATTTAGTAGGAGGTCAGAAAATATTGTATGTTCGATGAATATTGCAAATCTAAGGTATATATATCTTATAGTACACTCAACAAAATTACTCAACTCTGATTGGTCGAGAGGAGTACGATTATAGTGTCGATTGCACTCAGTAGGAGTACCAAATTAAGTTGCTATGGCAATACGGCCAAAACGATGTCAACAGCGACAAAAGAAAAGCAGTAAAAACTAATAAGAACTAATAATTTTTATGCATTTCAGTTGCGCGATGGACTGAAAATCAGCCGCCAAATAGACAAAGACGAACGGCGTCGATTCGGATTTTTTTTATTGAAATTTTGTTGAGTGAACTGAAACAAAAAATCCCACGATCTTCTTGTACAATTTGGAATTGATAGACACTCATAATATTTTGAAAGTTCTTTAATTGCACTAGTTCGCCTAACGGCTCGTGCAATTACAAGAACTTTCAAAACATTAATTGTGCGATTTCCTATACAAATATAAACTCAGTTTTGCTACTTTCCAGAACCAGATAGCACCATTTGCAGTCCTTTCAACACCTTTTCTCAAAACAACAACATTCAGGTTTCTGGGTCATCAGGCTCCATTGAAAGTCCCTTGTATGGAACCATATACCCCAGCAACATGCAGTGCACCTGGGTGATAACAGTTCCAAACGGAAACAAAATCAAGCTGAAATTCTCAGATTTCAAGGTAGGAGAGAGGTTTTTACAGTTGCTCACCATCACATGACTTTGTGGAAATAAGGGATGGAGAATCTAAGGAGAGTGCTTTACTTGGTCAATACTGTTCCAGTTCTAGACCTTCACCTGTTTACTCAACTGGAAGGCACATGTGGATACGTTTCAACTCTAACAGTGACAATTATCTTGATGACCAATATGCACAGAAAAAAAATGGATTCAGGGCCAGTTATGAAGTAATAAAGTTAGGTGAGTTTTCTTCAGTATATAAGAAATTTGATACAATAAGATTTATTAATACAATAATAATACAGTAATAATAATTAACAGTTATTGTATAGTGATAGCTACAGTAAACCAAATTGACTTGTTAATTCATAGAGACTAGTTTGCATTAATTTGAAAAGAAATTAATACTGAGCTGGAATTTTTAATTTTATAATAATTGATATTTTTTCCCAACTGTTTCAGGAATGCCTGGAGTAATAATTGGTATTATCATAACAGTAGTTGTAGGGACCTTTCTTTTTCTGGCTTGTTGTATTTCTCTAAGAAGAAGAAGGGCTTCAAGTCGTGGTCAAATGGCACAGCCAGTATCACAAACAACACCCACCTACACGAATCAAACCCCTCCAAGTGCCCCATCTTATCCAACTGTTCACTACTCTCCAGCACCCCAAAGTAGCTATCCTCCCCCATCAAGTGGGTATCCTCCTGCTCAAGGGAGCTATGAACAACCTCCATCTGGTAGCCATCCTACATCATCAACTACTGGTGGTTCAGGACATACTCTCGAACCTTCAACATCAATAGAAGAACATTCTTCGGGTACATTTCTGAATGATCCTCCTCCTACCTACCTAGAAGTAGTTCCAAATGTCCCCCCTCCTCCTTATCCAGGAATATCTCAGAATCCTTCACAGCTTACTACTACACAACACCCAGCTACTTCTTAATTAATCTGATTGGGTTCTGCTTCCTAAACTAATGGAACGATAAAGCCTCTAAAATATACAGAATTGATGCTACATGCTTGGTTGCTGCTACATCAAGTGACCAGCTTCCCAGCTTAGCCAACATCATCCACCAAGGTATAGAACATCAACAGATATATCCTACAGTAGAGGAATTCGCTTTATCTTGACAATCATCTGGTGTTTTTCTTGCCAGCTTCTCTGCGTACTGTCACTGCAGTATACCACCTGTAATGTCCTAAAGGTTCATGCAATCACAGCTACCTTCACAACACATTGCAGTACAATGCAATACTCATTGCATTGCAATACTCCAGTTTTGAGTTATCTGTTGCTCAGGGTTAGCCTCAATTTTGTGCATAATATTTATGTGTTCCAGTAAATGTCCGTGGAATTTGGAATTGCATGTATTGTTGAAGTTGTGCATTATTTACTTTACCGCTTGGTATTTGTGAATATTTAGACTAATTCATGGCTTACTCCTTAGTAATCAAGGCCACACAGTGGTAATTTGGAACTCAAAAATTGCAATTTCAAAGACAATGATGATGATGATAACAATAATAATAATAATAATAATAACAACGATTTCAAGGGGCTAGCTGTTACCTAGAAAGCCACCTTACAGCTCCCTTTTTAGATTTAACCTTATCTTATCCCCCCTAGATCTGTTCTTGCATGATGTATTGATTCGTACATTAGTTTATCTAATTATGTTGAACTAGTTCATATCTAATGTAAAATTAAGAATTTGCACATAATAAAATGTACTAAATAGTTCTCTCTTAATTGTTTCTTCTTATTAGGGACTGTTCGTTTATTACTGGCAGTGGTTTCTTAACAAAAAAATGAAATGAAATTTGGACCCCCCCCCCCCAATTCGAGCATTACAAAAATTTACCCCTCAATTTTTACTGTTTTTAAAAAACGTCCCCCCCCCCCCCCCCCCGGGACGTGATAAACGATCGGTCCCTTTACAACCCTAAGCCTGTCTCAATAATACGATCATACAATATTACGTTATTTTTAAGTCATAGCTTAACTTGATTAGCGCCCAAAAACTTTGTGGTAATTTTCCGTCATTATTTGCATACAACTTGAACTCTTACCAGCTGTTGCAAACTGCAATGACAATATTCTGCTCGCTCGCCTGCCGAGATTCCACACAGGAAGCCCATATATGTTGAATATTCAACTTACGCCCAGAAATTAATGGCGTACGCCAGGAAAACCAAGGGGATAATCGATGTTTTAAATATATCAGTGTTTCCAGAAACGCTGTAAGAGTTGTCTGTCGGGGTTTTCGAGGAAAAAAACTATGGTTTCGCTTGGTGAATATTTATTAGTGGGTGAGTAGATTAGATGTGAACACCTTCCCGGACAGTTTTTTGTTTTGGGTTGTTTAGAATACGTTGCGATCTGAGCTGGCAATCAAACCTCCATGTAATATATAGAGGATATTTAATACATGGGCGCTTGGAGATACGAAATTTATCTTTCGATTGTTTAAAAGATCTAAAGCGATTTAAGATATTTTCAACACGAGAAGATAAATTTCGTATCTCCAAGCGCCCATGTTATATTCTGTTTATTATATAATTATTCATAAAATCAACTTAATAATCTTTTTATTATTATAAAAAGTTTTTATCCATAAACTAATAGTTAAGTACACATGGTAACGATATTTTCACATGTGAAAATAACATGCTTTGTCATTTGTGATTCCTAGTGGTTCAGTTATGGGAAGAAATTTATTCATGCACTTCCCTGCAGACTCTTTTCTCTTCATGTGTTCCCTTTGTAATACACCCATTGACTTCCATCACTCCAAAAATGCAGTTCGTTCACGATGTACTGACTAACTTTATGACTCCTTTCAAGGATAAATTTTATAACATTTTAGATCAATATTTAGAAAAAAGTAAAACACTACCGATGAACCTTTAAAAAAATTATCATACGTCAAAGTATAAGACTCGAACCACTAAAGGTATTGCTATTTCAAGAATGACAGAGATTGTGGAGGATCCTAAAACGAGTGTGTGGTGTGAGGGAAGCCAAAAAGATTGAAAAATATGAGAATATCTAGAGGGGGCGGGGGTGCTTCCAGCTACACAGGTGTGACCAGACGTGATTGGAAATTAATTGATGGGGGCCAAACGTTCCATTGTTGTGAGTAGATTTTCCTCTGGATTTCCTCCATAATCTCTTTTACTCATTTTCATAGTTGTTATTGATCAATAACTCCCTCCCACCCCACCCCCTTCTTTTTCCCCTTATATTTTTATAGTTCAGGTGTTGGTAGTTCTTGTAGAAATATCCAGGATATCAGCTCAGCGTAAGTATATTACTTAATTAATTTATCCCAAGCAACGCAAGCTTAATATGTTTTAAACGATTTATTTCTATTTATTTATTTTATATTTATATGTTTTATATGATTTATAGTTTATGTATTTAGTACTAGTCTCTGGCTCATTATATATATTATCAAGATTAAATAAAGTTATCTATCTATCTATGTTTTGGATCTCAATAATGGGAATATCTCATACAAGAAGATACCCAGAAATTATCCAACCGTAGTGGTAAAGTAGCCGAGATACAAATTGAGCAATCTGATTCAATAAGTAAGTGATCATAAACCACACCTATAAATAGATTGGCTCATTTGCAATGTAAAACGAACCCAGCTAATGTCCATATATTAATCTAAGACCAAGAACCCTTGTGTATTTTTTAAAAGATATTAATACTTCTTGTTCTCCTTATTGTGACAATATGACCATGTAATTATCTGATAATTGCACAGCTGAGTTTGAATGTTTTTCTTTACCATGAAGACTAAACCATGGCTTTATGTAACTATTATACTATTGATCTTGTCTATTTCTCTCAATTTTCTTTTTTTATATGTGACAGTTCTACTCTAATTAACTATATTCTCATTACTTAATATACAGGGTGTGGATGGGATCCAGATCCCAAATCACACACGGTTGTTTCCCAAAATCCTGCAATGATTGTAAGCGACAACCAAATTCAACATATTCAGAGGAATTTGAATTTTCATAATTTTTAATTTTTCCACGTTTTTCCCAAAACTCAGAAAGCAAAATCCCACATCCTGGACATATGATAATCCCTGAGTCACAGCCTATGCCAATATCCCAAATCACATAAGAATTTTTCTAGTTTCCCAGGTCTTCACACTATATTTTATCTTTTTCCTTGCTCTTTGGAATACCATTCAATACCCTGAGTATATGGCATTTTTTTAAATAAAAGCTTAACCTAAACAAATAACGTAATTCTGCATTAATCTTGTCTATTTTCTCCCATTTTTTTACTTTTAGCTTGTGGCAGTTCTACTATTGAACTTGATGCTTCTATAACACCATCATATCTCAAAAGTCCAAACTACCCTTCCAACTACCCACCCTCACAAAAATGCCAATGGAAAATAACTGCACCAGCTGATTTTGTAGTTGTTCTGACATTTATAGACTTTGACTTAGAAGGAACGACAAATTATAGAAGCAATGGGTGTTCAGATTATTTAAGTGATCAATTAGAGATTTATGATGGACAACATGCAGAAGATGAGAAACTTCTTGGCAGGTACTGCTCAACGTACCAACCCCCCAAAGTATTCTCCTCTGGTACTTCATTGTTGGTAGTATTCAGAAGTGATGATTATAATGAGAGAAAAGGCTTTAACCTGCAATACTTGGCAACATTTCCAAGTAAGTAATAATATTTGGGATTGAATTTGAAGGGATAGTTTTTAATGGCTATTTGAGAATTCACTTTACTGTTATTCAGTTGGAAGTCATCTTTTTTTTTTTTCCTCATTGCTTTTCTTCCATATTTCTATATTATGTTATTGGATTTTCATTATTATTATCATTATTATTTTTCAATATATTATTTGTAAATATTTTGTATATGATATGCATTTTTTACATATTGTATTTATGGTGTAGTAGGTAGGTGGCAAGCATAGAGCCACTATGCAGTCCATTAGCATATTAGGAAACTCATTAGAATTTCTAACCCGATCTTGGGAAAATGTTCCTATTATGCAATATTGTATGGATCGGTCTGAACCCAGGTGAATGAATGTCAATCGAAGTATTATGATCATCTGGGTGGATGTAATCCTGAGAAGGACTGTTTGATGTTACTGTACGTTTCGACAACCTGAGCGGAAGTCATCTTCAGAGTCAAGTGACTTGAAGATGACTTCCCATCAGGTTGTTGAAACTTCGGTCACCACCCGGATGATCATAATACTTCGATTAACATTTTATGCAATATTATTATCAACTATTCTCCCATTAGACATCTATTTGACACCTCATAATGTACTCAATACCTCTCTTATTTCTTTTACCAGCTTTGATATTCCATCCAAAAGAAGAATATTCAATAATATCGGATATTCTTCTATTAGACATCTATTAGATACATAAATTTTTCGTAGTGTTGTTGCTTGATTTTAAAAAATCTTTTCTCTATGGGATTCAAGTAAAATTCATTTTCTTCCTAATAGCGATGTGCTAATTTTTTTATCCTTAGAGCAAAAAAGTATATTATCGTATATTATTCTATTAGACATCTATTAAATACAGATTAAATATTCCGTAGATATTAATGTCTGGGTATCAGATATCATATTCTAAATTTTAGAAATAAGACGAAAAAGAAATATCTGATAATTATTGGATATTCATTATTGCATCATTACCGTGCCTTTATGATAGAATGGTTTCTATATTGTATCATGTATGCAATTCAAAGTAGTCAATTGTAAATTACCTTTAATTAGAGTGAGATTTACAATATGTAAATATAAGATGAAAATGAAATAAAAGTTACCATTATTATCAAGAAAATTGTACATACTAAATATATCCAAATCTAAGGTATATATAAATATAAAACTCAGTATAATTCTACTCGATGTATTTTTTTATGACTTCCAGAACCAGATAGCACCATCTGCAGTCCTTTCAATACATTTTCTCAAAACAACAACATTCAGGTTTCTGGGTCATCAGGTTCCATTGAAAGTCCCTTGTATGGAACCAAGTACCCAAGCAACATGCAGTGCACCTGGGTGATAACAATTCCAGAGGAAGATAAAATCGAACTGACATTCTCAGATTTCAGGGTAGGACAGAAGTTTTACAGTTGCTCACCATCTCATGACTATGTGGAAATAAGGGATGGAGAATCTGAGGAGAGTGCTTTACTTGGCCAATACTGTTCCAGTTCTAGACCTTCACCTGTTTACTCAACTGGAAGGCACATGTGGATACGTTTCAACTCTAACAGTGACAATTATCTTGATGAACAATATGCACAGAAAAAAAATGGATTCAGGGCCAGTTATGAAGTAATAAAGTCAGGTGAGTTGTCTTCATTAATAATATTATACAATTAAATCATAACATACCAGAAACACATGTACCATAGCTACAGTATGTTTTACCAAATTTACCTGTCAATTCATGCATACATGTACAAGTTTGCATTTGCCAAATCACAGGATTGTGAACTGTGATCATCAAATTAATTATTATACTTATTCTTTTAAATCTATTCAGTTTCAAAGCATAATTTTAAGCTGATGAGGCAAAGAAATGCATTACTGAGCAATAAGAAAGTAGATTTTAAAGAAAACTCAATTCACATTTTTATAATAATTGATATTTTTAAACAACTGTTTCAGATGGGAATGGAGTAATAACTGGTATTATCATAGCATTAGCCGTAATGACCGTTCTCTTTTTGGCTTGTTGTATTTTCCTAAAAAGAAGAAGCAGTCCAAGTCATGCTCAAATGGCACAGCCAGCAACACAAACAACACTCACCTACATGAATCAAACCCCTACAAGTGCCCGATCTTATCCAACTGTTCACTACTCTCCAGCACCTCAAAGTAGCTATCCTCCCCCATCAAGTGGGTATCCTCCAGCTAAAGAGAGCTATGAACAACCTCATCTGATAGCCATCCTATATCATCAACTATTGGTGGTTCAGGACATACTACCCAACCTTCAACATCAATAGAAGAACATTCTTCAGGTACATTTCTGAATGATCTTCCTCCTACCTACCTAGAGGTAATTCCAGATGTCCCCCCTCCTCCTTATCCAGGAATATCTCAGAATCCTTCAGAGCTACCCACTACACAACACCCAGCTACTTCTTAATTAATCTGCTTGGGTTCTGCTTCCTAAACTAATGGAACCATGAAGCCTCTAAAATTTATAAAATAGATGCCATCAAGCTTCCCAGCTTAGCCAAGATCATACACCAAGGTATAGAGCATCAACAGTTATATTCTGCAGTAGAGGATTCCGCTTAGTGACAATCATCATCTGTATCACACCTATGCCTCAACTTTTAAGACTCAATGAATGCAGATGCAATTTAAGACAATACTCACAAATACTTATTAACTATGCAAAGATAAATGAAAAAATTATAAGAAGCCGAACATTCCAGAAAGAAAATGATTAAGAAAATGGTTCAAAGTACAAATAAAGGTTTTATTTGTTGGTCATATAAATTGAAATATGCTTTTCAGGTTGTACGTTGTAAGTTTGAGGATTAACTTCGATTAACCTTATATTTTCGCTAAAAAAGGGTTCAAAGTTATATCTTCAAGTTGTGCATTGAGAAAGAAAAATCCTTCAAAGACACTAAGAAATGCGTAAAGCTGTCTTATAAACTAAATTACTTTTAATTGAACAAAAACCTACGTTACTTACGTTTTTTGTCGTCTTCTCCATCCATCTTAACTTTGATTCAAACTTATAAAATAATTCAGATAGTACGCGTGCTGTGATTGGCCGAGAGCCGTGTTTGCATTTCCCTGTGCAAACGCGGTTGTGATGCTCGTCGACACCGGCGCGGAAAATTTGAGTTTTGTTTAGGAAGTTGTACTTTTACACAAATAGTCATAACTCCAGTAAAATTAGAAGAATATGGCTAATTTTCCAAGCTTAGACTTTGACTTTCCCGAGGAAGCTTCTGAAATAGTAGAACCACCAGAGGAGACTTCAACAGAATAAGCAAAAATCCAGATTTGCCAGCCTGAACTCGGAGAATCTCGACGAACTCTTTCAACAACACCGACGGAAATCAAGCTTGAATTTAGCGAGTTCTAGCTCTCAAAATAGTGTTTTCTTTTCAGTGTAGAATGACTAAAGCCATTGGTTAAGCTTTGGTGTTATTATTTTATCTAGATTTGCTTGTAAAAGGCTCTTTCTCAAGGGAGAAAGTCGCTAAAGTTTGGCTTCTTCTCGCTTTGAAATTTTCAACTTGAATTTCATGTTTGGAGGCGTGAATTGAACTCGCAATTTGATTGGTTAAACGTCTTCTGTCGCGCAATCTGATTAGTTATTGCAAATGTACAAGTATGGAAGGATAATTTGTATTTAAAACTTTGAATTAAATTCTTCTGTTTTATTCAATAGTGTTTCATTATTTTTGTTTTAATCGAAGAAAATAATTTCAAATAACAAATAAAATACATTTACTTTGTTTGCACAGGATAATGCAAACCTCGATGTGGTTGGGAGAATACTCGAGCACAGGTGCAAACACTATTTGTTATTACAATGAATGGTCTGAACCCAGGTGAATGGATATTTTTCGAAGTAACAATATTTCTCGAAGAGATAATATTTATGTTATGATCATCCGGGTGGATGTAATCCTTAGAAGGACTGTTTGATGTGACTGACGTTTCGACAACCTGTGCGGAAGTCATCTTCAGAGTCAAGTGAAGAAAATAAATAAGAAATAATAAATAAGTATAAATAAGACCCATATCTGACTTTTTCTTCACTTGACTCTGAAGATGACTTCCGCACAGGTTGTCGAAACGTCAGTCACATCAAACAGTCCTTCTAAGGATTACATCCACCCGGATGATCATAACATAAATATTATCTCTTCGAGAAATATTGTTACTTCGAAAAATAACTATTTGTTAAATGGCAATAAAAATGGCGGGAGTTTTTCCTCTCAACGCGCAAAGGATTCTTGGGAATCCAAGCTTTCAAAGGATTCACTCAAGAGAATATGAACTAAGAGAAGGAATCCCCGTACCCCATCATGTGCAGTAAATGCGCGTGCAGAAAAGCAAATGGTTTAAAAATATCATCAAACTGTGCACATGTTGGTTACAAGGCTATATAGGGGGGATTCCTTCTCTTAGTTCATTTTCTCTTGATTCACTGGATTCAGTTCAAAAAAGATGCAAATATCGGGGAGGTCAGTTGTGATTTTGAAATGTTTTTTTTTTTAAAGATTGATTGGTTCTAAAATTGCTTCTTATTTACTGATATTTAGAAAATGACAAAATAAAGTATTGAAAAGAGTCCCGATTAAAAATGAATGAAAATAGTAAGCTTATAAATGTTACAGAAATCTTTGTTTTAAAAAACCTTTTGCAGGCCAGTCATAAGTAACTGGGTTTTTTTTTCTTTGCAACTTTGAGAATAACGAGCTTTTTTAAATTGCTATTTTGACCTTTTTAAAGACCCATTGCCACTTACCGTGATGCACCACAAGCTGTTTACATTTTGAATCGTGTTCAACAATGAAAAAACAATTCCTACCTTTTGAATAAACTCTTAAATAGTCCCTAAAGCCGTAAAAGAATGCAAAAAATAATTATTGTGCCTTATTGCTATGTCGGAAAACGATTTAATATGAAGTTATTATTCAATATATGAATCTTTGAATTTCATGGACCACGAAATTCATCTGTGACCGCGGTTCATCACGGTAAGTGACAATGGGTCTTTAATATTCTATCCATGTTCAAATATTGCTTAGTGAAATATTATATATATCTTCAGTAACACAGTCTTCCCTAAAGGAAAGTTTCATTCGTCACGAAGTACGCTTTCCTTTCATAATGCTATCTTTCAAGCTCTTCCTTGTGCACTTCCAAAAGAACTACGTCGTAGCATCTTCAGACTAAATGAAATTTAAAATATTTTTGTTCAGAAAGTAAAACATGTAAGCAAAGAAAAACTCAAAATGATACGGCTATAAAAAGGAAGAAGAACTGCAAGCTGGAAACGAAAAAAAGGATAGGATATAACGGGTTGAGAAGAGAATAGAAAAACAAAATGTAATTACAAATTTGAGAAAAGATTCGTTATTAAATACCTTAACTGGCTTTCCTATTTTTTTGTACAATTTTTCGAGAAGCAGGCTTTCACCAGCATTACTCAGACAGTCTGCAGCTTCCTTGATCATGTCGCACTTTAAAAGCGCAACAGCTGCAGCACAAGACAGATTATTATCTTGCTTTGCTGTAGCTTCTTGAGCCATTCTTAGTGCCTTGCTTTTATTGGACATAAGTTCATCGTCAGCATTTTTAAAGCAAGTTTCAGCCAAAGTCCATTCTTTTGATTGAAGTAATAAATCCCCTGGTCTCTCCACTCTGCAGGTCGTTGAACTTTCTGCAAAAGAATTTCTCAACAAAGCTTCATCTGTATCCTTGAGGACGTTCATTCGAACAAGATTTGACCGTTGGAAATACTCAAACATTGGTCCACGGCCATTTACATCTTCGTCAAAGAACCATATATTCACCCTAGCTCTGGTTATTCGCAGTATATAAAAGCTTGAACTCAGAATTAAGCACCTTATGTTGCTCGTAGTTGAATTCAAGGGGTCTTGATGTAGGTGTGAGGTTTCTCTCATGAATTTCCACGTGGCCGGTAGCTCCTGATTGAATGTGGTTCTGCTGCTCTTCGTGAGCGTAGCTGGTCACGACTCTCCATTCCTCTTTTGCCTACAAATTACAAAAAAGTTCAATGACATCGATCGCTCAAGTAAAATTTTAAAAATCTTAAATTTGGTAGCAAGAGAAGATGGATTAGTGTTATTATTTTTCATTGTTTCAAGGTCATCCCTGATGGCACACAACGGGAATATTGGATGGTTTATGTTATTATCATCATTAGAAAATAGCAATAAAACTACTCTCAGTTGTCTATTCTAAGTGATTCCCTAAATTCAGGGGTTTATCCGGGATTTCCCATGAGGCGGCGAAGGGTCAGTCCCAACCAAATCCGACCAATCACAAAATTCAAATCTGCTAAAAACAAGAGGTCACAAGCAGACTCGGACCTCAGGCCCTGCATAACGACGGCCCAGAATTTTTAACTGGATATTTTTACCTGGGAATCTTTAAAGAAATTGTAGATGAGAACGTCATCAAACTCCAGACCTTTTGCCTCGTATACAGTTAGAACCAAGCCATGTTTTCATTTCTTCTGGCATGTTATCACGAGCCTCTTCAGATATCACAAGAACAGCTTGATGGGCACCAAATTCTATTCTTGAAGTTTGCCGTTTGTTTCCCCGAAGGATCATAGCCAAGTCTGACAAACTGCAGGACTCAAGGAGGACTGGCTTGGGACCATCAAATAAGGCGGTGTCCTCTTCCAGCTTGTCAAACGACTGAGGGAAAAACCTTCCCAGCAACTTGACTACACTAGAAGCCAACTTTAAAATACCAGAATGGGAACGATAGTTGTGTGTTAACTGGAAAAGGCTCTCTGGAACATTTATTGCATTGTCATACGACTTCAAATTGAAAAGCAGAGTCTTGATGTCATCAAAGCGGAAAGCTATTCCTCTCATGATGCTCTGAGCCGTATCTCCAGTGAAAAACATTCGATTTCGCTGGCGACAGCACAGAATGAGAAGATGTCAACTCCGCTTGAGTGAAGTCTTGTGTTTCGTCTACATAGACGCTATGAATGGACCATGGCAGTTTTTCCAGATTCACAGAAAGGCGTTTGTGGAGGTGATAGACCAGGTCGGCCTCGTCAAACCTCCCTTTTGAAGTGAGAAATTTTTGATACGACTTAAAAATTTCATAAATTGTGTCCCTGTTTCCCTTAAAGAAAGGAGCTCTTTTTCGGCCAATTTCATGATATTCCTCTTTCGAAAGAAAGCCTTTGGGTGTGTTTAAGGCCTCGGCCGATCCCTTGATAAATGACCTGATTTCTGTCCATACGAGGGTTGGATGGATCTCTTTATTTATTTTTCTTTCCATTTTTGGCCAGAAATCGTCCCCTGAATACTTGATACGTGAGTTCTGCTTTAAGATTTTGAGAATTGATAGGCTTTCGGTGACGCTGTGAAGCGGTATCTTCTGTTATCTGACGAACCTCTTGCACTTCTCTCATCTTTTGATCTTCACCATTCACAGGAAGGGAACGCATATGCTTACTCTCTTTTCCCCATCCTATGATTTTGTTCTGCAAACTTCCATCAGGTTTTCTTTGAAAAAACGAATCTCCAGGTAAAGACGCATCCAAGAGAAGCAGCCAATCACGGGAACTAACGATTAGAGGCCAGGAAGTTTCTCCCAAATCCTGAATCCGATTTGGAAGTGAGTCATTACATACCACTATTGATTTCAAGAATGGATTAGCGTTTATCAACTCTTTGACATTTTTGCGAACTTCGTTGCACAAAACATCATTTTTGGTAATAAAAACGGGATGAAAATGCTCGAACGTCTCTGAACTGCATCCCCCCATCGATTTGACACCTCCATTGACAGATGATGACGCGCCCTGGCAACTTTCCGAGGTTCCTTCTCTTGTACTGCAGTTGCCGGGCCTTGAAGAAGTATAAATAGGAAATTGCGGTCCATTGGTAGCCGCTATTTTCCAGTAGTTCTGGAACTCTGTCCAAAGACGATACAGACAACACGTCGTTTTCCCCTGTGCCACTTCGACCAAGCAGAATAATGGGACAAGCCGTCTCTTGTTGTAGGTAAATGATGTCGTGTTCACGCTCGGTCACTTTGAATGGGAAGTTAATATCAGCTTTTTCTTCCCGTTCAGAAGAGCTTCCATTACAGGAAACGTGAAGGAATAAAATTTCAAGATGTTATATTCATTTTTTTCGGAACTTGCGGGTGGAGAATAATGAACTCCTTCATCAGCATTTAGCTCGGTGTGTGGCCGATTGCCGTACTCGCATTTCTGATACAAAGCTGGATAAGTGACTGCAATATCTGATCCATTCGTGTTTATTTCAATTGCCTTGAGCATAACTTTCATTGCACACTGCTTTCCCCGCTCAATGCTTTTCACGACATTTTTGATTTCGTGATCTAAGTCTCCATGATCCATCACTACATCCCATACTCGTATTGTGTCGGTGTAAATCCTTAAGTCTTTGTTTGTGCTACATCTTTGAGAGAACGCGATAGTCTTTTCCCACAGGATTCTTGCACCTTTTGTTAACTTAGACTCAAACAAATGAATCCTTTTCTGTTTTGGTTGCCCTTCGAGCCTTTTACACGAATTTGCATTCCATTCACCTTCTGCTAGCTTTATTATCTTCTCCACGATTCTCTCCTTCGTGTCTTGCTGTATCTTTTTGCCACTAAAACGCTTCTTAAACTTATCACTAAAATCCACTTCCCATAGTAGATTTTCGAATTTTGTTTCGTCTATTTCCTGGATCATCGCATCGCTCTTTTCTTCATTTGCACTTTCACGAGCTAGCGTTACTTCTTCGGGTCCATTCAAAGCTTCTGGTAATTCAACTGCCTCCGATTTGACTCCCTCATCAAATTTGTTGATGATAGTTACATTTTCAATCAACTCTTCCAGTTCTTTTCTCACGTCTTTTTTCTTTATTTTCTTTGAGGCTGATTTACTAGCGGTTACCATGGTAGTTTTCGACGTAGAGGGAAAATCCTGCTTATTCGTCTCCTGAGGGGAAGCTTGATTGTTATTGTTCGCAGGAAGAAGACGAAAACAATTTTCGTTCCTCTCTTTGATACATTTTTCGATCATTTTCCTGCGGTCGTCCTTCTTACCACAGCAATCTGTTGGTAGTTTTCCTTGTTTGTTTTTAATTGTGGGGTCAACATTTGCATTTAAAAGACATCTTATGACCTTACACTTGTTGGGATTATTTTTACCAATCATGGCGAGATGATAAAGACTGTCTCCATTAGAGTTCTTTACATTTTGAATAGAAGGATGTCGTGAATCAAGGAAACACTCGAGCATCGTTAAATTCTCTGAAGATTTAATGAGATACTTTCAGAACTTGTTGGCATGATAGTCTAGTTTTGGAATATGCTTAGTAATTTATAATGGATACCTGTATCAATGGCTTTCTTCACTACTTCATGCACCAGTGGTTGATTACCATGTGTTTTAACACAAGGGTTCGCGTTGTGCTTCAAAAGAGTTTTAGCAATTTCCACTTGTCCTTTTCCAACCGCAGCTACAAGTGGGTTAATGTTTGAGTTTAGACCATTTACGGACGCTCCTTCCTCAAGCAAAACTGACAATATTTCTTGCTTTCCCTTGAGTTTTGCTGATATAACATCTTCAATTGCTATTTTACTAGCACTGACGCGTCCTGTTGCGATACCTCCCATTCTCTGTTGATGTTTTTCTGGCCCACCTCCACCAAGATAAAGAAGGCGAATAAGCTTCCAGTCTTTCGAATTAACAGCCTCTTTATGAAGACGCTTCAACAGATTTGACGAAATTTTAGCTGTAAGGCCAGTTGTTTCTTCTAAAATGAACAAAAATCAACAAATGGAGTACGTTGGATAATAAAGCAAATGCAAGGCTTTTGTTAGTTCTTACACTGCTAAAGCCAGAGAAGGAAAATGTAGTAGCAAAGAACAAAAAGGCACAGAAGACAAATTGGCAAAAAGACAGAAAGGCAAAGCGTTTTCATATAAATTCATCGAAATATATAATTATTTTATCGAAAGCAGAGTTTTAATTTTCAGCCACACATGCATTGTTCTTTCATATAGTAAGGCTTTTCATCGATCAGTACCTTATTTTAAGTTTTTTTTTTTTTGCAGTGCCGATCTCCCTGCATGGACTTGAAATGTCGTCACATGTGGAAATGATATTTTTTACTAAAACATAGTTATTTTGTTAGTAGTACACTTACCTGGCAATTTAACTGCGACGTCGATTGCTTCTTTGAGGAATTTCCACTGCTCTTCCGGATTAAGCTCTCGTTTTAGACACTCGTTCAAGGCAGATAACATTTCATCGTGCCGTTGTAGGTCCTTGTTACAGGAAACTAACAAGGTATAGCCCTGGCGGGGGTAAAATGAGAGCAATTACGAAAAGTGAGAAAATACACTAAAGATTTTACTTAATGTTTCAAAACGACGTATATTGAATATTAATCAAGGGAATGTGGAACTCTGCTCTACCCATCAACGTACCTTAACATCGTCAGGGTTTCTCGTCGTTGCCTCGATGCCATCCTGAAGAGCGTGTTGAAAATCGTGTAGATGATAGTGCGCGGAACCCCGTAGACATATTAACTCAAAAATCAATGGTTTTATGCTTGGCGATGGGACTTCTTTCTGCATGAATATTAAGTAATATTGATAAATAATGGATGTGGCGATTCGTTCAATTCGATTAATGTTACAACTGGAAAAAAGGTTAAATGATTTTACCTTAGCGTCTGGGAGGTCTAAGACTTTATCACATGTATGGATGGAATTTTGATACTCCTTTCTTTCAAAGTAGGCCGTGGATAATGCGAGGTGGATCTCCAAGCGCTCTTGAAATTCCATCTCACACTGAATTGCCTTTTTAAAGGCGAATACAGCGTTTCCGAGGTGTCCAGAATCGTATGCTTTTGTTCCTCTCTTTCTCCACATGGTACCTTGGGACTGTTTGATAAAATGATAGAGAAATTACATGCATGCAGTAATTGTCAGTCACGTTAGGCATGCTAAAACTGTGTGTAAATCTATGTGTAATATGTTTACAGTCCTTTGACTTAGCGTTGTCGTTGATTGGATCATCCCTAAGCGCCTAGACCGAAAAGGATAACGGGTAAGTTACCTAGAACTTGCGTCATCCAAACTGCTCGCCAGTTTAAATATTCGCCGTATGCTCGAGGCATGATTTTAGCAAATTAAATGGCATCGAAAACAGCGAGCTCAAGACGTGTTAGATAACATATGCGGCAGCTAGTAACTGTGAATTAATTATCCCCATGATCCTTTTCTGTCTAGGCTCGTAGGGATGTATGAAGCCGATCAAACGACAACGTTTACTGAGTCAAAGAACTGTGTTGTATTGTATTTATAAAGCATCGGGCTTGTTAAGTCTGGACGTTGTTGATTATGCATATTTCTTTCTTTTCAAAGCGGATAGCAAAAAGGCTGCATATGAACGACGAAGAAAATGGATTAGAACCGTGTCAATGGGAATTTTAGCGAACAAGGAGTTGTCATGCAATTTGTGAATTCAAAAAGGGTAAATTGGAGGGGGAAAAAGTTTGCCACATTTTAACTATTTCCTATACCTTTTTATACTTTGCAAATACTTGAAGTACCCCCCTGTCTTGTCTTCTATCAGCCATTTCTAGTGGCGATTCGTCACAGCCTTGTGAACCCGAGATTGGCGCACCATGTTTAAGGAGCTCGTCTAGAAACTCTGGCAAATAATTGACACTGTTATCTATGCCCCATTCAACGATCATTTCCAGAGGAACACCAGAAGCGTCGCAGCCAGCAGCCAAGCCTCCTTTGCCATAATCATACTTGTGTGGTCCGCCGCCTCCAATGAACAGCAGACGGAGTTTTTCCCAGTCTTCATTGCACAAGCATTGCTTTATCATGTCATTGATCATTTCATTTGGTACATCCAGAATAACGTCAGTTGTTCCATCTGGTAAGAAATACAAGAACAATGTATGTACAGTGAGTGTAAAGCTATTTTGATCCCAATAGTTTTCCTCGAAATTGGTAAAAGCTATCAAGACTAGTTACAAAATAAAATAGGTACCTTACTTGGTCATTTTGCAAGCAATCTAGTTCTAGTTATAACTATTATTATACAGCTTCTCATTAATCCCATATAGGTAACTGTCCAATTATTTTCTTACTTAGACAGGTCTTGTTTATATGGGATTAATTAGGCAGCTATATAATTAATAGGTAATGGGAATTCATGCTCCCCAATCATGAAATAATTAGACTCGAAAAATTCCGAGGACTGACAAAATTGGACGAGACCGTAGGCCGAGTCCAATTCGGAAGTCAGAGGAATTTTTCGTCAAATTATTTCTTAATTGCACAGCATGGAGTCCTAGTTACATATACTTATTGTCACAAAATACGGGGATTTTGAATGGAACTATGAGCGGTACCACTGATAATGTCGATCTCACATTCAAAAATAGTATCCAGTTTAACTTACCTGGAATTTCTTTTGAAATCAACAAAATTTTCTGTATGATCCTGTTTTTCTCAGGGACGTCGGCGATACTAAATGCTTTACAGAAAGAATGAACCGCCTTGCGGTGTCCTCCTCCAAGACGATCAAAGATGTCTCCTAATAGCTGATGTCCCTGAAAAAAAGTTAACTTAATTGATAGTATCTTTATTTGTCAAAGCATTTGCAGTGTTAGAATATCAAAAATCATTTCTAGAAGATGCTAGCGTCCAGATCAAGATAAAATGGAAAATATTATTCATCGTGCAGATAAATCAATAATTCATTTGACTCAATGGCAGTTGGGAGGACCGCGGCGTTTCGACTTCTACTGTTAGAAAAGTCTTTCTACTGCTAATCACCTTGATGTTCAAAGACTAACAGTAGCAGTAGCAATAAGATCAATTAGATCTAGATAGATAGTGTCTTTTGTTTTGTCCGCTTTTCTCCCCTTGAATACAGTGGAAACCCACGAATAAGAACCTACTTTTTTGAGGGTTAGCCTAAAACAAGTTCTTGTTTAAATGGTAGTTAACACAATCTTACGCTAACTAAGTTCTTAAAATAGGTTCATATTTCCGTGTAAAAACAAAGAAGATCCATCTACAAGAAAAAGTGGTTTTAAGCCTATATGTTTAATCAACCCCACCCAGAACATTTACATATTTTGCCTAGAAATGTATAACCTTAAAAATAATTATTTTCACTCTGGTCTCTTATATGTCATTCTTAAATAAATGTATCATATTTGATCAATTCACAAATGTAAAGCAACCTGTTTTGCTTAAAACAATAACTATTAACTAATTATTATTGCATTAGGGTAATATTACTAAAAGTGTGCAACACTTTGCACTATTAACTTCAAAGGAGTGCCAATTAAACAATAGAATTATCATAATTTAGCAGTAACTGATTTTATCTCACAGCAGTGGCAAGCTGCTATTTTTTCCAAACAGGATTCTTACCCAGCTCTGCATCACCAAAAGATGATTTTGGAAGAGAATAAGAACCTGTTTTCATTTTCAAGGCAAAATAGGTTCTTGTTTATAGGGGGTATAAATGACAAAAAGTAAGGCTAACAGGTTCTTAATTTTCGGGTTCTTACTCGCGGGTCCCCGCTGTATTCGGTATTGAAAACAAGCTTATTATAAGGTTTTGACAATCAGATAGTTGACATTTATGACCGGCACATAATATTACCGTCAACCAGTTTGGTTTTATTGCTAAACATTTCTCAGCATCTTCCAGAGCTTGGTCGTACTGATTCGTCTCAATGTAGGTATTACAGCGACTGGAAAAGAGCGCGAAACGTAGATCTCCGAAATTTTCGCCTTCTGGTGCAAATTTGATGGCCAGTGTGTAGTACCTAGTTAGAAGCTCAAAGCTATCTTGTTTTGAGATTTTTTCTGTTCTCTTTTTCCATCTCTCTGCCTCTACCTAGTGGCAAAATGAAATGAAAGTGCATTTGAGAATCCCAGGTTTAAGAGAATGGAATAAAAGAGAGGCCTCTGCTATAAGTAAAACGAAATTCCCGGGAAACGTGGCGGAAAAAAGCTCCAGGAGTACTTATATTTAGTTAAACTATTACTAGTTACTTACATGTGAAGAAACAGGGTTCAATGCATAAGCTTCCTCTCCCTTGTCCAGAGCAGTTTGGTATTCATTCAAGTGAAAGTACGCAGTAGCGAGATAGTTTAAAATACAACATTTGCATTCCTTGTCTTGGCTCCTCTCACTTTGAATGAGAATCAACGATCTTTGGAAAAGGTTTTTGGCTTTTGTGAAGTATTTATCTTCCAGCGCTTTTACGCCCCATTTTTTCCAAGTAAGAACTGTTTCCTGAAAAAGGCACAAAATTCAGAACAAAGTAACGAAAAAACGCCTAAAACGTTATTGCCGCAAATGTATTGGAAATCGATTTTACTATATCAGAATTTCAGTTTTATTTATATTTACCTCTATTATATCAGAATATACTTTAGAAGCTTCCTTAATAGACGTCATTCCTTTATATTGATCCCCTGACAACCAGAAAGCAACTCCTTTATAGAGAAGACATTGTGCTTTTTCGAATGGTGTTACAGCATGGAAAGAGGAACAAGTGAAGAATCGTTCCGCAAGTGAAGGATGACTCTCTAAGACACTATTGCCTCTAGCAGTGAACTTCATATACATCTCCTGCAACAATTATATATTATAATTTATTGATTATCCACATATGCTTAGCCTCCTTTGGAGCCGCTGTGAGACGCTTCCGGTTCCCGTAATTCCCCCACTAGCGTCTGCTCAAACTTGAACAACATTCCTTTCTTCAAAATTACCAATCAGAGAGAGCCCAACAAAATCTTGTGGGTTTGACCTTGACCTTGGTACTGTATTCGGCGTAGTCTTGAAGGTCTTTCAATCCACCAAGTCTTTCAAATATACATGGAATATCCAACTGACTTCTACCAAATATTCTAGTACGGCTTTTCTTAGATTACTCTTTCTTACATATAAAACATATATCGTTAAAATTCGAAGCTTTTTTGGTCGTATTTTCCTTATTTACGTAATACATGTGCAAAAATATAAATTGCAAACTTTCTTATGCCATTTTGCACGGGAAAATAAAAAAATTTGCATATCACCTAGCAATTTGATTGGCTAATAGAAAACAATAAAGAAAGGAATGTTGTTCAAGTTTGAGCAGACGCGAGTGGGGGAATGAGGGGAACCAAAAGCACCTTACAGCGGCTGCAAAGGAGGCTACATATGCTATGATTTTGAAATTAAAAGGACAGATTTCGAATCAGATCAGTGAGCAGGAACGGCTCGATACACGACGTACTGACTTTCTGACGACCTCACGGAAAATGTAAAACTCATACAAATTGCTCAGTGTATAAAAGGCAATATTCCTCGCAATTTGTCTCTCAAATTGTTGCGAGTATAATTTCTGCATGAAATTGCCTGGTGTAACATCAACTTCAGTTAGGCGACAATTAAAGCATCAGAGAATTTTCGTCAGTGGCAAACCAGAGAGGTTTAAAATGAACTCTATATCGAGCCAAATGCAATAATAAGGTTGAAGAGTATTCACAAAAGTTCAAAACAAAAACATTCTACTTTACATTATTTATCATACCTTTGAAATGTTTGTAGTAGTTAATATTAGGCATTCCCTACTATCTTCCAAGGCCTTTTCGTGGTAATTCGTCTTAGCGTAAGCAACACTGCGACAGGATAACAAAGTGCAACGAAGGTTTGCGTAATTCGCCTCTTTTGGGGTTAATTTGAAGGCCAGTGAGCAGTACTCAATGGACAACACAAAGTTGCCTTTTAGTAGCATTCTTTCAGCTCTTTCTTTCCATCTTTCTGCCTCGTCCTAATGATTAAAAACACTTTGCTCACATATGCACTTTCAGGAAGTTTATGCTCTTAGACATATTCTAAGAGTACCAGCGTAACGTCCAAAAACGTTTACTTACATGTGAAGAAACAGGGTTCAATGCATAAGCTTCCTCTCCCTTATCCAGAGCAGTTTGGTATTCATTCAAGTGGAAGTACGCAGTAGCGAGATAGTTTAAAATACAACATTTGCATTCCTTGTCTTGGCTCCTCTCACTTTGAATGAGAATCAACGATCTTTGGAAAAGGTTTTTGGCTTTTGTGAAGTCTTTATCTTTCAGTGCTTCTTGGCCGTCATAATTCGTTATAGAGATAGTTTTCTAAATTGAAATAATACAATACGTTATGCAAACGTTTGGGAGCACTGATGGAATTTCTTATATACTAATATCAGAACGGTCTATAACTAGTTTTTCTAGAATATGTTTTCTCCCAGGCTGGGGCTGCACAATTTTAAAAGGGACACAGGATCCTTCGAAGTACATTGCATCGATTTTAAACGTACCCTCTTAAAATCCCCATGACCCATGCCACAATCAGCCTATCATGAAATCGTTTTGATTGACCCCTTTTCTCTACACTATACCTACAACCGTCAGTGCCTGGCTTTATACTTACCCAAGTATCAGGCCCCAAACCCTCCAAGGCCTATTACTTACTTTTAAGTAAGTAACAGGCCTTGGAGGGTTTGGGGCCTGATACTTGGGTAAGTATAAAAGCCAGGCACTGACGGCTGTAAATGCCAGAGTTTCTTTACGTCCTCGGTGGTTCTTTTACATCTAATCTCTTCGATGGAGGGCGAGCTCATGGTGAGGTAGTGTAGAGAAACGGGTTCACCACTTTTTCAAAGAATTAGGCATTTGTAGACTCAATTAAAAATCAGCGCCCTTTCCTCAGTTATTTTAATGCCGCGTATTGGTTACGTCGGGGATTGAATCCTCGACCTTCCGCATGAAACTCCGATGCTCAACTAACTGATGAACCAACCGGGTGTAGGTATGTTAACTTTTTACCAGGATACCACTAGTTCTGGACATCTGCTAATAATACTCTACCTTAATCATATCAGGATACGAGTCAGAAACCTCTCCAATAACATTCATTCCTTCTTCTTGATCGCCTGACAACCATATTGCGACACCTTTGAAGAGACGGCATTGCGCTTGCTCCTGTGGTGTTATGGCATGGGGAATACACCAGTCGAAGAGAAATATAGCGAGCGAAGGAGAACTTTCTAAAACCTCACTAGCTCTACACTTCCATTCCTGGTATAACTATAAAACATAAGAATAGAGATTTCTGTCACCGTGAGGATGTGCTGGGCCTTAATTATGTTTCTCTATTTTTGATCAATAGTGTAGGGTGAGTGGGGCACGGGGGTGCGCCATAGCCCCAACCTCCCCCCCCCCCCCACCCTGCCCCCCCTTTTTTTGCAATTAATTAAATGAATAAAGAAGTTTCTTCCCTTTTTATCTCCTGGTTTCCCCTTCCCTCCCTTCCTGCTCCAAATTCCTGGCTTCCCGCTATGCCCCTGTTTCAGATTCAGATATTATGTTGGAAAAAACATCGCTGATTTTGAGTTAAGTAGGATAAATTAGATTATGAAGTTGATTTGAATTGTCATTACCATTAGCCATTCAAGCCAGTATGGGAACAAAATCGGTAGACCATTCGAGTGAACTTCAACTAAGTCCAATTGGCACTTTCCGTAGTCCTCTAAGATCCAAAACAAATTGGCCCGTTTTATAAGAAACTGGTTTAGATAGTTGTCTTTCTCATGTGTTGGAAGGCTTCGAAAAGAAATGGTTAGCTCGAGCAGTTCCCTTTCGTGTATCATTCGGTGGTGTACAGCCCATGGAATAATTTGATTATTCATTGGATCCATAGTTGAATATTCCAATCTGCAAAAACGAATAAATGTATAAGAACAAGAATATGAAAATACGAAATATTGACGGCTAGTCCGCAAGAATATACCCTGGTCCCAGAGCTTTCTCGTATTTTTTTCTCTGTAAAATCGCCGAGAAGCAGTAACAACGAGCTGCGAAGCAGCGAGCCGCGAGAAACCTCTGGTTACGACCGTTGAGAACCTCACTTTCATGCCATCATAGCTGTCAAATCCATCACTTCTAGTCGACCAATCACAAAAGGATGATCGTGTTACAAATTATCATTAGGGTGTGGAGGCTTAATGCTATATACCAACACTATTTTTTTCAAGTAGGGGTGGGAGAAGAGACTTTGTATATTTACGAGATAAAGTTCCTTACAGAAGTCGACCAGTAGTTGGAATATGATTGACTTGCCATGACCGGTTGGCAAAACGTCGAAGACATCTTCTAGGTTTAACAGACCTTACAAAGCGTTGTTTTGCTCAGCCGATAGCTGTTCGAGAAAACGACTTTCGAGAATTGACTTCAAGATACTCTCGAATAGTTCTCTGGATATCAAAACCATGATTGAAACTATAAACTAGCAATATTTATAAACTATAGACTTTAGATAAGATTGTAAGATGTATTAAAGATCAAACTTCAGGCTGACAAGACGATATAATGACGATATAGTCCGATGGCACGAAAAGTCCCGACCCCTCCCCCTAAACAAAAATATTGACATGACAAAATCATTCAGCCCCTACCCCCATAGATATCTAATCCAACCAATCATATTTCTCGTACAGTGATTAAAATAGCCATCCAATCAGAATTCGACGATCATAAGTTGATGGCATGAAAGTGAGGTTCTCAACGGTCGTGACCAGAGGTTTCTCGGGGCTCGCTGCTTCGCAGCTTCGCAGTTTTGTATCGCCATTCTAAAGAATTTAACACATAAAAAAGGAAAAAATTGACCAATTTTCGTTGATTAAAAGCGAAATTCTCCTAAAAAATTTAACGCAGGCGCGCTCAAGCTTTTCTTTTCGTCGCGCTTTAGCCAATCAGAAACCCTAATTTTGAAACCATATCAAATTGCACAAGGATTCGAATTTTCTAGTAGACTGAACATTTAGTTTTACTTCCGGTTTCACGGATGGAGACATACATTTCAATAGAATTATACATTGCGCAGCTTTGTGCTTTCATTTGTTCATAGAACTGTTTTCTATCCATCACTTAAACTATATGCAAAATATTTCAGTATTCAAGTCCTAACACACGTAGTTTCATGGTGGGATGACCTAAAGAGTGTCGAGACATGTTTGAACAAATCTTAGAAGTGTCATCATTTCTATACTGGTGTATTGAACGTGAATATTCTATCTTAATTACAACGGGTAAAAATTATTGATTTAAGAAATAATTTTACTTGAGTTCCTATAGGCATATGGTGATACCTGCTTCCTTAGCAGAAACATAATATGTTTAAAATTATTTAAATCACTTACCTTTTGTGATTTCTAACGTACTGGCGGCGTTCAAATAAATAAAAATCCGGTGAAACCAAATCAGAAGAATATAATAGGCCGGGAAGGCATTTATCCCGTCTTTAGAGCCATTGCCTGAAGAACTTCATATATTTGGTGACAATTAAAAATTGAGATCATGGCTTCTCACGAAAAAAATAGAATAATAATACTCAGAAAATGTATTAAGTATCCGACATCTCTAATTCCATTGTATGGAGATTCTCGACTAAACACGTCTTGGAATCAAATAAGGAAACCTGGAATATTCGAAGCTGAAATACACCATGTGTAAAGAATCGAGTAGGCAAAAAGATATGAGCTTTAATTCGCGATATACAAGACTTTTAGACTTTATACTGTTCACTTGAAATAACCCGTTGTTTGGGGTTTTCCAAGAAATTGAAATGAGTGACGTTTTTATTTTGAGATGACGTCAAAGTTGTGATGAATAAATAAATATACCTAACGGGAATACCCTACGAAAATACCCTACCAAACTCACCAAAAGTTCCCCTTTATTGAAATTACTGAGAGGGCCATTTCCCAAAAAAATCCAAGTTATAATTCCCCCTAATACTTTATTCATTAATATATGTTAGTAGTACAGACATAGAAAAAAAAAACCTTACTTAACTCGGTGGAAAGTACACTTAGCCGAACGCTTATTTACAGTGTAGTCCACAAATAAATAAACAGAAATGAAGATAATCAAAGAAACATAAAGTGTCTTGAAAATCCCAACTGACAAGGAGACAAACCAGTTGGCATGGCTATTTACGAGCATGGTCGAGAAACTAAATTTGAACTAATCAGAAATCGACTGTGACCACTCAACCATGCTGCACTAGATGGTAACTATGGGAAATTTCCCCGATGTATTTCCCCAATGGTAAATAGCGCAGCGCAACCGTGACGTCATAAAAACGAAGACAAAGGCGAAATTCGGACAAACAAACTTACAAGTTTACTTTCAGCAGATAATTTTCATAGCCGATCGTAGTTGATCTTAGTTTACATGGGTTATTATTGTAACTTTAAGTAAAAATAATAAAATCGTTCATAGATTTTATACAAACGTTTCACATATAATTTGTTACACTGCATAACTGCAAAATAAAGAATATTTTCTTCATCATCTCAAAAATTGTAAAGCTAATCTGGGCTACAAATCATGGCAAGTCTACAAGTAGGCTAACGCTGGTGTGGCTCGAGAGATGATTTCTTAGTGATTTTTGCGCTAGAAAAAGAAAGTGATTGATACCAATTTTGATCCTTCTAAATAAAAGAGACGTTAGCCGAATACGAATTACTTTTTTAAAAATATCCTTTTAAAACCTACTAAAAAGCTATTATACAAGTATTCAAACTAACAAGAGTATTCAAACTATAACTCAAGCTATTATACTTATCTATAATGCCACATTATTGTCGTAAAATATACATATTCCCTTCGACATTAGCTCAAATCTGTAGGGGAAGTTTACTAATTGTTTGAGAAAACTTCCCGGGAAGTTAAAGAAGAGATACCCAAACTTAACAAATTAACTATGAAAACGACGAACGGGCTTCTTGAAATAGAGACTGTATCCCTCTCCCCCCCCGGATTCTCCGTGTTGTCTTCATGCAGCACAAAATGGCAATGGTAAACTGACTATATCCCCATTTGATGGGAAGCGGACTCCTTCGATGAGTATCTATCTGAGTTTCAACGCGCCTTTTTTCGATTTCTTTTTTCCTTGCTTCCATGGCCCTGATTCTTCTTTTGTTTTCGGACAGTCAGTATCTCCTCTAGATACTCATCCTCATCGTCATCCATGTGACCTCCTGGGATCTCTTTCTCATCCTTTTCATCTAAATCAGTCGTAGATGACGCTTGCACTAGTGTTTCGGTTTCTCGTACTTTCTTTTCAAGATGCTCTAAAAGTGGAATCAAAAGCGATGTGTCTTTCCACTCCAGACGAGTTTCGATTTGATTCATTTTTTCCCATAACTTCTTTTTGATTCCATCAAGCTGTTGCATGTCAAAGTCGATATCCGATCGATTACTAACATTTCGTTCGTCTAGGCTTCTGACTCGTCTGGGTATTTTCTCCACACGAGATACGTACATAGCTTTGTATTCTTCAAACTGCTTTTGTCTGAGTTTGTGGACTGGACTTGCGACATGGGTTGCATAAATGCTATTAACTGCATTCAAAAAAAAAATCATTAATAATTCATGAAGGGAAACACAATAGAAATCATGACCGTGAAGGAGGTCTCATATAGATTCGTCTTCATTTGCATAAACTTTTCTCTATCAAACTTGGTTCATTTCGTAAAGAATTCGGTTCAATATGAGAACTTACATCATGAGTTCTTTAAGCCGATCGTGGATCGTGATTAACTCGCGGATCGTGTTTTATCGGGTTCAAAACCACTCGGCTGCGCCTCGTGTTTTATACCCGATAAAACACTTTTTTATTAAACATTACATATAAAACGAACGCAATCGTAAAAACAAGTATGCTTTTCAAATCTTCTCGAATAGAATGGATACAGGATGATCGATACAGGATGATCAATACGAATGACAGTGAGTAAACTGAAATAGGAAAGATTGGATTGGGTTGGCTATTACCGGCATAAAATTGAACAACTTTAAAAAGAAGCTTTCTTTTTTCTCCAATAAATATACACCTACTTGCAAGAAGGTTGTCATACAAGAATAGAACAATTGTAATTTAGTGAGAAAGGAATTCATTAAAAGACAAAAGAAAAAGTTCAGCTTCAGTGATCTTCTTTTGTTTTTTTAATATAATTCCTATCCCACTAAATCACTAATATTCCATTTTTTTCGTATGAAAACGTTCTTGCAAGTAGGTGTATATAAAAACACGAAATTACAACAGTTAGGACACTCGAACTGTGAATAGTTTAGGCGTTTTTCACCCAGGTTATATCCTGTTTTTTTTTTACTATTTCAAATACTCCAAAATAAAGCATTGAGTTCAAATACACTGAGCCATCAAAACAAAATTCTTTTTTCCACTCGATTGGCTCACTGAATGATATGCATCTAAAAAGTGTTTGGTTAGAGCTATTGGGAAGGCATACAACTAGTGTAATGTATATTACCTTCAGAACCTTCGACGCTCTTATCTGCTGTGACTTGAAAATTCACTCCACAAATCTTACAGGCTGTAGAATCTGTCTTAAAGGCTGATAAAGGCTGGTCTTCTGTTGGGTCTAGATGATATTTTCCTTCAACTAACTGTTCATGTTTCAGAGTCTTTTTCTTTCTTCTCCACTTGCGAAATACATATTGTATCTTTATGGCGGTCGTTTCTAATCGAGTCTCTGCATCTTTACTTTCTTGTTCTCTTACGAGGATTCTTGAATCTGAATCTTCTTCCGCGGTGTTTTCGTCCTCTTGATCTTCTTCTTGTTCCTCCATGGAGAGAGCAGAGACAAATGGACGCGAAGAAGACGCTGCTTTTACATTTGCCTTGATCTCTGATACATTTACATCAAACAGCAAATCGTAGTTCTCAGGATTTGAAATTTGTGTGTCCACTCGAAAACCTACATTAACTGATAATTTCCATCGCATGTCAAATAGTTTCTCGGCATTTTGAGCATGAAGCAGGTTCTTAAGGATCTTGACAGCATCACTGATCTTACTCACTTCACTCATCGACTGGAAGGCAGTCTTCAAGTGCTCAGGTAAGGAGGAATGAGAAATTACAGTAAAGATGTGACGCAAAATTACTTTCTCGTGCTTTGCGTACAAAATCTTGCCGCAGTTTACCAGCATCGTTAACGACAGAATGAGCGTTCTGTCGGCCACGCCAGATGCGATGAGTTTATCCGAAAACTCAGTAAAGAACGTGTCGTAAAATACGTTAAAATCGGAGGAAACAATCCCGAACATCAACTCGACAATGTGAGACTGAAGCTTTTGAATCCTTCTTAAGCAGTTTTGTTGTTCCTGGAAAGAAGAGTATGAGCGTGCATACCTATCAACAGCACCGAAAGTCGTGAACATCCCTCGTCTTGTACAGTTCAGGTCATCTTTAAATTTCAGACCTTTCAGATAACTTTCTGGGATGCAGCAGCAGAATAGTCTGCTTGGACACTTGAACCTGGCAAACAATATCAGGGAGACTGTTAGCTGATGCTCGAGGATCATTAAGGTATTTGCAATTGAAGGATAGAAACGGGAACGCGATTTTGCCGTGTAATTCAGGAAACGCCTTGATGTTTCATGTAGGGACTGCTCAACATCGCAGTGCACGTGGAGCGACTTTTTTCCGATTTCCCAATGACGTAAGAAAATTTCAAATGAAACTTGCCCAGTCCTTTTCAACGTCATTATGCCGTTCTCATGAATTAGATTCTTGTTGGATGGCTCCTTCTTAGACGCCTGATGGAAAGATTGCTCTTTTGCATTTAGATACACGTTTATTCCTTGACCTTGTGGCACGTCCAACAGCTGCATCACTTGGGAAACCTGAAGGAAAACATCGGTTATTGGAGCTCCTCTTTCTGTTTCCAATGACTTCCACTGATCATTGCAAAACTGCATAAGTCGTGGTTTGACTGCGTGGTGTTTTCTAATCTTTGTAATCTGATCTGCTGTGGGATGTTGAACTTTGCATCCTGCTTCAGGGAAAAGAACTTCTGTGAAGAGCTTACAGGACAGAAATCGCTCTTTCTGTTTAGGGATGACATTCTCTGCTTTAGGTAGGATTGGAGAATTTCCTAGTTGTTTCAGGTGGTTGTAAAACTTAACTGTCACATTGTCCAGATATATCCAATTGAATAAAACTTCGAATTTCTCGTGGAACGGCAAGTCAGCCAGAAGGTATGATTCATGACCTGCTTTCAATTCGAGCTTGGATATAAAAAATTCCTTTATCTTTTGAATTAGATCGATTGCTTTGGCAATAAGGTCATGTCCAATAGTCTGATACGCATCCTTGACACTAACCTCCACTTGCACATTCTTGCTCTCATTCAAAAGCTCTCTTGGGGCAATTAGATGAAACCTTTCGCAGAAACTGGTTCGGCAACTTCGTTTTCGCGTATCTTCGACTTTCAAGAGTCCAAAGAACTGCTCACATAATGCAATCTGTTCATGCTGCTTCGCCTTTAACTTTGTATGTGGTTTATGGAGGTCAATAATTAGCTCTAGGAGTCTTTCGATTGTTCTAACAGTGATTCTGTAATAGTAAGGGAGAAGATTTCCACTTTTAAGCCATTCAACTGCAACTTCGGATTCTCCACAAATATTGTGACAGTGGTCAAACATTTTCCCACATTCTGTAATCAATTCAGGGTCATCTTTTAGGCGTCCTAGAAAAAGGGACGCTTCTGCTTCACCGTTTTGTTCTTTGCACCGACGGTAGTACTTGATTGCATCTTCCAGTAGTTGTACAACCTCATCATTACATTCGTGATCTTGCTTCTTGTGCAACACACGTGCCTCGTAGAAGCTGCAATCACCAAGGAATTTGGGATCGTTAGCATATCTTTTTGCGGCTTTAAATCGTCCATGAAGCTGCAGAAACTGGGCAGCCTCTTCTCGCCTGTAATTGTCGACTAGTGCTCGAGCCGCTTCTTCAATGCATTCGTGCTTCTTGAGAAAAGAAATGCGATCGTCGGCTGAGGGAAGGCTTTGCAGAACACGTTCCATGTCTTCTCTTTTGCCGTCTTTCAAATGCGTTTCCGCCAATTTGTAGCAAAGCCGTTCAATGGTTCTGTTTGGTTTAGGTGGCAAGATACCTTCCATCTCGTCAGTCTTCTTCAATGAATTGTATCGTTCCAGCACTTCAATAGCTTTTTCATAGAGTTGAGCTTCGCAGACGATTTCGATGGCCTGGCTGTAGTTGTTCATGTTTTCCATGCATTCACTGGCTTCCTCATAGTGCGCTTCCAAACGAAAATACTTAGAAGCTTCGGCAAACTGAAAAATAAAAAAGTCGAAGTACTTTTATTGATCAATTAATTTACACTCGACTAATCTTCACGTTTTTTACCATGATTTGGGTATTGTACGCATTGCTGTCAAGAAAATCTACGCTAGGGAATTATCAGCTTACCCTTTCCATTTTTTTGTACAGCTTCGCTAGAAGCAGCCTTTCACGTGCGTTGTACAAACACACTGCAGCTTCTTCCCCCATGTCGCATTCAAGGAACTGAGTAGCAGCAAGGATGAACTTCTCCTTCATCAGGCGAGGATTGCTTCGTCGATGCTTCAAGGCTTCCTGTGCTTGTTGTTGGGCCTTACATTTACGAACCATAATCTCATATTCACCGAAAATGAAACACTTCTCAGCAACCCCCCAAAGATCTTTGTCGTAGAAAAACATGCCTTGTTCTCGCCATTCCTCTTTGGTAGAGCTCTCAGCAAACATCGACGATAGACTTGTTGCTGTTCCTTCTCCTCCATCTTCAAGTGTTATGGCTCGCACTAGGTTCAATCGTCTGAAATATTCAAACATGGGGGAGCGCGATTCTTCATCTTCGTCAAAAAACCAGACATTCACTCTAGCCCTTGTTATTGCCGTGTACAGATACTTGAATTCAGAGTTTAGGACCTTATGCTTCTCAGGTTGAAATTCAAGGGGCCTTGTCTTTAAAGTGAGGTCCTTCTCTTGGAGTTCCACAAGACCTGAAGTTCCACCTCGCGTTTCTTTCTGCTTTTCTTCTATATAGCTGGTTACGACTCTCCATTCTTTTTTTGCCTAACAAACATAAATTGAGGCACAGGTTAGAATAATTTTGAGGCCTAATTACATGGAATTTGCTAGTATTGCATGGGAAGTGAAGAAAACAGAATAGACCACTGGATTAACAAACTATCAAAACTTTTCTAACACTTCTAACACTTACGTGCGAGTCTTTAAAAAAGTTGTAGATGAGCACGTCATCAAACTCCAGACCTTTTGCCTCGTATATAGTTAGAACCAAGCCATGTTTCAATTCTTCTGGCATGTTATCACGAGCCTCTTCAGATACCACAAGAACAGCTTGATGGGCACCAAATTCAATTCTTGAAGCTTGCCGTTTGTTTCCCCGAAGGATCATAGCCAAGTCTGACAAACTGCAGGACTCGAGGAGAACTGGCTTGGGACCATCAAATAGACCACAGTCTTCTTCGAGCTTGTCAAAAGATTCAGGAAAGTAATGTGATAATAGATTTACGACACTGGACGCAAGCCTTAGAATCCCTGCATGGGAACGATAGTTGTGGGTAAGCTGGTAGAGTCGGTCTGGAATTCTGACGGGCTCGTCGGGTGTCGTAACTTTGAACGCGTTGATGCCATGGAATAGGGTCTTGAGATCTTCAAAACGGAAAGCTATTCCTCTCATGATGCTCTGAGCCGTATCCCCAGTGAAAAACATTCGATTTTGAAAGCGACAGCATCGGATGAGAAGTGACAACTCCGCTTGAGTGAAGTCTTGTGTTTCGTCTACATAGACGCTATGAATGGACCATGACAGTTCTGGATTCTCAGAAAGACGTTTGTGAAGATGGTAGACAAGGTCTGCTTCATCGAACAATCCCTGACGATTGCAGATGCGTCGGTAATTTAGAAATAACTCGTAGACTGTGCTTCTGTCTCCGATGAAGTTTGGTGCTCTTTTTCGGCCAAGATCCTGATACTCCTGTAGCGAAAGGATCCCATGTTTTGTTCCTAAAGCTTCTACAGATCCCTTGATGAACGATCTGATTTCGGTCCAAACAAGGGTTGGATGGTAGCTTGTTTTTATGGACTTGTTCATCTTGGGCCACAACTCGTCTCTAAAAACCTGATAAGTAGCTTCCCTCTTCACGTCCTTCGCTTGAGGTTTTGAACGTTTATTACCACCTTCTTCGGCAACATATTCAGCTTCTTCAACTTCATCATCATTTTCATCATCTTCTTCTTCCTCTTCTGGTATGAAGTGTAAGTGAGTGTCCTCTTCGCCCCATCCTTCAATTTTTTTCAATAAACTGCCATCCTTTGTCCTTTTGAAAAAGGTTGTGCCCGGTAATGAGGCATCCAACAGGAGCATCCAATCACGAGAACTAATGAACAAGGGCCAGGAAGTATCTCCGATATCCTGAATACAATTAGGAAGAGAATCACCAGGTACGTTCGTCATGGCTTTTGTAACTGGGCAAGCATTCCTAAGCTCTTTGAAATTCTTTTGCACTTCACTGCACAGTACTGTGTTTTTCGTAATGAACAAGGGGTGAAAGTGTTCACAGCGTTCTGGCGTATTCGCTGCCTTATTCTCTTCTTCGTCAGGAATTCGTAGTTCATTCGTAGAATCATCATCACAAACACAAACGTCGTCATTTTCAGCGACGGAAGCTTGCAAATATTCCATTCCGGAACTTGACTCGGCACAGTTTCCAGAAGTTTCCACTTCTTCGGAGATTGCTTCTGCTGCAATGTACTTTGGAATATAAGGTCCAGCCCTAGAAGCATTTTCCCAGTAATTTTGGAACTCTGTCCAAAGACGATACAGACAACATGTCGTTTTCCCTGTGCCACTTCGACCAAGCAGAATAATGGGACAAGGTGGCTTTGGCTGTAGGTTGATAATGGCATGCTCAAGCTCAGTGACTTTGAATGGAAAATCAATCTTGGTTTTTCCATCTCCAGCTAACAGTGTGTTGATGACAGCTGAGGTAACAGAGTAAAATTTCAGGATGTGGAACTCATTTTCTTTGGAGCTTGCAGGTGGGAAGAATGTTTCTTCGCTCTCAGCAGAAGGCTCTTTTTTGCTGCGTTCCATGTAATAAGCTGGATAATTACTCGAACCTGATTGATCTTTTCCGAATCCTTTCAGATCTGCTTTGACGATGCAATGAGAACCACGATCGTGTGATTTAACAACATTTTCTATTTGGTGTTGCAAGTCTCCGTGGTCTAGTACAATACTCCAAACCCTGATAATCTCAGAGTATATTCTTCCAGTACCATCACCACTAGGAGCTCTATTTTCACCATCATTGATTGTCCCATCTTTACTGACGGATGCTTGCAATCTCAATTCTGGGTCATTGCTACATCTAGGAGAAAATGCTATAGTTTTTTCCCACAATATTCTTGAACCCTTCGTTAGCTTGGACTCGTACAAAAGAATCCCTTTCTTTTCTGGTTCACCTTTAATCTTCTTGCAAGTCGTCTTACTCCATCGGCCTTCTGCTAGCATGCGTATCTTCTTCACCATGCTTTTCTTCATTTTTTCAGGAATCCTTTTACTTTGTAGTGTTTTCCACACGTTTTCGGTACAATCTACTTCCCAGGTCAGGTTTTCGAATGGGGATTCTGAATCCAAAACATCTATCTTTTCCTCTTCATTCTTAGCAGTTTCTGGACCACCATCTTCTACTTCTTCATCTTCACCTACTGCCTTGGTGCCCTCTTCATTTTCAGGGATTTCCGTCGTTTCTTCTATAATGTCCTCAGTGACTTCCATTGTTTCATCGTCTATGGCTTGATGGCTCAAGTCGTCGGGTTTCACAATCTTTAGGCGTTCTATTAGATATTCTACTGTCCTAAGCGATACTTCCTTCTTTTCTTCGACATACTTTGCTTTGGACTTTAAAGGTTTTGTTTCAAGAGGTCGACCTTCCATGGAGATATCATTTTCCGAAGATACTATCGGAGGTTGAGGTTCTGCAGCAATGGGCACTTTCTCTTGTTCTTCTTCCACCTTCTCATTTACTAACTTCGTCTGTTGACTGCTGTTGTTTGCCTCGTCAGTTTGCTGCTCTTCTGTTTCTTCTCTTACTGTTGGAACATAACGCTTTATAAACTTACTAAGCATCTTCTTTCGATCGTCTCTGCTTGAACAATTATCTACTGGCCTTTTATCTGATTTGTTTTTGAGCGTTGGGTTAATATTTGCTTCCATCAAAAGCCTAATGACTTTTTTTTTGTTCTCATTTACTCTTCCATTCATTGCAAGGTGGTACAGAGTGCATCCCTTTGGATCTTGGATATTCTCGATGTCAGCATGTTTGAATGAAAGAAGGCAGCGCAGCATATCGAAATTCATATCACTCCCTGGAAAAGTAATATATAATTAATATATAATATTTATCACATTTGAACAATAAGTCGTCAGTGACTCTGATTTAGCACCTATAATTATAAGGTCTTTATGCTTAAGCTATTTACTTTTTTCCAATTATGGGTCATTTTTTCATTTCCAGCAAGGAAACTTAGGGGGCTATCATTCCCCTCTGCTTTATATACTGGGAAGCAAATAATGAGCTCCTTCAATTCCAGCTTTCCTCCCTCCTTTACTTCATGAGGAGTCCCTGATGGAAAGAATAACATCTTATAGTAATAAATACATGCATTAACAAATGACAGTTACCTGTTTCGATGGCTTTCTGGACTACATTATGCAGTAAAGGTTGGTTATTATCTGTTTTCACACAAGGATTCGCCCGATGTTCCAAAAGAACCTTGGCAACCTCCACTTGTCCTTTCGCAACTGCACACACTAGAGGGTTTGAATTACCTCTCAGTCCATTCACGTTAGCACCATGGTCTAATAATGCCGCCAGTGTCTCAGGCTTGCTTTTGAAGCTTGCCGATACAGCATCTTCAATAGCAACTTGAGTTGCGCGAATACGCTTTGTGGCTAACCCTCCCTTTCCCACTTGAAGCTGGTCTGGTCCACCACCACCGAGATAGAGTACACGTAGCACTTCCCAATTATGTGACTGAATTGCTTTGTCTTGAACTTGCTCAATGAATGATGTTGGTACTTCACTTGTTAGGGCTGTTGTTCCCTCTGAAATATACAAAGCGGAGATGTAATAACTCCAGTTTATCAGTTTAACATCAGTAAGGAAGCAGGCTGGGTATTGAGTGAGGTGTCTTCTTAAATTTTCAAAGAATCATACCACAAACACCAAGTGAGATGTATGTGAAAAAGGCAGGAGCAAGTCACCCCACAATGATAGTATTAAGTTAATTTACTGAAGAAACTCCAAATGCGAGTTTTGGCCGGTGTACCCTCCCTCTATCAACTACACTTTTTTTATAATCCCCTAAAACCTCTGTCACAATCGAAAATGTGAGAATCACTGGCACCTAAGTCACTAGGTCCTTATCGCCGGTGTCTGTAGCAATAACCGACGAGTATCACTACTAACGAGTGCTATTAATTCATAATATTAGCTGGACCGAGAGATTTAGGGTGTGTGTCTTTTTTTTGTGGTCTGAGACATAAGGCAAGCCAAATGGGCTTTTGCCATTCGTGCTTTAAGGCTCCGAAGAACTATTTTGCCAATTACCTGGTAATCTAACTGCAACTTCTATGGCTTCTTCAAAATAATGCCTTTTTTCATTGAGATTTTCTTCCGTCCTCAGGCAATGGGCCAAAGCATATAACGTCTTGCTGTCGCGGCCAAGGCTTTTGTAACAAGAAAAAAGACATTTGTACCCCTGGAACAAAATATATATAATTTCAACTTCAATCAAATTTAGGTTCAATGGATTTACTATGGTTTCCGGATGAAACGATGGACTCTTTTGGCCTGCAATATCTTGAACTAATATTTTATTTTTTATTCCTGGTCATGTGTGTGTACCTCTACATCATCAGGATGAATTTTTGTTGCATTGTTGCCATCCTCAACAGCTTGTTGGAAATCGTCTGTCTCGCTATACGCAAAAGCCCTTCGGCAAAGAAGCTTGTATCGGAGTGGTTTGTTGCTCGGAGGGGCGTAGTTTAAAGCCAATGTAAGGTAGTTGGGCACCTCAGAATAGATTCCTCTCTTTATAAGGGTCTCTCCACGCTCTTGCCATTTTTTTGCCTCTATCTGAAATCCAAATCTATCATATTAGAAAAGTTTATTTAAACAATGATGGAGGGATTTTGCCGGGCTGGAGGGAAGGGAAGGGAAGGTGGAAAGGAAGGGAGGAATCAAACAAGCAAGAAAGAAAGCCGGCAAGCAAGGAGGAAAGAAGAAAGGAAGCAATCAAACAAGCAGGAAGGAAAGAAGGAAGCAATCAAGCAAGCAAGGAGGAAAGAAGGAAGGAAGCAAGCAAGCAAGTAAGGAGGAAAGAAGGAAGGAAGCAAGCAAGCAAGCAAGGAGGAAAGAAGGAAGGAAGCAATCAAACAAGCAGGAAGGAAAGAAGGAAGCAATCAAACAAGCAGGAAAGGAAGCAATCAAACATGCAAGGAGGAAAGAAGGAAGGAAGCAATCAAACAAGCAGGAAGGAAAGAAGGAAGCAATCAAGCGAGCAAGAAGGAAAGAAGGAAGGAAGCAATCAAACAAGCAAGGAGGAAAGAAGGAAGCAATCAAACAAGCAGGAAGGAAAGAAGGAAGCAATCAAGCGAGCAAGAAGGAAAGAAGGAAGGAAGCAATCAAACAAGCAAGGAGGAAAGAAGGAAGCAATCAAACAAGCAGGAAGTAAGGAAGCAAGCAAGCAAGCAAGGGGGAAAGAAGGAAGGAAGCAATCAAACAAGCAGGAAGGAAAGAAGGAAGGAAGCAATCAAACAAGCAGGAACGAAAGAAGGAAGCAAACAATCAAGCAAGGAGGAAGCAAGAAATAAAAGGCCTGGAAGGACGGAAGAATTTCAAAGGAGGAGGGAGAAGAATCTTACCTCTGATTTAGTCGGTAATAGTCTCAGGCATTCATAGCCATACCTAAGGCACTCGTCATACTTTTTTGATTCGAAGCAAATTTCAGACAAACTTTTAAACGCTTCCAGCTGCCCATTTGGGATTTTTGTTACTTCTGGAAATTCAAGTGCGAGACTGTAAAACACTTCAGCTCTTTTGTAGTTAACATGCTTGGCCTTACGAGCCAGCTGCAACCACTGGAGACCTTGCGAGCCCTATAGTAAGACAAAAAGGTTTGTTAGAAAGTACAATCTTGACAAGATACTCTTGACGAGAAAGAAAAAATGTAAGTCCTTTCTTTGAGTTCTCGTTTTCAATGCTACTAGAAAGGAAAACTATATTAAGAGCCATTACATTTATATGCTAATAGGTTTCCGGCCATTATTTCCAGTGACTTTCCCAAAACATTTTCATTTGACTTTAGGTTGTTGCAATGGCAGTTGACGATAGTCACTCTGAAGTGAGACTGCACACAACTCACCTGGAAGATCATGCCCAATGCTTATCTTACAATCCCTTACTTTATTCGATCCTGGTTCAGTTAATCTCGATGTCAGTCACTAACAACAGTCTTACTCTCAAACAGACCATTGCACTCAATACCTATCATACGATACTGGGTTCAAAACCTGCACTTTATTCAATCCTCTCTCTTATTTGATGTCACATGATCATGACCAACAACAGTCTTTCTGAAGACTACTCTCACCCAGACGATCACACCCAAAACTCATCATACGATACTGGGTTCAAACCCTTCACTTTATTCAATCCTCTCTCTTATTTGATGTCACATGACCAACAACAGGCTTTTTGAAGATCAACCCGGACGATCACACTAACGCACTTACTCTTATGAATAGTTAGTGAATTACCTCAGATGGATCAAACATTTCGTTTTGTTCAAGTATCTTCCTAGGATCAGCACCATGCTTAAGTAGAAGCGCTGCCATCCTGTAATCTCGCTTGTCTACAGCCAATTGTAGTGGTGTTCTTGTACAGTTAGGACTACCATTGGGGGATACTCCATGAGCTATTAGCTCTATCACAAGCATCCGTTTGTCTTTTACATCGGATTCGAGAATCATCTCCAGTGGTACGAAGGAAATCATTTGGACATCGTGTGCCAGAGTGCGCATGTGCGTCGTCGAACCTATTCCAATAACAAAGTCATTTTTATGAAAAACGCTCTTTTTAAGTTTTAAAAATTATTGGTGTCGATAATAAGAATATTCAAAACAATTCACTCTTTTGGCCGGGGAAATGAAAAGTAATTTTCTCTCACTCTCTATCGCTTGTATTATCTCCCGTTTGCTTCAGACTTAAATGTCGTTTGATATTCCATGCAGACGAAATGACTCAACAATAAAGGCCAGTTCCTTCGGTGCAGCGCCGAAAAGAATAGCAAAAAATAATGAATAAAACACAAACAAATCATGACTTATATCTAAACATTTACGAGACTCTTACAATTTCTGTTGTGAATAATCCGTGGTCATTACCTGTTCGGTGCGGACAAGTCTTCTCGAGGAACAGGTAACGCAAGGTTTCATAATCCTTTTGTCCAACGGCTTGTTTGATTAATTTAGTAATGATTTTATTAGGAATTGGCTGCGGGATCTTGATACTGGTACCTGTAGCAAACGGAGAAACAATGAGATTGATGCCTGATGATTACAGTGATGCATGATGATGATGTTGCATGATGCTGATGATGCATGATGGTGGTGCATGATGATATTGAATTATGTGATGCATGATGATGATGCACGATGATGTTGGTGCATGATGATGATGCATGTTGATACATACCAATGATGGTAATGATGGTACATGTAATTGATGAGGATAACGATGATGTTGGTGACAATAATGTAGATAATACATGATGTAATATTGTGATGATAATAATGACGATGTTGATGATACGTTAAGATGATGGTAATGACGGTAATGGAATACTCAAGTAAACAAAATAGATGCCTCTTCATTTTTTTGAGGTGGTGCTCGGAGTATCAACCTACAGTTACTTTAAACAGCCCATTTACAGCATAAATCAGCTATTTTAGGGTACCTTTCTTTTTAGCCATAGATACTATGTCGTTGGCAAGGTTGAATTTTTCTTCGTCCGTTTGAACAGCGGATAAGCCTTTGCATAAGTGGTTTATCGCTTCTTGGTGGTCCTTTTCTGCAGAAAAACAAGACGCCAGGCGACTGTATCCCTGGAGATGCAAAAATATTACTCATCGTCAAGGCGCCGTTGGAAAAAACGATAGAAAACAACTTGCAAAGCCACGTGAAAAGATGGTAAGACACTAAAATGACTTTTGCAATCTGATTGGTGTAAAAATTGATCCTTTTGATTGGTTTATTGTTAAAACCATTTCAAAGAGTCAAGAAACCTTGGTCAAAACAATTTGCTTTAATCCCATGATACAGGTATTAAGAAGCTAATCGATCCAAATTTGAAATAGCAAATAATATCACAAAAGTTTCCCTAATTAATGCCATTTTCCAAAGGATTTCACTATGTTTAGATGAGAAGGCAAAACTGAAGTTCCTAAACATAATCTTCGGATAAAACTGGCGATTTCTTGGATTGCAAAATTCATCTGGAAAAATATCTATTCTTACCCTAAACCACGTCTGGCGATTCAAAATGCACAGATTAGCATCGTTTTTGGCTTTTGCCATCAGGTTTTTGTTCAAGAAAGCCATACTTCTGTTGCTCAGGATGGCAGCCCGCATATCAGAGTCTCCCTCTGGAGCATAGTTCAGAGCTAAGGTGTAACAATCTATCATGATGTCGTAATTTCTTTCACCCAACAAATCGTTTCCACGTTTCTTCCACTTTTCGGAAATTGCCTATAACGTGTAAAGAGCAAGTAATCACGTCAATTGACCTCTTTCGTATTCCAAATTACCGCTGTGTTTCTTGATTACAGACTCATTTGTACAGGGTTAGCCTCGTGTTTGTGCAGAATATTCACAGTGTTCCAGTCAAGATCCGTCGAAATTCAAAGTGTTTGTATCGTTGAAGTTGACAATGTGCATTCTTTACTTTACTGTTGGTATTTGTTAATATTTAAACACTGACACGAGGCTAAACCTGTGCAAATGAATCTGTAATCAAGGAACACAGCCGGAGTTTGGAATTCGAAACTGGACTACGGCAGCTTAGACATTTACTTATCATATTTTATACCTATTAGCTTTGTATGTATACCTTTTTTTAAAGGAGAATGATAGAATGAAATTTTAAGAAGGCGTAATTGGTGATAGAAAGCCATGAAAGGTGCTGCATTACCTCTCCAGATATAATTAAAAAGAAAGATATTTTTTCCTTATACTTGCTTTGATAATTTTTCTCTATCAGCAAAAGCCAACTTTTGTGTACACCTATTTGTGCAATGTACGTCTGCGCGCAAATACCCACACACCACACACAATAATTTCCTTAAAACCACAAGAACATCTTCTGAACAGGTTCATAAACTCATCGTACCTTTGATTCCAAAGGCCTCAAATTGTACAATTTATATCCATTGTCAACGGACTTTCGATAACCCTTGGTGATGTGGTAGGCTTCTGACAGTTTACCATAGGTTTCTATTTGTTCTTGAGTGGATAGATGACACTTGGTAGCCGTGGTTAGGAAACGTATAGCTTGTTCATAGTTTTTCGAACGAAATGCATTTAATCCTTCTTCTTTCCAGTATCCTCCTTGAGTCTGTTTAAATACAGTAACACATTACTAGTTGTCACCTACCGTCATTCTTATCCCATTCATTCATTCATTCGTTCGTTCGTTCGTTCGTTCCCAAAAGACAGTCAATCTAGTTTTCTTGGTGGCTAGAGCGCCAGAGAACTTTTAGCTAGTGACATTTGTTTGGGCAATAGAGTACTTCCGTAAGCATTTCCTTATAGGTGAGAGGCGTAGGCCCTACCGATACATCATCCTCGATTCACCAACTGCATTAAAATATGTACTAGTTACCTTGTCATATCTTGACAGCACTTCCAGCAGTTCATCATTTCTTAGCCTACTGGCAATTTGAATAGGGGATTCAGCACATCCCGGGGTGCCCAGTACTTGTGCACCATGTTTTAGAAGCTCCTCAATAAAACTGGCCAGGAAGTTGACATTGTTGCTAATACCCCAATCAACGATCAGCTCCAGAGGAACACGTGATGTGTCACAACCAAGGCCAGTAGCCAAACCTCCTTTACCATACCGGTGACGTTGGGATCCTGAACCTCCCATAAATAGGAGATAAAGTTTTTTCCAATCTTTCAAATCAGTAAAACGCTTGATCAGTTCTTTGACTAGCTGTTTTGGCATATTTAGTGATTCCCTGGCAATGCCATCTGAAAAAAAAACATTTCTTTTTAAGGGTTTTATCAATGCAATATATTTATGAATATCCTAAAGAAAAGATGAGGAGGTGGAGAGACGTAGACAAGTGTTTTTAGAGTCCCATAGAAACAGTTTTGTGAGATAACGACACACAATGTATGAAGACACAGAAGAGCGAGGACACGACATAAGTGGCAGAGGGGGGAGAAGAATCCTCGTCGTATACCCAGGAGACCCAGGGCAAATGGGTTTATCTCCATGCAGGCGTACCTTCAAGGTTTTCACCCACTGACAAGATCTGAAGCGCAATGTCTTTTGCATCCGAAGGGTCAGCAACTTCAAAAGCTCTGCAAAAGGAAGTTAGTGCCTCTTGGTGTCTGCCAAGGCCAAAAAGACTGGACCCCAAGCGATATTGGCCCTGCAAAATATAATTAAGAGTACATGTATAAGCATGGCTGGAGGGGTACCCAAATGATATCGACGGCGTAGAATATAATATAGTATGAGCATGTTATCGTAGAATTATAAGTTGAACACCGTAAAAATGGAAACTAACGTTTCGGACGTTAGTCCTTCAACAAGAGAAAACAAATTTTGTTTTCTCTCTCCTCTACTATATAAACATCTCTCTCACTCTTACTTTCTATTGACTCCGACGAAGGACTAACGTCCGAAACGTCATTTTCCATTTTCACTACGGTGTTCAACTTATAAATCTACGATAACTTGTTTCATTAGAAACACCGACGCAGTCCACGCTAGTGTTCACTAGCCATCATCTACATAGTATGAGCATGACTGGGTACCCAAATGATATTGGCCCTGTAAAATCTAATACAGAGTATAAACATGGCTGGGTACCCAAATGATATTGACATCGTAGAATATAATATAGCATGAGCATGACTGGGTACCCGAACGATGTTGACCTTGTAGAATATAATACCGAATATGAGCATGGCTGGGTACCCAAACGATGTTGACCTTGTAGAATATAATACCGAATATGAGCATGGCTGGGTACCCAAACGATGTTGACCTTGTAGAATATAATACCGAATATGAGCATGGCTGGGTACCCAAACGATGTTGACCTTGTAGAATATAATACCGAATATGAGCATGGCTGGGTACCCAAACGATGTTGACCTTGTAGAATATAATACCGAATATGAGCATGGCTGGGTACCCAAATGATGTTGACCTCGTAGAATATAATACCGAATATGAGCATGGCTGGGTACCCAAACGATGTTGACCTTGTAGAATATAATACCGAATATGAGCATGGCTGGGTACCCAAACGATGTTGACCTTGTAGAATATAATTCCTTATTTACGACACAAAACCTCTGAAATTCATGTGTTAATTTTACGGAGGGAGGAATTGAACCCGCGATCCCAGACTTGAACTACACAGCGGCAATTTATTAAGGACTGTCTTAACCAACTTTAAACGAAGACACGATTGAGAGCTGTAAAAATACGTACCTTTGACCAACTTGGGTTAATTCTAACACATTCTTCCGCATCTTCTAGAGCTTTTTGGTATTCGTCATTTTTATTGTAAGCAATACTTCGATTAGACAGGAGCATGCAACGAATTTCGAGAAAATGTTCTTCCTTTGCAGTAAATTTAATGGCTAGTGAGTAATATTTAATGAGAAGACGGAATTGTTTTTCTCTAAACAGCGTCTTTCCTCTTTCTTTCCATCTTTCTGCTTCGTCCTGGAAAACAAGAGATAATTTGTTAATATTGCGCAACAGCTCCTCGCCCAATATAACACTACCTTAAATTCAAGCTTCACCACTCTTTATACTTACTTTAGAAGGAACACTTTTAACACGATATGATTCTTCTCCAGCATCTAAAGCAGGCTGATATTCTTTTAAGTTAAAACAAACAGTAGCAAGATGACTGAGGATCGACCGTCGCGTCTCTGAGTGCGCACTGTCTTCTCGTGTAACGCGTAGTGCTCTTTGTAGAAGTTGCTTCGATATTTGGTAGTTTCTGTTCTTGAATTCAGCAATCCCTGTCGTCTTCCATTTGTTGCTAGCTTCCTGAATAACGAACACAAACGCACATGGCTCAGCATGGTTGGTCTACGCGGCTAATGCGTTAACATCTCACTATGGTCCGCGTTGCAGTTCCCTCGCTCAAGCTAGTTTGTGAGTGGAGAATGTTTTTTCTCCTATTCTAGGAAGTTTTTTTCCGGATTCCCCGGTTTTCCTTCCTCCGCAAAAATCAACATGTGATTTGAGCGTCGTGTGCATAGAACATTGAATAGTGTAGTGTAAGAGTGTGTGTGCGAAAAGTGTTCCCAGTTCGATTAGATTTATCTATTTGGGTATCTGAATTTGATATCTTCCCTCCAAAAAAAAACCCACAACCTAAATTCTAATTCAATCTGTCGATTAGCCGAGCCATGACTTATCCCAGAATCATCCCAAGAACTACTTCAGAATTCTATACGATTAGATTGTTTATTAAAATTTGGCATACGAAAACTGGGATTCGGACTGCTTCAAGACCGTCAGAATAGAAATGGGACATTTTGGTCAAGATTTATTTTTCGATTTATAAAAATTGGGCGGTACTGAAGATCTATGCTTAATGGTTGTGTGGTTTTATGTTGATACTATGTAGGAGAAGGGGTGCTATCTCGATACCTCCAAGACACTCCTGTCCAGTTGCTCTCCGTGTCTAATCAACACCAATCCTTTCCGTTGATCGAGGAATAAACATGTTGCTACACCCTCCATCACGAAGCAATTAGCTCTCTCTTTTGGAGTTTTGCTGTACACTTTACACAAATCGAAGAAGTCTGAAGCCATAGAAATACCGCTGTCCAGTAAGAATTCGCCTCTAGCCATCCACTTGTTATACTCCTCCTAAAAGAGAGTGAACACGTGAACTGATGGAAGCATCCTTGCCGTTCATGTGATCTTACAACTTATTGTCACGTGAACAGATCTACGTGAACTTGCTGCTTACATGATCTTACTGCTCATCACGTGACCTGATTTCTTTGATCCAAATGCTGACGTGATCTTTTTACCACTGCATAGCTATTACGTGAACTAATTCACGTGATCTTACTACTACTGCATGGTTATCACGTGAACTAATTCACGTGATTTTACTACTACTGCTTGGTTATCACGTGAACTAATTCACGTGATTTTACTACTACTGCATGGTTATCACGGGAACTAATTCACGTGATGTTACTACTACTGCTTGGTTATCACGTGAACTAATTCACGTGATTTTACTACTACTGCATGGTTATCACGGGAACTAATTCACGTGATGTTACTACTACTGCTTGGTTATCACGGGAACTAATTCACGTGATGTTACTACTACTGCATGGTTATCACGTGAACTAATTCACGTGATGTTACTACTACTGCTTGGTTATCACGTGAACTAATTCACGTGATGTTACTACTACTGCATGGTTATCACGGGAACTAATTCACGTGATGTTACTACTACTGCATGGTTATCACGTGAACTAATTCACGTGATGTTACTACTACTGCTTGGTTATCACGTGAACTAATTCACGTGATTTTACTACTACTGCATGGTTATCACGGGAACTAATTCACGTGATGTTACTACTACTGCATGGTTATCTACCATGGACTTCTGAAAACGTTCATCACACTCACCATACTCTCATAGGGACTCATCGCCGACAAACCAACATCAAACATATAGCGCATGTTTTGTATACACGTTTTATATTCTCCCATTTGCCACAAACATTCCGCACGGATATGAAAAAAAGACCTTGTCCAGTGAGGGATGATACCAGGTAATAGCTTTAGGGCGTGATCGATGTTGTACAGGGCGTCCACATAATGTTTATGGTGCATAGCTATGGTTGCTCTTCTCATGAGCTCTTCCATCATATCATCCAATGTCTGTAGGGAAAGGTCAAATAAATAAAAGAAGAAAAACGAAAAGAAATAAAAAATAAAATAAATGACACAGACAAGGAAAGACGGACAGATCTATGGATAGACGGACGAACAGACAGACAGACAGACAGACAGACGGGCAGTTAGACGGATGGATGAACGGACGGACAGACATAATGATTAACAAGAAGATGGACAGTCAGACAGAACAACACGATGTCAGAAAAAAGACCCTAAAATAAACACAGTGAAAAATCTTCATTTTATTAAGAATTTATATTCCAAGAATCAAAAATCTCGAATTCTCTGGCTATTCTGACTTTTATCTCAACCAGTCCTATTGTTTGATTGTATTATACTGTATTCTTGGGACCAAGCAGTATTGTAATTCTTTCTTTAAATATTGTGGAGTTCAAAGCAATGAAATCAGATTTTTAAATAAAATTTACGGATCAGATATCAAATTAATCAAAACTTGAGCTTTCATCACTTCCTGTTCCCAGTGACTAGCCCACCCTTCCCTCCCCTCAAAATTGTTTTGTTGGAGGATACGAAAGATTTAAAAAAAAGAGCAAGTAAAGAGGCATACTGAATTATCATTATAATATAGGAGCACCATTGAGAAGTGAAATATCTAGTAATAAAAGAAAGCACAATGATTCCAGTTTCAGTACAGACAAGAGAATCCACGAGGTGACCATCGATTGATCCCTCATCATATATGTGTTATCTCTCTAAATTACCCTTCATATTTACCTACAAAACATAAAACACGCAGAATATACCCAAATACAAGAGAAACGAGTAACATATCGTTGAATCAATGTCTGTTGTTGGAACTGGAATCTTTTCTTCGCCAAACCGTCAGACCGAATGTCAACAACAACGAAAGCGGATCTCTTTCCTTCATCGACAACAAATTCCACTTTTCCCTATTGGATTCTATGAGCTTACCGCCATTTTTCCTGTGCTCTTTTGTAAGCTATCCTTTGCTAAGGAGGCTTCAAAATCGTCTTAAATCCTTTGTCTGCCTTGTTCTCGGACTGAGATAGAGTGCAGCCATCATTTCCGACTTCAACAGCTCAAGTCTCTTCCAGGTTCACCAAACACTCTGCACTCTTTGAATTTTCTCTTCAAGTTCAAGAAAATATTTTTCTAGTTAATCAGTACATACTTCAAGGTAAGAAACCCTGAACTCATTACTTTATAAGAAATTCAATCTAAATATTGTTAAATCTTGGAACTTATAAGACCTTTACCGTCAAAACAAAGTGAAAGTAGATGTGAATTATGATATGCAAATTAGATCCTGGGTATTGAGATTCCTCGTGTCCAATCGTATTGCTTTGTTTGGACTAACTTCCAGGTATTGTCGGATGTCTGCTGGATGTCTGACCTTTAACATGCAATGCCTCTAACTTGCTTGGCCTGCTTACATATCTGTTTCACGGGTAAATGAAAATCACTCAAATCCTTATTTAACCTCAAATATACTATGATCAAATTCAAGGCTTGTAAACATTGAGTTTACAGTCCTTTGATCGGCTTCACACATCCCTAAGCGCCTAGACCGAAAAGGATCATGCTGCTGCATACATGTTATCTAACACGGCTTGAACTCGCTTTTTTCGATCCCATTTAATTTGCTAAAACCATGTCTCGAGAATACGGCGAAGATTTAAACTGGAGAGCAGTATGGATGACGCAAGTTCTGGGTAATTTACCCGTTATCCTTTTCGGCCTAGGCGTGTATGGGTTTATCCAATCAACGACAACCCTTAGTCAAAGGACTGTATGACACAAGGTCTACGGACCACCCGGGCTAAAACTGGGAAATATAAGCGACTAGTATGGAAAAAAAGTGACTGTCTCCGCGGTCTCTGATACATAGTAGATTCTAAACATAGTTAAATGTTTTAATTAAAGATGTTTTCGTAAATTGGATGAAGTTTTGTGGGGTCTTGCAATGTTTTTTTGTCGGCGAAACATTCAGAATTTTTTTTAAGGGTGAAAACAAACAAGATGAAAAGTTATAAATAAGAGATAGAAAATAACCAAACAAAATTGTAAATTGCTTCCTACTCCGCTACAAATTTCTAGCATGATATTGGCATTTCAATAAAGGCACTGATATAGTGATTATTTATGCTATGACTGTCAATCATCCAAGCTTTTGTGTACTTTACGAGTTTGAATTCAACAGAAGGAAATGAAAACGGGATTTTTACTTCTTAATTTTTTATTTTCAATTCTAATCATTTTTTTTTTAGATAGAACAGTTGATTTGGTCTTCTTCATGGCTCCCATCCCCTCCCCTCCCCTCCCCGGAGAGCCATATTCACATGTTACTTCATGGCCAATATCGCCTTTTTTATCAGTGAATGAGAGTTATGCTTTCTCCGTCTGGAGTCTTTTTTCCTAGCTGGTTCATTCGCTATCTTATATTCCAGCGAACTATCTTCCTAGCCTGGTTCCTCACAAGCTCTCATGAGTTGTTCATTTTACCCTATTAGAAGCAGCTGTACGTATGGCTGATGTAGTTTACTATCTCTAGCTATCGTATATGCATTAAAAACGAAAGGACATTTTCCTACCAAAATCTCCTAAGATTCACTTTAGATAAAAACAAATACGTACACCAAGTCTAGTAATTAGTATTCTGATAATAAAATAGACGTGTTGATTATAACTGAGCTTGGCGTCTTCGAGCTCGTTGTAAAGTTTCCGACGCCATCGCTCTTCGTTTTTCCATGGCTTCTACCGACAATACATCGCTTCCTTTGGAACTGTAGCTACAGACTGACCTCTCATCATCAGACGAGAAAGAGTCAACCTTTTTGTTGTCATTGGGATCTTGTCTTCTACCTGTGAACAGCTTTCGCGTTGCTCTAGATATCGTAGGGCGCTCGGACTCTTTGGGAGAAGAAATCTCTTCATTACCAAACGGTGCATCTATTTCTGATAAGGAGATTAAATCTGATTGTGAATCCGATGCAACGACAGTAGCAGAAGAGTTTGATACACCATACGGTGGAATTACCAAACCGCGCGCGGGTTTATATTCGGGCCACGCCTCGCGTCTCGGTTCTTGTTGTTTGTCTGGAGAGCTCTGAAGTGTCGTGGTCGATGCTATGGTGCTCTCATGGGAGATGGTATCAATAGAATGAGTTTTCCTCAACGATGGACAGGGAAGAGCGAGTTCTCTATTCCATAGGTATTCATCTTCCCCATCATCACTATTTTTTGAAGGAGTTTTCTTGTGATATACTAGCTGTCTGTCTGTTTTGGTGGTCGTGTCCTCAGGTGGACGCTTAATGATCTTTTGGGAGTGATCGATTTGTTTGGGTTTTTCTGCTGTTGCTGGTAATGTTGGTGGTGGGGCTTTGGTCTTAGGCGGTCCCTCTCCGTCTTTCGTCTTCTCGTCACCCTCTGCTCGTTTTACTTGGTCATATTTATCTGGCGCAGTCATATATCCAACACTAGGTTGTCTTTTCTTATCCTGTAGAGGACTCCTAGGATCAGCTTTGGATGGTGTTCCTGTCCGTTCCCTTGGCTTCTCTCCAGCATCATCTGTTTCCACTAACAAACCATTTTCTTTAAGGTTCTTTAGTAAGCTAATAAAATGAGACCCCTCTCTTGCTCGAGTCTTGTAAATGCGCACTTTTTCACGTAGCTCTATCACCTGAGTAGTCAAATAATAATTATGTGAAATAAGGCCGAAATAAGTGTTACATTAGAGTACAAACACTAAACTATGATTAGCATAATTTAGCAGTATTTAGTGGTATTTATGTTGCACACTCGTAGTGTTTGTACTCTAGTTTGACAAAAGCAATAACAAAATGCCTCAATACAGGGGCTGATCGAGAAGGGGGGTGGGGGGGGGGGGGGGTGGGGTGACTAGTACAAAGGTTTTACCAGGGATTCAAGAAAAAAGGGGGGACTGTTACTAATGATAAACTGAGAAATTTGAGCAAAAGGGGCTAGTCACCCCTTTTACCACCCCTGGATACGATACCAGATACTGGAATATTATACCACATACCTGTTGGTACCATGGGTGGATACTTGAAGGTTCCTGCTTATTCTCGCTGTCTGGAACCTAAAAAAAACATCCATGTCTGTCAACAAAAAGTTGATTGATGGAGGCCAAACCTTAGAGTAGCTGGTTTCTAAAGGTTGCTATCAGTTTTGGCCTACCCTTGGAGAGTCTGAATGGACTTCAACACTAATGACAGGGTGAATGATAGTTACGTAATGTTTACAATATGAGGGGTTATGTTGTATCAACTATACAGTCACAAGCCAGAGGCGAGGTGTGGCGGATACAACATGAACACAAACGTGTAAACAACTTGTGAAATTCTGTGAATAATTCATAACTCTCTTGGGACATTTTGAATTCATATACTAATTAGATACAACCACTAGTGCTGTATCATAACAGTATACATGCATCCACTAGTGGTTATATCTAACTAGCATTTTCATTGTAAGGTTTGAATCGGGTATCCATGAATTTTACAAGTGGCCTGATATCCATGAATTTTACAAGTGATAGTTATCGTATCGCATATCTGAGTTGATTGCCTTATTATAAAAATGGGTATGTATACATACTGTACATGAATCCAGATGCAAAGGCCACATGGATTTTCCAGATTATACAAAAAAAAGTCTGAACCAACCAACTTCTTTCCAGAATGGTAACAAAATCAACTTTAAAACAAACGAATTCTAGAGCCAGTATCCAGGGTCTTCATTCAGTTTTGAAATAATAGCAGTTTAAGCAGGAGAATTTTCTCCAATCTCTGACCCTAAATGAAAACCCTGAGTATGGAGTAATAAATATATGTTATTTACCGGCCAGGAGGTCCGGATAGGGAAAAACTGTGCCCGAGGTTTTGAATATACGGACCGAGGCCGTTAGGCCTCGGTCCGTGTTCAAGACCGAGGGCACAGTTTTTTCCTATCCGGACCGACTATAGGACGGTAAATAACTTATTTATTTTTTTCCCGTATTGTTTTTACTCGTTTTGGTAATCGTTTTGTGTTGTCGTTTAGCGGCAAAGGATACCGGACCGCGCGCGGGCAGATACTTACAAAATACCGCCCGCTCAAACAGCCAATCAGAACGCACGATTTTTTAGGATACTGGACTGGAAAAAAATAATTATTTATCTTTCTTCCTCTTTCTAAAATGAGCTAAAGAAATGAAAAAGAGTAGTGTTACTGACCTTATCAGGGTGGGGAATGTGAGGATGCTGGGCTCCTAACCATGCACCCTTGACGTACTCATACTTTACAGGAGACTTGAAATTAGCACAGTATTCACTTTGGAATCTGGTATACGTGAGGAATATACAGCAATAACAGTGAGTCTAGAGGTGATCTAATGATTATGCTATATACATGTAGAGGTATTGACATCACACTAAGTGGAATGGGATATCTTTCATATTTTGAGATGCAAGGGTGTTTTAGTGGTGTATGCACTTGTCTCTTACAAATGGACCTTTTTCACATGGTATAAATAAGATATTTCCCATGATGAGTTCAATCAGGCATAAACAAGGGATGTTATTAACCAATGTTCTGTATTTATAATTATTTGCCCTAATCTTAAGGACTTATTATTGTGATAAAAACTTAACTTACGTCATAGTTTTCTTTGGAACAGGAGGTAAAGGCTGTGAAGGTTTACTTGATGGCATCCCTGCAGGAACACTAGGCTCTTTCCATTCTAATAACACATCCAATAAAAAAAATGGATATATTTATAACTGATACAATCAGGAGTCAGTCTAAGCTATGATGATGATACTTGATGGCTTCCCTGCAGGAACACTAGGCTCTTTCTCAAACAACAGGAGCAGATCTACTGTGTAGTGGAGGAGTGTAGGTGGAGCACACCCCCCAGCCCCCCAATGATCTGATATCTAGAGCATTATTGGTATTTGAGTTTGAAAAAAGGGTGCACCCCTCTTGAAAAGTGGGTAGGGGGGCTTGACGGATGGTTATGTAAATGACCCTAAAAGGTACACATAAATTAACTGAGATGCTGATTTCAGACCCTAAAAGGTACGACCACATTTAAAACAACAATGTTCCCAACCATTATATTCTTGCATGACGTTTTGAAATTTTTCAAAACGAACAAATCTGACCCTAAAAGATATGCAAGGTCTCATTTTTGAACCTAAAAGGTTCGTCGAGCCTCCTACCCGCTTTTCAAGAGAGTCCCCCCCCCTCCCTGGGTCTAAAACAAATTCCTACTGTAGATGGTGCACTACCATTGAAAAAATCCTGAATACTCATACATACCAATCAGGTGCTTGTCTAATAAATCTTTTCTTGTTTCAGGTGAGGATATTAATGGGTGTTTCACAAACTGTAACTGGTACTCTGTTTTCTTTGGCATCTTTACATTACTAGCTTTAACTGGATGGTCATCTCCGTGTACCCCATATATCATCTTTTCTGCTGAGAGGATAGGAGCTTCTTGTTCTAAGGGCTTCTTCCAGTCAAACTGTTTTTTGTATTCTGATTGATATCGTAGTCTGTCATGGGTTTTCATATGTGGAGCCAGGCCAGCTTTGTACTGTAGAGCCCGATTCTCCTTTTAATAGGAAAAACACAATCAATACTTAAGATACAGTAGATAGAATAGGAGAAAAATATCAAATGCTCTTGGCGTTTCGATTCCTGCCAAGGGCATTTGATATTTTTCTCTTATTCTCATTCTATTCTCATTCTATTTCATTACACACTACTATTAGTAGTAAACTAGTAGTTAAACTATACTTAAAACACAGTAGCGTAGATTAGCCTTTTCAGTAATGAACCTGATATATATTTATTCTGCTTCCTAATTGGTTGGACGTGTGTGCTTTTATTAATACAATACTCCATTTTACAGTCCCATTTAGTGACCACAGATAAGAGTTCCAAGTTGAGGTTAGAATTACCACTCATAGCAAAACTATAATATTATCATTTGCAGCAACTGGAACAATTATCCATTCTCATTGAATGAAACTTTAAAAAAGATAATGTTTATTTATGCATGTGTATAAATAACACAAAGATCATATACATGTACAGTAAATCTGACGATATGATAAGTCATCATTAGGTGGTGGTACATGTATGTTACTATCAATAGAGCAGGTGCATGTTAAGTCATTGCCGCCATCTTGGTTACGATAAGTCATTTATTTATTAGGCGGTGGTACATGTATGTTACTATCAATAGAGCAGGTACATGTTAAGTCACTGCCGTCATCTTGGTTAACAATAATAAAATGTTCCTCATTGGCTTCTCTTGAAATGTCAACCAACATGGCGGCTGTTTCATTGTCATTCATATCTCAAGGGATTTTGAATCACATGGCTAAGCACACTCTATAAATAAAATACTTGATATTATTAGCAATTACATTTCCTCTTTATTTCTTTCAAGTTACTTGATATTTCAATATAAGCTTGAATTACCTTCATCGCAGACTTAGAAGGCTTCAGTAAATCATTCTTTTTCTTTAAACCTCTTCGAAACTGTGGTTCTTGGTCGTTTTGTTGAATTTTTAGTGGTGGTTTTCTTGTTAAAACAGGACTCACTTCATGTGGTATAAAATTTGCTTTGTACTCACTCTCAAACTATTTACAAAAGAAACAAAAAAATAGCAAATCTTAGATAAATTATTGACAAAATAAAAATATTTTATACATATTATTACAGTACAGATTATAATAATAATTCAAAGATTTTAACTGGGTTTTCATATCACCTGTGTCTTTTATTTAGCTCGAAGCATATCATATCAAAGTTTAAATAAGGTTAAGATAAATTTACATTAGAATATTTATTATATCCAGTGTAAAAAAACAAACACATAAACAAAAACTGGGTTGCCTGTGTATAAACACCGAAAAAAAAAACTTCAGGTAAAAACGCTTTATTCTGCCCAGGAAACAAGACTTAAATACGTTGATAGTTTTGTATAAGTTTTAAAAGAGGATTTAGAGATAAATGTGATAGACTAGCTAAGGTGTCAAAGATAAGAGGAAATGACGTTGTTGTTCAAAATTCTTCGTTACGTACTAGCGAGACAACCGTGAAAAAAAATATATGAATTAGGTTCAAAGAAACTCCTTTTTTGTGATTATTATTACAAATTATGAATTAAAAATCATTCCTTACCCTATTCCTGGGAGCCATGTTGAAATGGGATTGGTAATTTAGCGCTAAAAGGTAGTAAAATGAAGTGAACGTTGAGACATAGTTAATCCATGTGGTGATCAGTCTAAACAAACCGCCAAACATTCCACACACGGTCAAGAGGCCTGGCGTAAAGGGAGATGGTTCCCCACTTGCATTGGACTCAAGCAGAGGAATACCGCACTATACCGTCATTCAACCTCTACTACTCATTATACGAGCTGTGTATTTCATCAACGACTCACTATCTATACTCCTAAGGCATCGACCGAGCTTCAGGTACCTTCAGATCTCGTTTATAGCTTTCAGATCGTGGTGTAGGTGTGTACTAGGGGGTTTCAAGTCTGGCATGTGGGGATGAAATGTCGGATATAAAGCCACTCCGAAATATGACATAAGCTGACTGAGATGTAGCTGATCACGCCTTGAAACCTGCTGTCTCAGAGGTGAGTAATACACAGTTAAAAAGAGCAGTTTAATCGGTAAGTCTTTTTTATTATTTTTAATTTTCTGATCTAAAATAACCCAAGATCGAACGCTCGATCGAAAGGTTCCAGACCCCAATTAATTAATTTCTAAGTATGAATTTGCTTGATATACATGTAAGAATATTGCTCAACTCGCTAAAGATCTTGTCGTCAAACTTTGACATAAATTTATCGTGATTCTCTGTTAGCAATTTTCTCTGAAACTCAACTTCAATTACGGTAAAAGAATATACTTTGAAGCTGTTTTTTGAGGTTTCTTAACCGTTAAGTGACGCGGGTCAGTGGTTTGGGTGTTTGAGAGCTATGTATTGAAGCTAAACTTTCGGCGGTTCATTCGAGTGCCCTCCACAAATAGAAATACTCCTGCACGTATTTCTACGATCTCCAAATTCATTTAAACGTGTTACCTAGTTGCCGATAATTGCTATAAAAACTAACTATTTGGTTCGATTTGTCAACTTAGGGAAATTTAGAAAGATCAGCAGAATCGTATCGGAAACGATCAGCTCAAAAACCCAACCTTAATTCCTTTGTCCATGCTTTACTTTTCCGAGTATTACTAGTATGAATGTCAGTACATTTTGTTTTCAAATGCCATACGGTTTTGCTTCATTGTGTGAGAAAACAATGCCTTGGGTTGAAAATTTATTTGTGTGTTTAATCATCGTTTTGAAAGCCTTTATACACACAGCTTAAACAACGATAACTGGGGTGAATTTGACAACGCCGTTTTATATTGCTTTAATTATGGTGAGCTGAAACTATGTGACACGAAAACCACATATGAAAATTGCTTTTTAACCAGGGGAAGTACCTATTGTGTTTAAAGCCAGTGTTTACTGCTTTGTTTATTTATAAATGGATAAATAAAAGGACATCTCATATTCATTCTCTTTCTTTTTTGATGGTCATAATTCTTCCTCAGATATATATATATAGCCATCCACCTTGCTGTTGCCTTAATAGCTCAGAGGTGTGCTGAAAGAAAGTGATACTTTCGATAGATGTATATTATTATTGTCAGATATAGAGCCATTCTTCAGAAGATTGTCTTTACTTAAACACAAAGACATAACTGAACTCTCACAGACCTGGTACCAGCACATCTCCTATTCATAATCGATAGATATATTTATGCTGCCTGTATCTATTAATTTACAGAGATGCTTTCATGAAATGAATAGAGTGCTTTTAGTCTCACTGTTGAATAGTTAGATAAATTTATCTAACTTAGAAATCTATTTAGTTGACAGTCATCTAAAATTGCAAAAGTGCACCAAATAACAGGTCATGCTATAATACAGGGTTTTTTTTTTGGTTTTACCAGAGAATGAGTATAAATAGACATTCATTTGTATCATCGTTTCTCCCACTGATCTCAGTAGCTATTTTCTCGTAGTTTCAAATTTAGGTGGTGTCACCTAAAATAGTAAATAACTTATCTAATTTAGTTGACGTCACCTATTCAACAGTGAGACTAAAAGCACTCTAAGTGAATTTATTCAGATTATTATTTTGTCATGATTAACAAAACTTTAAAAAGCTTTTTGCATCTAAATTATAGCAGAAATCTGAATTTCTTCCTGATAATTCATGGTAAAAAGTGTTTAATGTAAACCTTCTTTTTTGCAGATTATATCATGACAGTTATGGCCAAACACAGACCAGAGAAAATCTTCTGTTCAATTGTTCTTACCCTGTATTTATGGAATATATGTTGTGCTTATACAGAATTATCAACTCCTGGTGTTTTAACAAATATTATAGTTGACAATATAACTGGAAACATTTACATTGGAGGCAGTAACTTTTTACTAAAAGTGAGCAGTGACTTGGACATTCTGAGACAAAACAGCACAGGACCGAAGCCTGACAACCCATTATGTCTACCTCCCCCCTATTCATGCAAGGAAACTAGAGTTCCTACAGATAACCGAAATAAAATTTTACTCATTGATGAATCGCAGCGAAAACTCTTAACATGTGGAAGTTTATACCATGGTTATTGTGAACTAAGGGATTTGAATGACCTCGACATTACAGTGCCAGTGTCAAAGCCATTTGTTGCATCAGGTCATCCAAATGCAGCTGTTGGTTTTATCGCACTAGGCCCACCTGAACTTGGGGGAAATGTACTCTACATTGGAACAACCTGGTTCCCAAAAATTGTGGAAACCTACACTGATATCTTCGCTGTTTCAAGTAGAAACATTGATTCTTCGAGTAACTTGTTTGAGCTTGCATTGGATAGGAGGAAAAGTCACAGCTTTGAAGTTTTCTGATTATAATTATGAAGTTCGCTATGTGTATGGGTTTTCTCACAGTGACTTTAGTTACTTTATAACAGTTCAGGAAAGTTTGGCATCTTACAACAAGAGGGCATCCAATCCTTCGGCACTAAAAGAATATGAAACTAAAATAATAGGCTTGTGTCAAAAAGATAGTAATTATCAATCGTACACAGAGATTCCTCTCAAGTGCTTGTCCAGGAGTGGAGTTAATTTCAATATTGCTACATCTGCAGTGATAGCCAAAGGAGGAGATAAACTTACCAAAAAGTCAGGAATACCATTGAATTCTGAAGTACTTTTCATAACATTCAGTAAGTCAAACCCTGGCTCAAGTAAACCAACACAAAGCTCAGTTCTTTGTTACTATTCAATGAAAGAAATTAAGGAAGGCTTTAAAGCGAATATTCAAAAGTGTTCTGAAACCAAGGATATGCCTCTTGGTGTACCTTGGACTGATATAGGTAAGGGCAGATGTGTATCCCAAAAGTATTCAGGAACTTGCCCTTCTAATACGAATAACCATCCGCTTGGAGGAAGCATCAGTGTAAGCACAACAGCAATACTGGAAAAGAACCAGTCTACGTTGTTGTCTATCAGTGCGTTACCATATGAAGACTACACTGTGGTATTTCTTGGAGACAACAATGGACATTTGTTGAAGGTTAGAGAAAAATGAATAATTTTATGTATGTAAAATTTTTTAACTTAAATGATAAAGCATTCTCATTACCAATTAGATAGCCCAAACTCATTAATAGCTAATTTATGAATTGACACCCCTTTTATATACGCATAGACAAAACATGAAAAAACCAACATCTTCATGGATTTAAATCTCGTTTGCAAGGAAAGATATAGATTTAAGTCTTTTAATTGTCGTAGCCAACACCGTATAGATTTGAATTAAGATACATTAATTTTATTATAAGATATAGGCCGATTTAGGAAGGCATATAGCAAAGTGATAATTAAATTGACTTACCAACCAAGGTGTTATTCCAGAATGTTATATTTTTGTGGATTTTAACTAGGGTGCAAAAGATCAGAGAAGCCTAATGAAAGTTCTTAGTACACTTGAGAGAACAAACAAATAACTCTACTCTTCATCACTTGAGATCTATTTTTAATTTGATTACCTAACATTAGTGTCTTTCTCGTTGACAAGGTCTCTGTTGGAGACAGTAGTTCATTGTTAACTCCTTACCATGATGAAGCTATCTCGCAAGGGAAACCCCTCATAAAAGTGGTCCTCAGTAAAGACAGACAGTCACTTTATGTGGCAAATGATCTGAAGGTACATTATATATAACAAATCAAGACATTGTTTGAATTCATGTGAACTCCGTAAATCTCTAGATCTTACTTGTATATCTTGTTTTTTAACGATGACACAGACATACATGTACATGTAGGTTGAAATTTGGAAGTCTTGGTATTTATAATAACTTTGGCATTGAATTTTAAGTGTTGTCTAGCTAATTAAAATAGCAGTGCTCACACGGGGCTCTGATTGTTTCAAACATCTACCTTTTAGCTCTCAGGGTTGATGTAGGTCCTTTATATTAAGATTTGAAAAGGGTCAGGCATAATTTTATTTCATAACAGTTTTTAAAAAAATTTTTTTCATTCAACCATCCATGTACAGTATGTACTTTGTCACATATGCTCAAAATGTTTAATTTTCCTAATATTTTCGTATATTTAGGTTTTCAAAGTTCCTGTGGAAGGCTGTCTGTCTCATTCATCATGCAAGTCCTGTACAGGTCATGGCGATCCTTTTTGTGGATGGTGTACTCTTTACGAAAAGTAACTAAAGATTAGATTGTCTTTTGTCCTATCAGATACAAATCTTATCTTATCATAATTGCAGTAAAATAATATTCATGATGTATTGTATTTGGTATGCTATGCAATAGGCCTTTCACGGATCCTGTTACTCGACCTAACCTCAGCCTTGTCAGTGTGTAATTATTCTTTAGAATTTGACTACAGCCTGCAGTAGTGAATTTACACATCAAAAAACAATTGAAACTTAAAAATTGGACAGGTTCTGGGCAATTTCTAAAGAATATATTACACGGTATCGAGGCTGAGGTTGAGTTGAGGGATCTATGAAATGGTCTATTTAAAAAATATTATTTCAAGAGTTTCTTCCAAGTTCAAATTATTTATTTTCTACTTGATGTTATTTAAGGTGCAGTAGAAGAGGCTTGTGTGCTAATTCAGCTGTACATCCACTTCGCTTTACTACAAATGCTTCTCAATGCATTCAGTTTGTGTCTACTAAACCAGAGAGGTTTCCATATGGGAGTGTCACCCAGGTAATTTCATAAAAACAATGTATAGTCTGCAAAATAGACGAAACTTATAGATGGAAATTTATGATTTCAAAAAAAATTCAAGCTTTTAGGCTTCTGTCATCTGGGATACTGTAGTTTAGACTTGTTTAAAGTAAGAGCTCTATTCGTACTAGAGACACCACTACAGCGCCATGCAATTTTCTAAAATAATTCAAATATATTCTGGTTGATTTTTGTGAATCAAATCTATTCTCTTCATTGAGGCTTAATGACAATAAGCTATACAACCATGTGTTCCTGTTATTTTATGTTCCATTGTGTTTGGATGATTTTGATTAAGTCATATTTCATATTATTTTCTTGATGTTTGATCTTACCTAGTTTGAAGCGACCATAAAGAGCATGCCTCCGTTGTTGGCCGGTGAGACATATAAGTGCTATATCAACAGTAAAGAGAGACCAGCAGTGGTGTTATCTAATGGTACAATACAGTGTAGTACACCTCCTAAAGGCGACTTGCCACCAATTACCAGTGATACAGGTATGAAACTGTTACACATCATCAAAGCAGTCAATGACTAATACTCCAGGCAAAGACTTACCAACACCTGGTTGGTAAGAGCCTCTGTCTGTTGTGTGGGATGTCATGGTTCAAGCCTTGGCTGGAGCAACACTCAGGGTCTTAAAATAACTGAGGAGAAGGTGCTGCCTTTGTAATTACATCTACAAATGGTTAGACCTTCAAGTCTTCTCGAACATGGACCTAAAACCATAGGCCCTGTCAGTCTTTACTATGACCCTGTATAAGGCCGACGTAATAGACCCACTGAAAATGCTGGTGACAACCATCTTCAGTGCCCTTTCTAACGCTACAGGGCCCACAGTAATTCGCGGAAGTTGTTGGGATGCCCTGTCCTCATGGGAAAAATTCATAATTAATCATAAATTGAAGAGGAACCTTCTGAAATAGGAAAGCATGACATTCAAGATAATTTGGTCCTTTGAACAATTAGCATTTTAAACTCATGGCATTTTGTTGCTTTTTAGGTGACGTTCTTGTAGATTTGTCATTGTTTTCTTCGGAAACTGGCAAGACAATTCTCTCAACCAAGATACCATTCTATGACTGTACTTTGATGAAAAGGTAAACCAGTGTAGTACTTACTGTACTTTAAACTCAAAGAATGATCTCTATAAACACTTAGCACCATTTATTCCACACATCCACGCCTCCATAAGCACTATAAGAAAATACTGTAGTTATTTCCTTGAATTGCAGACAGCATTTTTTATACAACTGTATAAGTTTGACCAAGGCACTAATGGGTGTAGATAGGAATCACAATTCAATGAGGCTCATTAACGTCTGCTTAGCAATCAAAACACTTAATTATCAAACCCTGAAACTATACTGGTTTTTCTCAAGGTTCTTTGGTTTTCCTCCCACTGCACAACCTTTAAACAATTTCTACTGATCTGTGAGTTAGCCATTCCCTTTACTTAGATCAACCTAGAGATTGTTTCGGGGTTCGATCTTTAAGTAAACCATGTCCTGACTTTGATCAGCCTAGAGGTTGTTTCAGGGTTGGATCTGTGAGTTAGCCATGCCCTGACTTAGATCAGCCTAGAGGTTGTTTCAGGGTTCTATCTGTGAGTTTGCCATGCCCTGACTTAGATCAGCCTAGAGGTTGTTTCAGGGTTGGATCTGTGAGTTAGTCATATCCTGACTTTGATCAGACCAACAATTGTTTAAGGTTTCAATACAATTTAAAGGTTGAAGGATATGGATAACTAAAGGAATAATGATATGCATATTTTGTATTCCAGATGTGTTTTGTGTTCTGAGAGCAACTACGACTGTGATTGGTGCATTTATAAAGGGAAGTGTTATGCTGAAGGAAATGCTCAATGTCCAGGGGAGATTATTTTGTCCAGCCAGGTTTGTCAAACAAAATATTTTATATCTGAACATGCTTACTTACACATGTACATCTGTACAAACTAGGTAACAGGATTAGATGTACAAGTTGAAGAAACTTGGATCTGCTAATCTAGATAGATAGATAAATTTATTGAGAAATTACATTAATGTTACCATTTTAACTCCTTAGCATTAATTTCTTAGCATTTGGACATGAAAAGACACATAAATATGGAAGATATAACTCAAACAAAGGATCTAATTCTTAAAGTGCCTACACCACCTAACTCAATATTTTCAATATTGATTCTACATAAAGTGAGTATTTGAATGGTAAAAGAATTTCATATGATTCGAGTGATACATCTTGAAGTTATCAAAGTTCATATTTCCAATATGCTAATAAGTGTGATGTCATTATAGGCAAGATTAAATATACAAAACTTTTCTAGGGCAGCAAAATATTCTGTATATAACATCATTGTCTTACTCATGGTTTATAGAAAACTACTAGCAAATTTGTTTTCTCATAGTAATCAGTGTTGCAATTTAAAATCGATGAGAAGTAAACTCAAATTCCTAAAATGACATCACACTCATAAACATATTGGAAGTATAAACCTTGATATCTTCAAGATTCATCACTCAAATCATATGAAAATCTTTTACCATTCAAATATCCACTTCATGTAGAATCAATACTGAAAATATTAAATGAGGTGGTATATAGGCACTTTAAGATATTAACATACAGTCTAAAAATGGAAATTTTTACATCAAAGCATAAAGATGTCTATTGATGACAAAAATGCCTAACACTAACTATAAAATGATTTCTGTTACTCAGAAACGTAAACCTGGTGCTGTGGGCTGCCCACGTCTTGCAGAAAACCAAACCTTTCTCCTGCCCAATAAAATTTCCACGTCAATGAAGATAAAAGCCAAAAACCTTCCTGCAATAAAAGTAAGCCTTGTTTTATATCTAACACATATTCCTCACACTACAAAAATTGATTGTAATTGTCTCATTGGATTATTGTTCTGTGAAAATAAGATTCAGTAAAATGGCATCGCATTCCTTGTAGTACCCTTTAAAGCATATACTACAGTATGTAGACCTGTGTTTGTGGGTCAAGATTTTAATTCCACCGAGAAAACTGCTGTAAATATTTGGTTCTCTCTGTCTCATTTGGAGCCATGAATTGTTCTGCTCAGGGATTAATGTACTCATGACCTCATGCACAACAGACTATATGCTGAAGCAACTAATATAAGCCAGTGTCATGTCAATATCATTGCAATTATCACTGACAGTAGCTTGCATGTATATTATATATATTTTTTTTTCAGCATAACTTCCAATATGAATGCAACGTGATGGTTGAAGGAAAGAATTTCAGGGTTGGTGCTCTACGGAACAGTGACAGCCAAGTAACTTGTCAAGCATCTGCAGTAAGTACAGCATGACAAAATGAAATCTTTATGTTTGTATACATATGAAACCATATGATAACGTTCTTGCAGACAGGCACATTCCTTTTTGTAGAGCCCTCAGTCTGCCCTTGGTCAAATTTCAACCAAAACTATGACTAATTAGCTAATTTGCTTTTTTTAAGTATTCGTACTCCAAGACAAGCCAGTATTCATCTGCAGAGCTGAAGGTTTTATGGCGAGGAGAAGATGAAATCCATAAACCTGATTCTATTAAAGGTATTTTCTTTAACGTTCATAGTTTACAAGTAACAACAGACGTAAGACCAATGCAAGAAGACTGTTTTTCATTTAATGCGAATTTACACTTCCCCAAGTGTTATTTCTTTATGTAGCAGTAACTCTAGAAGGTAGATATTATATGGATACAACTCAAACAAAGAATCGTTGCCAAGAAAATGATGTACAAGGTCTAAATTGAGAAAACATCGCTCCCAAAATAATGTTTATCGATTCTACATTTTTTTCAGTTTCCCTCTACAAATGTGATGTGAATAGAGATGATTGTAGCACGTGCCTTGTTGCCGATGGTAAGCTCAACTGTGGATGGTGTAAGCTGACGAGTTCCTGTCAGGTAGAAAAGGGATGTGATCAAAAATGGGTTCATCGTTCACAACCTTGCTACACTAAGCCAGTCATAAAGAAGGTTTGTCACACCATATGTAATCGTATATTGCTTCATATTCTTGGGATTCACAGCACAAACACAAACCTTGTTTGTCTTTGTTGCCAGTAAAATCAAGGAAGACAAACTAATTTGTACAACAACACTTAAAGATCCTTCAACATTCTTATATTTTGTTCGACAGTTTTGGCCCATGTCTGGGCCACCTCGAGGAAACACAGAAATAGAAATCACAGGAGTTGACTTCGGGAAGGGTTTTGATGACATCAAGGATTCCGTTTTCATTGGCAACTACTCTTGTATTCCTGATCCAAGGAAATATGTCGTGTCCAAAAGGTATTCATTGCTGAGTCAGAATTTATTATCAGATACAAGACGTTTGTTTCTCAAGTGGATTTAAAAAATATGGCAGTTTATCCTACTCGTAGCAAACATTTATCTGAACGGCCTTGTCTTCCTAACCTGACATTTTTATACTTCCATGTTTCCGTAGGATAACATGTAACACTACGAAAAGCAATGAAGAAGTCAAAGGACCTGTTATTGTGGTCGTCAATGGGATAAGAGGTTCATCTCAAGATCTTTTTTCCTATCAGGTACAGTAACACCACTAAAGCCTGGTTCACACGAGCAGCTTAAATTCAAGAAAAATAACGTGTGAACTACAGCAATGTTCGCTCCTTTGTTTCTGATGGTCATACAAATGTAAAAAAAAGGAAAATTTTTCTATTTTCTTATGCTCACATTTGTCGGTTTTTATTTGCGTTTTTAACGTGTGAACATGTGTTTACGAACGCGACCAAAAAACATCGATTCCGTTTCCGTTTGCCTTGCTCACGTGAATCAAATTTTCAGATAAACTATTGAGCAAATGCCTGGTAAAGTTAGAGCAAAAAAGCGCGGGGAAAAAAGGAAAGGCACATGCAACAACAAGGCGTTTAAAACGATACGAAAAAGAGTAATATCAATATTAAAATAGGAATAAAAACAATAAAAAAGGATTTTGATTTGGTTATGAATTTAAAATCTCGGTTTTTCAATCTCCAGACTCCCGTAGTGAAAGACTTCAATCCCAAGAAAGGACCGGAGTCAGGGGGCTCGTTAATCAACATTACTGGTATCAACCTGAATACAGGAAGGCGAATCGAGGCATGGTTTGGGAAAACACCCTGTGTTATCGACAGATTAAAGTAAGTATTTTTGTCTTCAAGTTATAAAAAACAAAATTACCTCAAATTAAATTAGACTTGTTTTCTTTTTTCTGAAGAACAAATCATTTTTTACCTTTGTAGCATAGATTTATAACCAACATTAACATATTTAATCGTTAATATCTATATCTTACTATATTTTCAATATTTTCGAATTGTGTTTTAGGGTTACGGATACAAGTATTCCATGTATAACTCAAGCGGTTTCAACCAGAATGAGAAGAGCGGTGTCAAACGAGTCTATATCTCACGATGTGGTGGTTTCATTTGATGGCTTTTTTCCTCCCAGTCCACCAGGAAAGTTTGAATTCAAAGCTGACCCGGTGTTTGCCGGTATCAACCCCGACAGAACCTTCCCAAGGTATGTACATGTATTTACCTCGTTTAACGTTTAGGACAAGAAGAGAAATACTTCAAATTTTATCGATACCTTGTAACAACCTCTGGAATGAAGTCAGAGCACAGGTAACTCACGGAATGAACCCTGAAACAAACTTTGGGCTATTCAAAGTAAGGGTACTGTATCACTCACTCATAGATGGAATTGGAATTAAGCGAGTTGGGGTTTTCAGAGAGACGAAAACCGGAGAAGCCAGAGAAAAATCCTTGAATCAAGGGAGAGACCTAACAAACTCTATTCACATGTGATGCCGAGTACGGGAATTGAACCCGAGACCACTATTTCTCACGAGATACGAAGCTGTTTTAAATAAAGTTTTTATTATTATTTTCTTTATAGTGGTGGTCTAAAGTTAACCGTTACAGGAAAGAATTTTGACAGCGTTCGCATACCAAAGATATTTTTTACAAACGCTGACGACAAGAGTTCTGTGTCAAAAAAAGAGGTAACTTCATATATTTTTTTACTAGAACAGCTTCCGCATAAATGTGAAAAGCTCGGTGCCGTAAGCATGCCGTGCCGTGACCCTGATGTTTTATAGGGTTTTAATTGGCTGATTCCCCCCGCGCAATAAGACCCTTTCCACGACATGTTTATACCGTGTCCCGGGTATTTATTTGATTGGATGGAGAGTAAATTTCTCGAGCAATGTGATACGAAACCTACTCTAGAGTTAACCTACGTTAGCTGAAACCTTATTGAAAATATACCTTTTTGAGATAGCAAACATGGTGCAGTGTGGTCTAGCTTGGGTACAAATGTCTTCTGTTTACCATGCAATATTTGTGTTTGTCAAGACAAATTTGCTTATTTTTAGAATACCACGAAGACGTTTTCACTAATTTGAATACAGACTTTGAGCATGCGCAGACGTTTTTCATTCGTGTCTATATAGTCATGTGTTACTTTCCCTACAGATCTGTGACGTCAAAAGCAGTAAAACCATGGTATGCCCCAGTCCTAATATAACCATTTTCAACATTGAGCCTGGTTCAAAGAATGGTTCTGAGGTTATCGTTAATTTGGTGATGGATAATGTACCGGGACTTGAGAACGTGACCACCTTGGCTCTTGTCTTGGATCCTTACTTTACGCCTTTTGATGGAGTTGAGGAAATCAACAGCGAAAGCCTCATTCTTAAGGTTTGTCAAGATTTAAAAAAAAAACTTTAGACGAAAATATCTGAAAGATTTTGAACGTGGGATTCTAGGATTGCGATTTGGCTATTGCTCTTAGCCAATGAAAATAAATAGGCGCCAAGAGGACTCCAATCTCAACCAATCACAATTAAGTAGTTTAAGATGCATTCCTGTTTCAACCAATTAAAATAACTGGTTCGAAATGGCTTCCTGCCTTAACCAATGAAAAATAAAGTGCTTTCAAATGGCTTCTGTCTTATCCAATCAAAAAAGCGGGCTTAGAATGGTTTCTACTTCCGTTCTCTACCAATTAAATTACCTGGTTTCAAATGGCTTCACTCTAAACCAATCAAAATCTATTCAAAACGCGTCTTTTCTTGACTAATCACAAGCCATGAATGCCCTAAAGTGGAGAGTGTTGCCAAATTTTTGTTTTTACATGTAATATTTCATTGTCTTAGGGAAAGAATTTAGATATACTATCCAAAGAAGATGTTACCGTGCTGGTGGAAGGGATACACTGTAATGTGACAGTTCTGGGTGAAGTGAGTATCCATAATTAAAAAATATATAGAAATCGTTAAACACCACCGTAGCTCTTCACAGTCTAAAGGGTTAATTTTTATGGAGAGGGAAGAAAACCAGAGAACCTGGAACCTTGAAGCACATGAAAGAGCCAACAAACGACTCTATTTATGAAAATACTCCTTCAAATATTATGGATACCCTGAAACAGCCTTTAACCATGTACGTTTTTTAATCTAGATTATTGAAAATCTTTGATATTTAACGGATTCACAGTGCAGGATGTTCGTTCTCTTCTTTTACCTTTGTCATATTGTCTTGTTGCCCTTCACGTCTTTTGAATCCATGTTAAGACCATTCGAAAGATAAGAAGAAAGCAACCATTCCTGCATTCTTTACAATAAGAAATTGGATGTAAAATATAAAACAAAAAATGCGAACGTTAATTATAATACGAATTTTCCTTTAGTCAGTATTTTAACAAGTTTATCTTGTTTTCTTGCAACAGGAACAGCTTGTCTGTACAATTCCCAAAGAAAAAGACCTTCCCGAAGCAGAGGAGAAAGAATACACAGTCATCGTAAGCGTCTATTCTTTATATATTATTGAATAAAAAAATATTTATCGATTAAAAGCTTGGTTTTGATCGCTTAGCTTCTAAAACACCAGGAATTTTACAAATACCATTCATAACTTATTTAAAGTATTTGTTATTCAATAATAATATGGAAAAAACGTTAACGTTTTGGCACTATTTTCTTTTTTTGGAAATTTAGAAATTCAAAGTAAAACTATCGTTTTGAAATCAGTCGAAATTTTTGGCAATAAAAATTATTTTTGCTTGTTTTAATTAAACCTTAAAAAGAAACGAAAAAAATTAATTGAATTATTTAATTAATTAATTAACTTATTCAGAATGTTTTAAGTTGGTATTTTTAAGTGCCTTTAAAACACGAATGTGGTAACGATATAATTGAGATCGTCATCTTGATTTTCCCACGTTAAGATTTTTAGTCCCGATTGTGATGAAGATCTTTGCATGAATTTTGACCAAACCCTTGGGCAGAATCCGAAATTCAAACTACAAATACACCGTCTTTCTCTCTCTTAAAGTGGTATACCTGATTTGAAGCTAAGATATATGATATTTGTAAGCTATAGCCCTCTGTAAAAAAAAGTCTTTTCTCTAGTCCACGTACTTCAAACAAAATTCTTTTATCTCTTAATAGGTAAAAGCAGGTTTTCTTACCTTTAACCTTGGAAAACTAAAGTTCTTCATGCCTGTAAAAGGCAAGGATATTCCATTCTGGATCTATGCTGTCGTTGCTGCCGGAGCATTCATTCTCTTGGTCGTCATAATATGTCTTTGTTGCGCCTATCGAAGGAAAAAACAACAGCAATCGAAATCAACCAAGAAACATGAGATAGAAAGGGACAAATTTGAGTTAAAAGTTGCTAGGGAATGCAGAGAAGGTAATGTTGATGATATCTGGGAATTTTTAGCCTCAAAACTTGAAAATTTGTTCAAAGCAAACAGAAACTGTTTCGCATACCCCATTTTTATGCTAACTACGTTACTTCTAAATATACTATTTCAAGGTAAAATTAACTTGTTTTTGAACTATTATCGTCTTCAGCGTTTGCTGAGCTGCAAACAGACATGACAGATTGGTCGAATGATCTGTCCTCGTCTCTGATACCGTTCTGGGATTTCCGTACGTACGCCATGCACGTGCTGTTCCCTGGTGTTACTGATCATCCTGTTCTAAGAATGAAGGTAGAAATGCGTTCAATTATCTGTCTATTCTTCCTTCCTCTTACGTCATTCCATCCTCCCATGCTTCTTTCCGTCCCCCAATCCATTCATTTTATTCTATCCTACCATCTACAATTTATCCATCCATCCATCTATCTATTTCATTCCGTCCGTCCGTCCGTCCGTCCGTCCGTCCGTCCGTCCGTCCGTCCGTCCGTCCATCCATCCATCCATCCATCCATCCATCCATCCATAAATTCACCCATCCACCCATCCACCCATCTGTCTATTCTGCACTTTTTCCATTCATTCATTCTTTCATCATTGTATTTTTCATTCTAGAGTAATCTATCGCACAACTGGGAGAGTGGTCTTCGAAAGTTTGCTCAACTTGTGTACAACAAGGACTTCTTGTTGATATACATCAAAACCATTGAAACACAAAGCAGCTTCAACATGAAAGACAGGTACGTTATTCCAGTATTACCAATCACCCTACAGCAGACTATACCGTATATAGATGCCTCAGTCACATTGAATGTAGTACCTTCAGATTACGTAGAAATAATACCGAATACGCTAAATTCCAATTCGATCTGTTTGTTAGTCGTGCCCAGGCTTAGATCATTACACAATACCTTGCTAAAGGATTATATTTTCATTGGAGAGTCGAAAATATTAAAAGCTTGTTTACCTTACTTGAGAAATATTTGCTGTTTTTTTTTCTAGGTGTAACCTTGCTTCGCTTTTAATGGTGACTCTACAGAACAAGATGGATTATGCAACAGAGTAAGTTACGACCATGTTGACAAGAATCTCAGAATCCGTCTGAACGATTCGTAATTTCAACGCGCGTAGAGCATTCTGGGTTGGACTGGATCATGCTCTTCGCTCTCATTCAGACGCAGAATCTTTTAAACATTTTAAAATACGTTCACAATTTTTTCCTGCTTTATGGCCTGTGGGAATATCGAAATAAAATAAAATAAATCGAAGATATAAATATAATAAGTAATGTTAAATACTTACTTGTACTCTGTGGAATGAGTCTAATTCCTAATTTTCTGGATTTTTTAAAGTTTATTAATTTTTTCCCTTCAGAATACTGAAGCAGCTATTGTGCGAGCTCGTACGCAAATCAGTAGCACAAAGCCACCCAAAACTGCTTACTTCGAAGGTAAGTTTTTTGGGTGAAAAATTCTTGCACATGCTCTCTCGATAACTGGATTGGTCAGCGATATAAATGACAGCCATGCGCAGTGAGACCCGCGTTCTCAATGAAGTTGATCTGTGTTGAATAGCAAGCATGCGTAGTGAGATATCAAACGTTAATCATTATACCGCTTTCTTTGATTGTAAATGATGCCAAAAAGCGGATAGGAGGGCACCTAGTTGTTGCGCTGAGACTAGTATAGGCAGACCGTTTGGTTTGACAGCTGAGACTAGGCAGACCGTTTGGTTTGAGTGCTGGGACTAGGCAGACCGTTTGGCCCACGTATTTGTAAAGGGAAGTTTTTTTGTTTTGTTTTGTAGGACTGAATCTGTCGCAGATAAGCTATTGACCAACTGGTTGGCATTTTGTATGTACAACGACCTCAAGGTACAATCAACTGTCGATTGCTGGGTTTCAATCAGCTGATAAAATTCTTTAAATCTCATTATCTGATCCAAATGAGGGTTGATTCAGCTGATGAAAATTATAAAAGAGACAAAAAACAACATCAAATGAAACCAAGCAACTGATGTACTGTAGCGATGGTTTTACAGCCAACAAACTCTGACTGTCCTTCGTTTCTTTTAATAGAAAGATTTGGGTAAGCCGCTATTCATGCTGTTCATGGCGATCAAATGTCAGGTAGAGAAAGGTCCTGTTGATGCTTGTACTGGAGAAGCGCGCTACTCACTGAGTGAGGACAAGCTTCTACGACAGACCATTGAATACGAGGTATGAAACTTGCAGCTTCAAACTCTATCTGGACGATATTTTTTGCAGTCGTTATGACCAGAAAAAACTGCATGTGCTGTGTGCAGTTATAGAGCACGCGGGGATTGACAGAACATGAGAGAAATCTTAGGAGAAGGATTAGCGATTTGTAACTTCACACAGCAAGCAAGTTTTTTTTCCTTTTTTTAAAAACAATTTATAACAGTTTTTTTGGATGTATACGAATGAAGTTGAAATACAAATGTGCGCGCTCGTGCTGTGTTCTCATAATGCACACGCTCCAAACCAATCAAAACACGTGAGATTAACATTTAACAGTTATTTTATAATTATTCCATGGAACATTAATTCGTTTTATAGGTCACTTTCATTATAGCGTCATTCACTACCACTACCAGAATCCCTTGCGCACCTCTTGTTCAGTTGATTAGCAGCAATTGTCTTACTATTCTCATGAGGGAATGCAAATTTGAAAAAGAAAGAGCATTCGCGAAGCCTTTTTGGTAGTGGTAGTAAAATGACGCCATCATGCAAATGCATTTTTATAAAGAATTCTTTCTTCTGGTTCTCTCTCTAAACCTTGCACGTTTGTTGCCTTGTTTCGTAGACGTTGAAGGTTACTGTCAGCCAGGAAGATGAACATCCGATGCAAGTCACCCTGTTGGACTGTGACACCATCACTCAAGCCAAAACTAAAATACTGGATGCTTTCCACAAGGTACGTTTGTCCTACGATCCCATCCTTTTATCCCATCTTTTTATGCCTACCAGTCATGTTATCCCTCTAACCATTTATTGTTTTAATATAACTATCCATCCCATTCTATTTAGTTATTTATTATTGTATTTAACCTTTTTGTCTATTTGCAGCGCAAGCCTTATTCAAGCAGGCCAACTCCTGAAACATTCCAGCTAAGTATGTACTATCTCCTCTCCTCTCCTCTCCTCTCCTCTCCTCTCCTAAATCAAAGAAAAAGGAATTTCACGAAACAAAATTATCATCATTGGAAAATAATTCTGATAATGACGAATTTTGGAAAATTTTAAATTCTGCAAATGAGGAGTATAAAGAAGAAAACATTCCTCCAATTACCGAACAGCAATGGATAAATCATTTCACTTCACTTCATTCTAGGAAGCAAAATTCTTCATTACAGGATTCTTTAGTCGAGTCCTTACAACAAATGGAGCAAGAGAATGATCAGGCAATCAACCAAGATCTTAATTGTCCCATTCAAAATTCAGAAATCGAATCTGCTATCAAATTACTTAAAAACAACAAAGCTGCTGCATCTGATAAAATACGAAACGAAATGATTCGACATAGCTTTCACGTTATGCTTCCGGTTTATAATAAACTTTTTAATCTGATTTTGCAATCTGGAATTTATCCGGATTCGTGGTGTGTTGGTTCTCTAACTCCCATTTTCAAAAGTGGTGATAGAACTGATACAAGTAATTATAGAGGAATTTGTGTTTCGAGTTGTTTGGGAAAATTTTTTTCCGTCATTCTAAATCAAAGACTACTAAATTTTACGCAACAGAACAATATTTTGCACAATTCTCAAATTGGCTTTATGCCAAACTTCCGAACTTCAGATCATATTTTTACTTTGCGTTCTTTAATCGATCAACAAGTTATTAACAAAAAGAAAGGAAGAATTTATGCCTGTTTCATCGACTTTAAGAAAGCTTTCGATTCTATATGGCATGAAGGATTATTACTTAGATTATTACAATACAATATTAATGGTAATTTCTACAACTTAATCAAAGATTTATATTCTAAGTCATCGTGCTTCGTAAAGATAGGCTCAAAGCGAACTAAGTCTTTTCAGTATTCACGGGGCGTACGACAAGGTTGTATCCTTAGTCCCTTGTTATTTAACCTATTTTTAAATGAGCTCTCAATATCATTGGAAAATAGTAATAACACCGATTTTTACATTCTTCCAAATGGTCAAAAACTCACCTCCCTTTTATATGCTGACGATCTTGTTCTTCTATCAAAATCGCAAGTTGGTTTACAGAACTGTGTTAATCTTGTTAATAATTTTTGCAAGAAATGGCAAATGTCAGTAAACGAAAAAAAATCAAAAATAATGATCTTCTGTAAAAAAGAAACGGACAGGATAAAACAATCACATTTCATCTTAAATAGTAACAGCCTAGAAATTGTTAAAGAATTTACGTATTTAGGCGTTCGAATAAGTTCTACTGGTAATTTTTCCTGTCACCAAACTAAATCAAAAGAAAAAGCTCTACATGCATTTTATAAAATCACAAATAAAATTGATTTTAGGTGTTTGAAACCAAAATTAGCTTGTAAAATATTTGATTCACTAATTAGACCAATCTTAACTTATGCATGCGAGATTTGGAGTGTATATCAAAAGCACGACTTTGAAAAATGGGACAAAATTCCGATTGAAAAAGTTCAACTACGTTTTTGTAAATATTATCTTGGCGTAAGTAATAAGGCTTCGAATATTGCTTCACGTGCTGAACTTGGACGTTTTCCTTTGATAACATTTATTGATAAACTTTCTTTAAAATACTTTAATCATCTTCTATGTTTACCTGATAATTCTCTATCAAAACAAGCTTTACTTATTTCCAAGTCTTTACATGCAGAAAATAAATCTTGCTATTATACAAACCTTTTACAAATGTTATCTTTTTATAACATAGAAAATGAACTTACAGATGTCATCTCTAATTCTAATTTGGAGAAGTATTATGTAAAAATGCAGGAACTTTACTTCAATCATTGGAAAAAACTCGTAAACAATTCAAGAAAATTATGTTTTTATAAAACATTTAAGGAATTTTATGAATATGAAATTTATCTGGACAAAATTCAAAATTTTGAGCAAAGAAGGCAGTTCACCAAATTTAGAATTAGTAATCATAAATTAGCTATCGAAACAGGCAGATACAACAACCAAAATATATCAAATGATCAACGTATCTGTCTATTCTGTACGAATGATGAAGTTGAAACAGAAATACACATGTTGTGTAACTGTCCTCTTTATGATCAAATTCGCCGACGATTTTTTGATATGATAGAACCTGAAATATCTGTTGATAATTTTAAAGATCTTAACATAATTCGTAACTTAATGATCTCTACCAATGACAAGGTTATTTTTTATTTTTCTAAGTTTATATACAAATGCTTCATTCTTAGGAATGAACCATAATAATTGATGTAACGTATTAATGATTACTTTTGATAAGTTTATCTTTGATTATTATTACCATTCAATTAAGATTTTAGTATATTTGTAATACTCATACCTTTTTTTTTTTTAAATATGTTACTTTACATATAGACAGATATAGATATATAGATATTTTTCTTATTACAATGTGTTTGTAAAATATAACGACAACAAAAAAAAAAAAAATCCCTGTTAATGTTCAATGCTTTAGCAATACCTGTAAACCGTAGGTCATGCCAATAAAGCTATTTCAACCTCTCCTCTCCTCTCCTCTCCTCTCCTCTCCTCTCCTCTCCTCTCCTCTCCTCTCCTCTCCTCTCCTCTCCTCTCCTCTCCTCTCCTCTCCTCTCCTCTCCTCTCCTCTCCTCTCCTCTCCTCTCCTCTCCTCTCCTCTCCTCTCTTTTCCTCTCTTCTCCTCGTGTTCGGAAGGGACTCAAACTCATGCCTATTGCTTTACAACAGGCTGGGTCATGACCGATGGAACAGAAAAGGTTATCCTTGATGACGATGCTTCTAGTGTCATAGATGGGGCTTGGAGATGCTTAAACACGCTTGCCCATTACAAGGTAGGCCGTTAGCATCATTTAGCGATGAGTAAAGGTGTTTTCTGTGGAGGAATCCTAAAATTATGTTATGTCCTTTGTTTACAGATTCCAAATGGAGCGTTACTGAAACTGTCTGTTCATCACACGCATTTCTACGGAAGTGCCGGATCAGGTTAGCCTAAACAATAACATTCACGTTGAATACTTATAACGCGCGCTTAAATTCTATATTAATAAAATCAAATGCGCTACTAGAGTGCACGCACTAAAACCGTGAACATTAAATAGTACTAATTAGTACTATTTCATACAGAATCCTTTGTTTTCTATTGTTTAATTATCACTATTTAGTGCTAAAAAGTAGGTTTTTTTTCAAGGATTTAGTGTGAGCACTCTAATCAAAAGCCTGGTAGTACAGCATAAAGAAGGCGATGATAACGATGTCGATGATGATGGTGTTTGTAGATCATGTTTCATTTTTTATTTTGGTATTGGCAGATCTACAAAGCTTGCCAAGGACTACATTCAAGCCTTTTAGCTATACTCCACTATCCCGAGGAAGCAGAGAAGACTTACTAGAAGAGGGTGGTCGAACCTGGCATTTGGTAAGCTTTTCCACAGCGTATCAGTTTGTAACTAATTTTAAGTTCGTGGATTCTTGCTAGGATGCGGAGCAGAAAATTTCAGGGATTTCATGGGACACGCACGGCACGGTTATTTCTTGCTTTGTGTTAAGGGGTTCGTATTGTGAATAAGGCTCATTCATGGTTTCCTGATTCTTCGACATCGATTTGCACTCATACGTTAATACTTACCTGGCTATTGTAAATTTGATAGACCAAAGTCAAGCACGACAGAACGTGCTGAACTCGTCTATAAAAGCTTTTCACAGTCATACGAAAACTGCTCTAAAGAAAACTATCTATTCATTGAATTAATCCCAAATGGTTTTGTGTTGAATGATTATTTTCATTACGAGTTGGTTGACAACTTTTTGTTGTTGTTGTTTTTATTTTATTCATTTATTTATATAATTTTTGGTTTTAACAAGCCCGTACTTTTACTCAGGTAAAACAGCTTGATTACCCGACAGACAAAGATGATACACGACATAGTAAGATGCTGTCAGAGATCTACCTTACGAGACTACTGGCCACCAAGGTAAGCCATTCAATCCCCTCCCCACCCGTACTCATATTATATTTGTAATTTACTTTACTTCCGCTTGAATTTTGTCCAATCAAAACGCAAGAATTCTTGTTAAATTGCGCCTGCCCTTATGGTGTTTGCCGCTGACTTGCCCTTGTGAACGAAGTGTACGAAGACGAGAATATGGATTTAGTGGAAAAGCTTTCATACCTTTTACTTTCTTCATTCACCAGGGAACATTACAAAAGTTTGTTGATGGCTTATTTGAAGCAGTATTCTCTAAGAATCGTCGGTCCTTAACAGCGCCATTACCTGTGAAATTTCTATTTGATTTGCTGGATGAGCAAGCACAGAAGCTGAACCTTGTAGATCCTGAAGTACTTCACACCTGGAAGAATAACAGGTTGGGAAATCAAAAAGAAACAAAGGATGGAAGGAGGGAGGGAGGGAGGGAGGGAGGGAGATTATGGATAGAAGAATAAATGCAAGTGAGTAAATAAATGAGAGACTTTGTAAAAATTAGATAAAAGAATAAGTTCGAATGAAAATAAATAATGGTGTATTTTTAAAGATATTAGAATATTTTTTTGTTCTATTCACAGCTTACCACTTCGGTTTTGGATCAACATCATCAAGAATCCTAATTTTATATTCGATATATTCAAGGCAAACATCGTGGACTCTTGTCTATCAGTTATTGCACAGGTTAGTATTCTTGTATGACTTTCTAATGGTTTTTTCTGTCCGTTCGCCGATCTGTCTGTCTGTCCATCAGCTGGCTGTCCGTCCGCCTGTATGCCTTTCTACTTGTCCGCCAGTCTGTCTTTTTGTCCTTCCATCACGAGCACAGGCAGCCCAAAACAAGCGTAGCGAGAAAAAAGAGCGCAGTGTCATAGGCCTTTTATGGATTCGATAAACAGGATGCATGGTGGTCTAACTTGGGTACAAACGACTTCATATCAGTCATGATAAACAAAGATGTTTGCACCCAAGCTATACCACAATGCACCATGTTCGATATTTTAGTTAAGATCAAAAACAAACTTGCTAATTGCATAACTACTTTGTATAAATACTATCGCTTAACATGATGATGATTTCTTCTAGCTCTTCATGGACGCTTGTTCCACTTCGAAAAATGAGCTAGGAAAGGTAAATATAGTCTTTAGCCTGTTTTACTGCTGTAGTTTCAATATTTTCTACACCCCACATATATACTGTCTCACAATGTTTGCATCATTACCTTCGTATAGAAATTACATCTTTTTTCATCATTTCAGGACTCGCCTTCCAACAAACTTCTGTACTTCAAAGATATCCCTTCTTACAAGAAACGAGTCGAGAAGTAAGACCAGCATACCGTTGTTTCTTTTAGCCATTACAGCCAGAAGGAAACTAATAACGAATGTTTTTCTCTTTCTGTTCCACCTTTCTTCTCCCTTCCTTACCTTCTTCCACCTTTCTTACCAATTTTTCTTCCTTTCTCTCATCCTTTCTTTCTTTCTCTTTTTTTTCTACATCACATTAATGATACTTTTCTTGCCGCAGTTATTATAGCAACGTACAAACTCAACAGTCTCCCAGCGACGATGAGCTAAAGGACTTCTTAGCCGACTTGTCAGTAGTAAGTCAGCATTTTGATATCTATTACCACCTTCTTGGTCATCATGGTCCATTCCTTACCTTATGATTTGTTGTTTTTGAAAAGCCCATATTGGGAGTTGCAAATAAAGTGTATATGTATGAATGAATGAATACTTTATTTAAGGAGAGACCTCATCATGCACCCTTAAGTGATTTTCATGAGGGACCTCCAAAAAAACAATACATAAAATTACAAGCTAAGATAAAACTATAAAAGTGATTTCAAAATTACATATATATTAATACAATAATACAATATAAAAATATTATAAATATTTTAAAAAATTATCACGTTACTTATTACATACTAGAAAGATTATTTTTAATTTTTATGTATGATTAAGTGCTCATAAAGTTCAAATTGTTTTCCTTACAGCAATACAATGGAATGTTCAATACGGACCATGCACTCCAAGAGCTTTTCCGTTACGTCACCAAGTACCAGGACCAGGTAAAAAATCAAAGGAATATGACGTAATGGATAATACTTCCCACATTCTATTCACTTATTTAAATGAATGAATGAGTCAGTGAACGACCTTCCACCCACTTCCCATTTTTCATTCGCCTATTTAAATAAATGAATGAGTAAGTAAATCCATGCACTTTTCACCTTTCAATCTCTCAGTTTCTTTCCCAAATCAAAATTCTAGCCAGCACCGAATCAAATGATGTTAACGTTTTTTCATTTTCGTTTTTAGCTTCAAGAAAAACTCGAAGAGTCAGGGCACCGAGATCTGGCATCCAAACTCGAGCACATTGCAGCAGAAATAGACGATGATTGACCCAAGGAAAATAACCAATAGCGTCCCGTATAATATCTCAAAAAACTGGCTTGACCGTTGCCAAGACCAACGAGCTTTGGTAACCTAGGAGATGATCTCGTAATTTATTGAAATATTTTTGCGGATATATATATATTATTAATATCTGTCGGCGCTGTACAAGCTTAGATTTCCACCGTATTGTATTGGACGTATATCGTGTTTGTAATTTCCATCCCATAACTCTTTGCAAAGTGTATTCGCTACCAAGTCTTCCTCCAAGTTTGATAGTAGAATTACTATGACAACATGAAGAGGAGCAAAACTACTGCCAGTCCCCTACCCTATTAGGACTATGAACCATAATAGCCATAGATACAGGCTTACATGGCGCAAGTGTTTTATATTAGGTAAGAAACAAAAGTTTCTCGATGTAATTATTTTTGTGAATCCAGTTTCTGGAATAGTATAGTTAGTAGTGGCAGTTGCCATAGAAACCAAGAGTATGATGGCAGCCATGACAGGCAGCACAACAATCCTTTCCCCCCCCCCCCCTGTTGCTTCCTGTCATGGCTGCCATGACGTAACTGTGCAAAGCTTCTATTCGTTTGTTCGAAAAGGTAATGCAGTGAATATTTAAGGGAATTTGAATTAGTAAATCGAATAGAGAATAGGTCTATCGTTGGGACATAGAGATCGAATTCTAATCAAAAGATGAGGAGTTCGTTTTAGTATCATTGCGATATTTTTAAATGCATAATTTCGAATTAAATAAAAGTTAATTTTGGCCACGCAATTACGTGATGGCCCTACCCCCACCCCCTGAAGACCAAGACTCTTAAAAAGCCACAAGTCAAACCTTTCTTACGTTACACTTTTGTTGCATGACCGGTGTAAGAATTGAAACGAGGAAGATCACAGGGCTTTTTGGGTCACGATTTGAATCTTGAACTTTTCATGCATTGATTCGATTTTGGTCCATTAAAAAATCGATGTTTGTACATACCATTGTTATTAAGGAGTAGACTTGATGTGTGGAAAATCGTGGCACTGTTACGATAGGGAGCAAGTAACCTCCATTGGAGCAATCACGATGCGCGATTTTCTTGCTCATCCAAACATTTTGTCGCACCAAGTTTTACATTTACATCGAGTCTAGTCCATCAACTAGCCAGTCTGTCTCGGGGAGGTAAATTAACAAAGTAGCGCGAGCACACCAATGTAACAAAAGATAATTTTGTAGTCGTTAATACAAGATGTATTGAGCTAAACAATCAAAAATAAACAACATTAAGACAAACAGTTGTACTTGACATGGTTTTTGAAAAGAAACTCTATCCAAGAAATCTTTCTGCCATCCAAATTGTTTTTCTTTTTTTTTATTATATATTCGTAGTTAAACCAGGGTTAAACTAATATTATTTTTAGGGGGAAAATGTTGGGAAAGATACCAATGATGATGATAAAAGCATGCCTGAATTTATGGGAAGTGTCTTTTTATTATCAAGCAAAACAAGTTGAAAATAAAAAAATACCAAAGGCTTAACAAAATATAGAGTTGCGAGAATCTTTTCACTAGAGTCAAGACAAGCATTCTGGGCTTTTGTTAACCTTAACATGTCGACGAGCCGACTCCCGACTAGCAGGTCTACGAAACCCTTGCTTAAATGGCGTGCCGCTCGTCGGCGCATGTGACTTGCGAACATTTTTATTCGTATCACCGAGATGCGCGGATGAAGCTTTATAGCCGTGATGTGCGAGAGTCGACGGGAGCCTGGGTTCCTCAAGAACATCAATGTCCTTATATGGTAATGATGAATATACAACTACTTGGTTCTGGTTGAACTGGGGTTTTTGGAGGCTGGGTAATGAGCGATGCCTCTTCCTGGGTTGGTAGTGCTTACCAAGGACGTTTTTGAGGCTTTCTTCGATGTTGATTGACACAGTTTCGGCTTCTGTGTCCACCTTCTTGGTCTTGTTTGCGAGATGCATACCAAGTCTGGTTATGCGTAATATATGTTTGGCAAATCTGTCAGTTGGAGAAAACAAAAGCACGCTATTACTACTCGAGGAGGTAAGGAACAAAGGGCAAGAATCCTGACTCGGCTCAGCTCTTGCTTCATCACCACCATCATCAATATCAGTTATCACTATCGTCATCATCCTGATATCACCATCATTATCATCATCATGTCACCACCATCATCATCATTATCATCATAAACATCACCATCATTATTACTATCATCATCATTTCCATTCTTATCACCATCATCATCATCATCGTCATCATATCACCATCCTCATTATCTTGTCACCATACCATCATCGTCACCATCATCGTCACCATTATGATCACCATCATCGTCACCATCACGATCACCATCATCGTCACCATTACGATCACCATCATCGTCACCATTATGATCACCATCATCGTCACCATCACGATCACCATCATCGTCACCATTACGATCACCATCATCGTCATTATCTTTATCATCATCAGATGTCATCATTATCATCACCAGCATCATTATTACCACCACGTTCATTACAAATAAAACAAAGCAATCAAATACCTCCATTTTTGTGAACCTGACGTCCCTAAGCTGGCCATAGTGTCAGGCGATGCTACCCGTTGAATATCGTTGGGTATTTTCTTCGATGCCTTGATTGCTCGTCCCAGGTTCCACAGAGATCTTTGGCCGAACGTACCTAGAAACAAGAGGTAGGGTATTTTATAGAGCGTTTTCAGGTGACGTCACAGCGGCCATGTTGGTATACCAAAACAATATTGTTTGATACACCAATATGACTGTCTTGTCACGTGAATGAAAACGCTCTATAAACGGGGCCTCTCGGAGAGCGCTAGTGCCATTTAACAAAAGATTTCTTTTTAGCATCCGTTGTAAACGGCACCACAATGGCCACCATGCTTTTGGGTTTTTTAACATAGAAATGCTTGCAAACCATCAATACGATAAAAATAAGCAAATGATTCACAAGACGCCTACATTCATTAATTACTGCATAGTATCGTTGGACTTACCGATGTATTTTCCCTGGTATGTCCACAGACGAACGGAGGCGTCAAAGGATGAAGTTACGAGCAGTTTTCTCTTCTGGATGTAGTCCAAGCAAGACACGCAGGAGAGATGAGCTCTGAACTTGAATAACAGTGGTGGGGGAACCAGGTTGATCTGCATGAACAAATGATATATATAAGTATTTTTACATAAGTAAATATAATACAGTAAATCCGGGGCGCTCATTGGTCACAATTGACGTCATATGCTGTTATATTCACCTACAGATGAATATAACTCGCGCACGTGCATGCTCGTTTGTCAATTTGTGCTGCTTGCAGAGATAAATACATTTTGAAAGGGGAAAGAACCTCTCTCCGTTATTTATTAAAGTCACTTGTGTAAATAAAAATACTAAAACAATTATTCTTCTCAGGCTCAGTGAATATATACTACTTATTAACCGAGAGTGAGGTCATTACAGGAAAATCTCCGACCGAGGTCTTGGCAGTACGGACCGAGCGCAGCGAGGTCCGTACAAAAAAGACCGAGGTCTGAGATTTTCCTGTAATGACCGAACGGACGAGGTTAATAAGTTATTTATTATATGGCCTTTTTTAGTGCTGTATTTCTAATAAATAATATACCTAACTATGGACACCGGAAGTAATTTTCAACATCCGCTTGCGCACGCAAGGTCAAAGTTGAGGTCGTGTTCACTGAGCCTAGCGATCCTGGCGAATTTATTGAAATTCACAGATACGGTTTTGTTCAAAGCGAGAACATTTTTGTCTTTATTATGGCAGGATCTAGGAAAATGCGAACACTTTAATTTCACAAAACACAGATACCTGTGTTTACAAGTGTTTGAACTCTTAGAAACTCAAAAAATTAGAAGAAAAATAGACCCAAATTGTAAATGAATTTTGAACACGTTCGGAGAACTTGCAGTGATTTCAGTGAAGTGTTATTCTTCGTCGTCGCTCTCAATAACATAACGTCGCTTTGCACCTTGTTGGATTAACTTAACTGGGCCATTGAAGATCTGGAACTGACATTGAGAGATACTGCTGATATTTGCTCCAGGAAAAACACCATTTAAAGCTGCTGGGTCGCATGAATTATTCACAGCGAGCGAATTCGTCGTGTTTTGGAGACTCAGGCTGCTGTGTGACTGCTGTGAACTTGTTATTATAACTAGCCACTGCTATTGTCTGGAGGAGCAGTTATCTGTTTGGAATTTTGCGAGTGACTTGAAGAACTCAAAATGTACGACATTTGTCGCTGATGGTGCTGGTTTTGGTTACTTCAGCCATGTTGTTTTGCACACTTTTTGCCTCTTCTTCCTCTGGATAGTAAAATTCGCTTTCGCTGTGGCTCTCTTCGTCGCTCATTGTACACTGAGAAGTATCTCTAAGCTATCTATAATAATGTTTTTCAGTTCTTGAAAAGATAAATGTATTTTGTTTATGTTTTCGGTTGATTTAATGTTTGGTTTCGTAGCTTTTGATCGCAACTGAAAAGAGCCGTGAATGAAGCCGAGAACAATTTCCGTAATGACCGGTCATTACAAGAAAATCTTGCCCGCTAAGCAGCCAATCAGAGCGCGCGAAACATTGATGCCATATAATAATCCCGTATAATAACAATCATATTTATTATCACGAGCATCAATGAACATCTGCCTACCATCTGCAACATTAGCTAGTATTACCTTTTATGATAATCATCATCATCATCATCATCATTATGTCGTCATTATTGCTATCATCATTATCATCGATATTGGTAATGGATTAGATCATCATTATCATCATCGTCAATAATCTAATGTCATCATCGACATCGTGATCTGCGACATCAGCAACCTCATGATGTCATCATCATCAACATCATGATGTCATCATCTTCAAACTCATGATGTCATCATCATCAACCTCATGATGTCATCATCATCAACCTCATGATGTCATCATCATCAACCTCATGATGTCGTCATCATCAGCCTCATGATGTCATCATCATCAACCTCATGATGTCATCATCATCAGCCTCATGATGTCATCATCATCAACCTCATGATGTCGTCATCATCAACCTCATGATGTCGTCATCATCAACCTCATGATGTCATTATTCATTATTTTTCGATCAACTTTATCTCACTTGATCAGAAGACGTAGTACATTTTATGTTGAATAGAAAAAGGGAATCAAGAATGGAAAAATTTAAGTTTCGACATAACTCGTTCTAACCTCTCTATCTGGCTGCGGGGGTTTATCTGCTACTCCTTCTTGTTGAACAAAATTTGTAGAATCCTTCTCGACGAGCGTTGGCAGGAAAGAGCCCCGGCTTTCTTTCAAGCGGCTCATTGCTGTTTTCGCGTTTTCTGGTTTGTTTATGCAATATTGGGTAATGTCCCATACCTAGGTATATACGAAAAATTAATATTACATGACCGAACTTAATAACTTGACTAACCAAACAAACTGCATGTATATGATGCATTTTCAAAGGATAGGAAGGTTTTTTTCGTGCTTTTTCTTTGCAAAAATCCATGGAGATAATTCCAGCCTTATAATTCACATGTGGCTTTGTCCAAATTTTGGCGACATTCTTTTATTATAGATATTTTGAACTATCATGTGCCCCGTCCCCATAATACAGCTTGGGCTGCCTGTGGTTAGATGGCAGAACAATAGAATCCCTTTGTTCTTGCAAAGCGATTTGTATTGTTTCTGCCATCTTAATGGCTGCCGTCACGTGATGTTGCAAAACCTCTATTGCACCAGTCATTTGACCAGTACTTACCTTAACGTAACCGATTGTATCGCCTGTTATCAACATGGTATTGTTTTCATCTGTTGTTAATGCTGTTATGGATTCTCGTTCGGTATGTCCTGCCATAAACTGCCCAAGGAGTCCCCCTCCAAAGATACTCCAAGCCCTCACGAGGCCCCCGGACTCTCCGGTCATTAGTGTTGCCGTATCACGATGGTGCTCACGTTTCTGAAGAAACATAACCTGAGGGAGAGAGATTTAGCAGTGAATCATGACTGAGATGCATCTGAGTCATTCCTCCTTTAACAGGCTCACATACGTGGTCGAACCACGTGACAGACCGGGTGAGACAAACAAATCGACCAAGCATAGAACAGTGATTAGACGGACCTATAAACCTTTCTCGGACAGGAGTATTTTAGTTTGTATTGTATGAATAATTTAATGAGAAGTAAAACAAGAAAAAATAAAGAACAAAAAGAAAACAAAAAGAAACGAACAAAAAAAGAACAAAAAAAAGAAAGAAAACAACGGAAAAAAGAAAAAAAAAAAAAAAAAAGAAAAGAAAAAAAGAAAGAAAAGAAAAAGAAAAAGGACAAAAAAAAATGATTCCACTTTGCCATACCCCCGAGACATCCGCAGAGCTGAGGCGGCGTATGGACTTCGGACCTGACGGCGATTAAATCCTTCTGCCCTTGGGTGTACGAATTACGCAAGAAAATGTTCTAGCCAAAGCATCAGGGGAGAGACCAGCCGGCCCCCAGACCATATCGGCTAATCCCTTGCATCTCTGCCACGCACGGAATCGGTTAAAAAAAGGTTAAAAAGTATAGTCTATTCGGTGCATTGTTGTCAAGGATATTGTTATGCTAATTTCAGAGAACCGTGGCTCGGGATTGCTTTTTTAAAAATTATTATTATGTGGACTCGACAATAATGTAATAATAATAATAATAATAATAATAATAATAATAATAATAACAACAACAATAATAATAATAATAATAATAATGATAATAATAATAATAATGATAATAATAATAATAATATTATAATAATGATAGTAATAATGATGATGAGGATGATGATCAAACGGTAAGGATGAAGGATGAAGATGACGATGGTGATGGTATTATTATTATTATTGTTATTATATTATCATCATCATCATTATTATTATTATTATTATCATTATTATTATTATTATGACAGAATATGAAGACAGACAAACAGGTAATAAAGCATATGTACCTTATCGGCAACCGAGTCGTAGTCTTTATTTATTATTATTATTGTCATTATTATTATTATTATGTCAGAACGACAGACAGACAGACAGAAAGACAGACAGACAGACAGATAAAAAAGCATATATACCTTATCAATAACTGAGTCGTAGTCACTGTCTTTCACATCTACTTCATCCACCATAGGACAAATACTTCTGGCTCGTTTAGAAAGTGCGTAGAGGGACGGATCTTTCAGAATGGAGCTCTTACCGAGAGGTGATTTGAAACCCGATAGATGTTTGGGATCGATCGTAGATACTCTGCGATGTTCCCTTAAATCCGCAAGCACAGCACTAAGAACTAAACAAATATTGTAGGGTCAGTCAGTGGATTTTCGTTTAAACCTGCATTTCCTAATCGATGACTGGGATATCAAGCACGTTATGATCAGGGAATCAGGGGTGGCGCAGAAGAGCAGTACTGCACCCGCCGCCTCTCGATTCTTGGACTGGCCATGAGCATCACATATGAGGAGCAGAGTTTGTATTGGTCTTTCCCTTGATTCGGGTGTTTGTCAGGGTTTGATTTGTGAGTAAGCCGTGCCCTGAATTAGATCAGTCTAGAAGTTGTTTCAGGGTTTGATTTGTGAGTTAGACGTGCCCTGACTTAGATCAGTCTAGAGGTTGTTTCAGGGTTTGGTCTGTAGGTTACCCATGCCCTGACTTAAATCAGCCCATAGTTTTAGGGTATCTATAATATTGACGTCGATTAGCCATGAGGTTGTTTCAGGGTTCGATCTGTGAGTTAGCTGCGCCCTGACTTAGATCAGCCCAGAGGTTGTTTCAGGGTATCTATACTATTGAAGTTTTCCCCGGCACCACCCTTCACAGGTCAGGACGATAAGTTACCGGCATTATTCTTCGAGACACGTCGTTTCAGCTCCAGCGGAATGACCGGTTTGGACATGACCGGAATATTAAAGTTGTTAGCATTTAACACGCATAATGTGTATCCAGTGTCGAGATTCCAGACTTTGAGGTCACCATTATAGCAGGATGTTGCTACTAGGTTAGGACTGTAAAATGATATTGATAATATGTCGTCTTTGTGATGAGCTGGCCAGATACGTGGCACGTCTTCTTCCTCTTCTCGATAGTCTCTGAAAGCGTTAGGAAAACGTGTTAGGAAATTGTGAATACCGTAGGATTACCTGCCTGCCTGCGTTATGACTTTACTTACTTGTAAACAATAATCTTTTTGCTCCATCCAACTACAACAATGCTCTGCTTAAATGAGACTATTCCCGTAATCTATATAGAGATTTTTAAAAATCAAAAATTAAGGATTACTATAATGTTTGATTAACTAATGACATAAAGTAACCTCTAACCTCCTCCGCAGGCTACCCCATATATTCTCTGTTGGGAACCCTGTTAAAGTTTATGGCAGAGAAGAACTAGGAAACAGAAACAGAAACAGGTAGCCCAAGGAGCAAAAAGAGCCAACGAGATACCTACCGCGGAGGAGGCTAGGTACAACCGGACTATTCGTTTAATTGTGTGTTTTTTCGCTTTTTGATCTTGGCCCGACCTTGAAACCTCATAATTTACTCCTAAACCCTTTCAAAAACCATTGTGAAAATTTTCATTTGAATATCATAAATGCGTTATAAATCTTTTGGACAAAAAACTTTCTCTTTACTATTTGTAGCGTCTATGGTAACTGTACGACTGCCCTCTTTCATTTTAGCATGGCCACATATTAAGAATATTCGAACGTCGTTTTTGATCTCTTGTTCGAAGAAGATGAAAACAAAGAGCAAAAACTCAAATTTTCACTGTGTACTCTTAACTTTTTCCTGCTCATAAAAGCCAAATTTTTCGCTTATTCCTAAAAATAACTACATCAAAGCACTCCCACAAGCGATATAAGATGTTTTGCATCGATTTTAAATTTAAATAACTAAGAATAGTTTTGTCTCGATTCCACACTCCACCTAAAAAAAGTCCGTTCCAATGAGTAGATCCAGATTCTGATTTTCCACAATTTTGGATTTTAGGACTAAATCTACCAAATTCTTAAAGAGCAACTGAAATAGGCATCAATGGTGTCAGTTGTTTTAGTTTTTTTTCGTAAAAAAGTCATTGTTTTACGAGCATCACTGTGTCAGCCCGCAGGCCAATTGTAAAACATTACACACACCTTCCCCTCCCCCAACGAAGTGGGTACAAAGAAACCTATAAGTTAGAATAAGTTATATTTGTCAAGCTTTATATTTGTTCATTAAGTTTCTTTAATCTATTTTCCTTAAAATTTTGATTTGCCTTGACCAAAACAAATAACGTTTCGATCCCGCAAAAGTTTCTTAACATATAAATGTGAAAAAGTCGCTCCCATGAAGTTCACATCCAGTGACAGGACCTTTTAAGCTTATGTAATCATCTCCTAGCCCATATTGGGTTATATTATTTTTCTTTTGCGTTGACCAAAATATATACTTTTTGGATTACGAAGAAGTTCCTTTCATTGCGTGTGAAATAGTCATGATCTATTGTTTTCGATTATGTATAAAGAGGCTCATTCAATGGATATGAAAAAGTCATGGTTTAATGACTTTCGCATCCAATGAAAGCCCGCGTATTTTATTTCTTTAAATTTTAGATTTTGATCCGAGGTATAAAATAAATGCGGAAAATCTCCAACCAACGTACCTCCTCGTCATCCACAGGTTCAATGGCTCGAAGGCAACACCCGTTATTAAAATTCCAAAGCTTTACACTCCCATCACGTGCTCCTGTAATGAGTCGTCTCTTGGACTGATCAAACGTCATGGCTGTTATCTCTGAATCACCGTGCGCATTCGCAAACTGAATAATCTTCTCGCCATTTTCCAGGCTCCATACACATACCACGGAATCGTGACAGCAACTGACGACCTAAAACAGTTATACGTACACCGTCAGCCATCGTTCCTATGACGTCATCGATTGAGATGGAAGATTTTTAAAGGAATGTACGAGGGTATGGATCACATATACATCAGGGCAGACTTAGATTTATGACTGTGAAAACATCAGTGCCGTATGCCTGCCTTGATGTGACCGTGATGTTATCTCGGATTTTGATTGGCTAATTTTTGTGCGCAATGTGATTGGCCTAGTAGTGATGTGCACCTTGGCGTTACCGGTACCGCGCCGTGTTTATGCCGTGTTTCGTGTATTTGATTGGAAGGAGAGTAAATTCTCGCGCAATGCGATTGGTTTGACGCATGCCTTGCCGCGCAACGACCGTGTTCGTGCTGCGAGCTTTTCAGTTACAAGTGTGCTCAAATCAAAATCGATTATATGGGAATGTAAGGAATAAACAACGCATTTTTCTTACCTGATCAAACAAGTCGTTATACAAAGCTCCACACAGCGGCTTCGTATGACTAGTAACCTCATGCTCTTCTGAGGGGTCCTCGTTCTTTCCCTCGAGTAAACTTAGCTGCGATGTAAACCAAGTTTTGTCAAATACAGATGACCAGGAATGACGCGTAGCACTGGCGGCGACATGCGTGTGCATTTTAATTTCTCTTTCATGGAATCCGCACCAGACTATTTAGTTGTCACATCGCGCGGCAACTTCTCTATCCACAAGTCTGCGGTACTACACGTACCAGTAACTCTTAGAACCAAACTTGGAAATAAAGGAGACTGTACAATGGGGGCACAACACCGTCCGTCGTATTTGTCATGTAAGGCGTGCTAAGAGGAGGGTTTCGTCGAAAGTCCCAGAGATAAACTCAAAAACAAAATCACAGGTGAGCTTACTTGATTAGTGCCGACTAAAATACAGCGTAGCTTGTTGCTGTAGTAGAGACTCGAGATAGGATGAGGGCCTGGGAGGAGAGTCCTGCTCAGAATGGTCTGAACACAGCATAAATCCCGCATATCCCAAATCTTGATAACCTGTAAAACCATGATATTGAAGGTCATTTTGAAGTAATAAACCAAACCTTCAGCTATCAATACCCTGAAACAACCTCTGGGCTGATCAAAGGCTAACTCCAGATCGATGGAATAGACGACTTGTACTAACAGATCACGTGACCCCTCCCCTTAACACGAGCAAATAAGTCAAGATGAACTCCAGAAATGAGAAGAGCACCTCTAATTTAAGAAGAGGGCGACGTTTCAGCTCGAAATTTTGACTATAGGAGAAAAGGCATTACATATAAAATCAAATATCTTACAAGGATTTGTGTGGGAAAAGTGTTGGCTGGTAAGCTTTTGCCATCCAGCGCATTTTTCCATACGAATCCTTATAAAACATTCCATTTCATATCTAATGCCATTTCTCCTGTTTCGCTTTTTATGAGCTGAAACTCCGTCTCTCTACTAATGCGGAGGTGCTCTTTTCATTTCTGTTTTTCATTTTGACAAAACTGCTCTTTTTAAGCGAGGTAGGGTCACGTGAACTTTAGTGCAAGTAGTCTATTCAGCGTGTTAGTTTCGTGGAGGGAGAAAAAGCGTACTGTCATGTGACCAAGAATCAAACCCGAGACCTCAGAGCCGGTAAAAGGCAAGGCGAGTGTACTATCGTCACGAGCCCCTGATTCTTAACCTTGATTCAAATCAAATCGGTTAGTGCGCGCACACACATGCGCATTATTGCGCAATAGGGAATCAGGCTGGTTGAAATGCGCACACACTTTCAAGATCGTTTATTCATCCACCATGATGTTACTTAATATTGCACGTATCTTACCTTGTCTTGAGCAGCGCTGATGATCTCTCCCTGTTCACTGTTGATGAGTATGTGAGTTATGCAAGCAGAATGTCCTTTCAGTATCTGGAAATAAGAAGTATTATTGTCGACAAAGCCTCGATGACTGTTTGATTAATTTATACATAATTAAAAGTCGACACATCACTAAAGTTTAATTAAGGACGAACATAAAGCCACACATCCCGTGTGGCTTTGCAACAGGTACATTCTTAGCTCGAACACGAGACTCCAAGAGACTCGGATTGCGTTACGCTACACCACTCTCGATTCCCGAATAGTTGGATTCCTGTATAGAGTACGCTTTGCACCATCACGTGTCGGCGTCCATAATTCAGCTTGGACATGTTAGACTGCCTGTGGTAAGATGGCAGAACAATAAAACCCCTTTGCTCTCGGAAAATCTTTCTCATGTAAACCGATTGTATTGTTCCTGTCATCTAACACGCTCCCGTCACGTGATGGTGCAAAGCATCCATCTGTATAAAGAAGTGAGGTTTTTAGATATCAACTTATTTGACCTATATTTCTTGTCTTACTTACAGAAGTTGGTTTTGTAGGTACGTAGGGGTTCCATAGCCTCAGATGATGATCCAAGCCACCAGTAACTAAAATAAAAAGAAATAAATAAGAAATTGGACAGCTTTTAGATGCGAGTAAACACTCTCAGCCTGAAGACTGAATGGTTGTCAATATTTAAGGACATTTCAGTATTGATATGGATTTGAATTTTGAAAGGGTTTTAGGGTTTTATGGCAAAGAAAGAATTTTTTGGAAAGATTTTTTGTGGCCGGATTCTTGTAGCCTACATTGAGGTGGGAAGGGAAAGCACGTGCCCCCCAACCCCCCCCCCCCCCCCCCCCCCCCAAAAACAAATTGCTTTCGCTATCAAAATTTAATTAATTTATACGGGATTCCTGTGGATTGTGCAAGAAAATGGCCCATTGCCCCCCTATAATCGATACCTCGCTATGCCCCTGTCGGTGAAGACATATAATTTTGGCGTATTTGCATAATTTGTCGGAATGATACTGACCAATCACGTTCCATTCCTTGCAGTAGTCAAAAGAATTGATGCCTTTTCGGGTACGGAACATTGATTTCCTAGAAACACGGAGCATCAAAATGTTAGTCAATTGAATACTTTGTGAAGAACGTTCGTGCATGCGTGCGTTTCAGGATGTTTTCCAAGAATTTAGAGCCATTTAGTGCTTATATATACTCACGTTTTCTTGCGATCCAAGTCACCAAGGTACATGGAGTTGTTAGAAGATGTAGCACACGAGATGAAGCACTGTAGTGTTGGGTAATACCTGACTTTACGGACCCAGTCCTCGTGGAGCTCCTGCATAACGGATTAGAAAATGGAAATATCACAAGCAGTAAACGAATCATATCAGATGTACAGGATGGGGGCAAGCATTGGGTGCATTAAATTTTGAAATTATAAAGACTTTGTACCATCACGTGCTGGCGCACTAATCCAGCTTGGACTGCCTGTGGTTAGATGGTAGAACAAAAAAATCCCTGTGAGCTCTAGGGAATTGAATTCTTTCTCATGTAAAACGATCGTATTGTTCCTGCCATCTAACAAGGCTGCTGTCACGTGATGTTGCAAAACCTCTATTTCCGAGAACAAAGGCATTTTATTGTTCCGCCATCTAACCACAGGCAGCCCAAGCTGTATTATGCTCAGCCACCGATAGTATTCTCCGATATCCTACCCTAAATGATATACCCTGATGTTGTGTTTTTTTAAGGTCAACGCGTACCAAATTTCGTCTTCTCTTATCTTTTTTTCGCATTCTTCCAATAAAATTCGAAATATGTTTGGCAGAAATGCTGCTTTCTGCGTTCTGCGGATATTTTAGACAGAGGGCAACACAAATGCCAAGGGGGCAGCGGCCCATCGCCCTGCCCCTCCCCGGTCCGCGCCGCTTAAATTACCCCTGTTTATAACTTACATTAAACTGCATGGCTTGGACATTTGCATGTCTTCCCAGGAAAATCTCAGCTAATGAAACACGGCGACAGTTAACTGAAAAATAACGGTCGATTTCGTCTGAGAAAACTTTTTTTGATCTTCGGGGTGATTATGATCTATTTACCTTGGGCGTAAAATTTTACCATTACAGACCACGTGTCAATATCTTATTTAAGAATAAGATTATTTGTTTGAGTCGTATCCATATTTATATTCCTTCTCATGCGCAACTGTTTAAAACAGAATCTTATTCTCAAGGGAATGACACGTGGTTGAGAAGGGAATGACACGTGGTTGAGAAGGGAATGACACGTGGTTGAGAAGGGAATGACACGTGGTTGAGAAGGGAATGACACGTGGTTGAGAAGGGAATGACGTGGTTGAGATGAAAAAACACTACAAGCTGAAGAAGTCTATTGATGACATCTGCGTATAACATATTTTACATCCTCGCTTTAGCGCGAATGCCCGGTTACAATCCAAGATGGCGGTAAGAAAGAAATGTTCAGATCCAGACTATAACATTCAGGCCAGGGTTATTGTCTTACCTGATGGAATTGCTTGTCCTAGAGTGAGATCAAACAGATTATTAACGGCTGCCGAGAACTTGATGCATCTTACAGAACCACCAGCGTCACCAAACAGCAACACGCTTTCGTTGAGCTTGTGAGGGTTGAACCTGAAATTGAAGAAATTTTAAACATTGGTCCACGACTATAGAGGTAAGATCTTTCCTGAGTTAGTGAACTTGCTGCATTGTGGTCTAACTTAGTACAAATTAACATCTTTTGTACTCCATGCTTTATTTTGTGTTGTTTGTACTGACTCCGGAAGAATCAGGCATAACCAGAACTACAACAACAAGGCTAAACCCTTTTTCTAGTGCCTTTGTAGTGAAAAAAGGTACAAATAGTGGGGATAAAACACCTATAGCCTAAAAACCTACCAAACTTACAAACTTGATCCGCGCATGGCGGTAAACGTGAGTGTCGTAAGCGGAAGTGACGTTACAGCACAGCTAGACCTAAATGCATCTTGATTATCGAACTCAGAACAAGCCTTAGAAAGATTATCAAGGAAGACAAGTGCTTACCAATAGTCCATAGTGACTACACAGTATTCCAGTCCACATAGAACAAACTGTTTTTCAAAGCTATTTGCGGAGCAGTCGTAAAATACTAATAAACAAAAAAACATGCAAGGTCAGTATCATTCTTATGGCATGCATCCTACGGCCTATACTTTCGTTCATGTTCCTTTAAGCTGATTCTTATGCACCTATTCTAATAAACGTTGTCTCTACCAAAGGCAATAGCCAATATAGGCGATAGGTAAAAAGCAATAGGAGATAGGTTATTCCAAGATCCAAGAATAATTGGAATAACTTCAGGTGTTTCTGCTTCTTATTTTCGTCAAGAACATGGACCTTAGTGTCGAGGACTGATTCGATTTTCTTTGAATTCAACGAAACCATTTCTATCATGTCTAAATGACCCATTGCCTATAGTATATAGCCTTACACGATGACAACGCTTTTTGAAATAAGTGCATAATCATAAACAAAGTGTTAGGGCAAAATCTAATGTTGCAGCTTCAGGGGTATTTTATTAGTGAGAAGTAGGTTTTTTTGGAGCTAATCAGATTGCGAGTTAAGGAGCATCTGAAAGTCGAACGATAACGAAATTATAAATCAGTGTTCATCTATACTAGCTAACCTATCTCCCTGTCTGCAGAAGACACAGCAACTTTCTTGGCATTTGGTAACACAACACAGTCTGTCACCCACATTGTCCTCTGTGTGGACGATGACTTGCCTTCAAGCAGCTGCACAAGATGGACAATATTACTTTGAATGATATAGCAAAAGATATTATTTTCATAGCAAAAGTTTGTTTTTCAATCTCTCGACATTCACATAGTGATTGGTTTCCCAGTCATCCAAGCCAGGGACTCCTGGTTAAAGCGTCCGACGCCAGAGCAAATTTAGAAGGGATTTTTTTGCTGAGGGAAGAAACTATAGAACCCAGAGTAAACCCCTTAAAGCACAGTAGAGAATCAACAATCAACTCTACCAGAAGAAATAATTATATAATGGGTTCTTACATAGCGCATTTCAAATATCTCAATGCGCTTCACATTCATAACTAGTGGAGGACTTTATGGGCTGAGTATTAAGGCGCTAGTAGCAACCTACGATCATGAGTGTGAAATGTTAGTAGATTAGTATAATGCCTCCAGATTGGGATAGGCTGTTGAACCGGGAGACAATCCCCTACTCTTACACGAATAATTCAACAGGTTCTTTTATGTCCCCCATTTACTGTAGGTTAGGAAGGGTTGGAAGACAGCGCCTACGGTTTAACGTCCTTACTCCCATATGATGGCGGATCTGAAGATTAAACCCACGACCAAAGTGGGAAGAGGCTGCGTATTAGCATAAACACAACCCTTGCTTTAACCCATTTTGTATCTTACGGTATGTGTCCTGAGGTTGTGAAGGTCCATGCTCCAGAAATGAAGGATGCCGTCTTTACTGACAGTAAGGTATCGACCGCCAATGTTGTCTGCAGGGTCATCCCCACCATGCGTCATCTTAGGGTAATACGTTATCCTTTGTATGGTATCGCGATGCGAGCTGTGGATAACGATCAACAATCGATGAAAAGCTTTAGTTTGGAGACATTAAAAACGAAACTGTATCAAAGATATTGGTGAATGTTGTAGAATCATCCAACATGTTGGTCATGTCTTTTGTTATATCATCCAACATGGCGGCCATGTCTTTTATTATATCATCCAACATGGCCGCCATTTTCTGTTGTATCATCAACCATGGCCGCATGGCCGTTATATCGTTTGTCTTACTTGTCGATCATAGAATAAATTTCCCAACATTTGCCGTTTTTTTCCTCGCCCTCAATGGCAACTGATAAAGAAAAGCATTATTCACCTTGGAATCTCACGTGCAGGATAGGGGAACTCCATCTGCAAGGAAACAAAACAAAACATGTTATGGTAAAGATTTTTAACTGTTCAAGAAATATATAAACGCTTGCTAACTAAAAAAAGTCATTTTAACAATTCCCATAAATTCCTAAAAGCTTGGCCTACCAGACAGTTGTCTGTCTGTCACGGGCGGACCTTTGTGGCAAACGTCATCGATACTTGCCTCTCTATCCACACTGGTCATAACATCTTTCAGCTGATTTTCCATTAGCATGTAGGAGCAGAATTCTTCCTGTAATAAAGAAAAATACCTTGTTAGTTAACGCACAACTGAACTCTGCTACGTCTTCTCATTCGGACTCCCTGTGGAAGTCTTTGGTGAATTTTTTTCCCCTCGTGGTTCAGTCACAAATCAAGTCTAAGCTCTAAGGCGCATGTCTTCTGTGCCGCTGAAATAAAATATTCCATAACTTTGTAGTTAAGTAGATTTTAAATACATCTGCAAATACTTAAGTAGCAGTTCTTACCCAGTCTACTGTGCCATCACAGTTAGCATCCACCTTCATGAATATAATTGACAGCTGGTTGTCATCAGGCTAAAAATAAAGAATGATATGATAACAATCGTTATACCACAGTAGACGTCATGGTATATCAAATGGTTTTTGCGTGCAATGAGTATCGGTATTTGGAGTCATCTGGCGCGAATCATCGCTATGTTGCCTAATGCGCTAACATAGTACAATGGCGTATGTACGTCTGTTTCAACGCCGCTGCGCATACCGCGAAAACTTAAACTGAAAATATGTGATACAGCGGTTTGAATATAAATATATATATTTAAATCGCTGTATGTATCACCTTGGAAACTTAAACTGAAATAATATATATAAATTATTTAACAATTATTAATGATTATCGGGGAATATTTACTGAGACGCGAGCCTTCGAGCAGCAAGGTAAATATTCCCCAATAATCACTGAGCCTGAGGGGAATAATTGTTTTAGTATAAATACACAGGTGATTCTTTCAAAAAAAAAGAAAAGAAAAGAAAAGAAAAGCCATTTTTTTCGGTAACAGCAACAAAGCACCAACAATTTTCTCTCGAGGTGATTATCGTGTGATAATGTGAGTTTCTTGACCAATCAGCGCGCGAGATTATCTATAATCACCTGCGTATTTTTACATTTCTTTTCGCATTTAACACTTACTATTTCTCCTCTTCCCGCCATTGTCTTGATCATCGCTTGTCGGAACTCGTCCAGGTCAAGTCCCCCTCCACCGTCCTCGTCAGCCTCCTGTTTAATGATAATCATTTATGATTCATCCGCTGAGCGCCCATCTCTAGACATTATACTCAAATGAACTTACAATTATGAGAGATGGTTAGTATGAGCTGAAAGGACTGAGATTAGTCACTGTCAGTTAATTTTACGTCTTCAAGGTTCTTTTACGTCCCTACAATATTGGTTATGAAGGGAAGGCAATTTTAATTGTTCATCCGAGCCACTCTTGTAAAAGTAATGAAAACTTAAAACATTAACGAGTAGCACTGCACTATCAACTAAATTTAAAATCCTTTAATTTTCCTGGCGTTTCTCTTTTTCCTTTTTTTCATAAACAGAAAGGTTCAAAGCATATATATACCTGAAAAATCTGCTGCAACATTTCAAGGCTCTCATTATTCATTTGATCTTCTAATCGAATCATTGGTGGACAAGTGTGTTGACTCTCCACTGCCTATTGTGTTACAATTAAAGAATTACCGTTAATAATGACGTTCTTGACAACAATAATTAATAATTTCATTATGATTAACAATAATAATAATATTAATAATGAATAATAATAATACTAATAGTAATAAAAATAATAATGATAGTTTTAGCAACTATTCCTCCCGCACCACCATTTCTTTATTTTTCAAATATATTTTTCCGTTTTCCTCTTTTTTCACTGAGGCTGAAATTGCAGACATCTATTTTAATCTTATTTTATATCACTCGGTTTTCGTTTATTGTCTTTTTTTCTTAAAGATTGGATAACATTGCTACACTTGTGTATATCGATTAGTGACCTTTTTCTAATTTATCGGGGTATCTTATTATTCAAAAAGGGCGAGCGTTTTTATGAAAATCAATCAATCAAAGCTTCTTACCACATTGATCTCCGATTCCTTTCCTTTACTCTCCGACTCCACATCTTCCTCCAACCCGCTGTCATACTCATTCGCTATATTCGTCAGTACTATGATCCATAATAAATTCCCTCAATACATATCAACAAATCACTGGATTCTAACTAATGTCGACAAAATGGGGAAAATAAGAGATAGCTTGTGATGTAATAGTGAATTCTGTAGTGCATTTGCGCGCGCGCTCGCGTCAAACAACTCATTTCCGTCAGGCGTTTCTCGCTCGAGTGACGTAAGATCTCCTGGTACACTAAATCTTGAGTATTTGATTTGAACGTGATATGAAAGACTGTATATTTGTTATAGTCTTCCTTAGGTAAATTACCCAAGGCTTTGAACTAGTAGATTATAACTAGTACCTAAACGATATGTTGGCTTAGATCTTGTTCAGTTGGTATTCCAAGAAATCGATCAAACTATGCCAAATGTCAAACTACATACCCCTTGTAGGTAAGTGCGTATATTTCACTGAAAACGATCAAATTTGTACAAACAGCAGTCGATATGATATTGTTTTAAGTTTTTGACATCGGGCTTGGACAAGCACTATTTTAGCCGGCATTATAGCTGTTTTGTAGTATACATACACGCATACACGAGGATTTCCTTCGAAGAAAAACATAGATCAGGCTTCTCGCGATCGCTATAGAGATTTTACAATCGTAACCCGCACCTCCAAATATCGGAGTGTTCAATTGATTTCTACAGTCCATCATCTAGATCATAAGTGTTTTCCATAGAGTCTTATTTCGTTCATATGGTTAGACTAGAGTTTTAATACATAAAAAAATACATAAATAGACATCATGAACTTGATGTATTATTATCTCAACCTGACTTTAGTCGTTCTGCTAAAGGATCTTCTTTGATTTATGTTACAAAATTATATTATTTTAAAATAAAGTTACTCCTATTAAAATAGATACAGAAGAAATTATTTCCCCAACGGAAGCAAACTTTGAGATCTGGATCCTTCATCTATTTACATACACTTTAAAAATATGCACAAAAGTTCTAGAAGGTCTTTGCTATTGTTCAATTTTCGCGATATCATTTATGTTCTGTATTTTTTCCGGTACTTAGAATACAGCTTCATCCTACGTATATTCTGTAATTCTGTAACGTAGTCTTGCAAAGGAATAAAGAAGTAAAGTGCTTCTGAAAACCCTTTGATTCTATTTCTCTATTATGTTGAAAAATTGTCCCACTTTACTTCTAATCAATCAAAATTAATAATCGAATTGAATGCAATATCGAATGTTTTTTGTTTTGCTTTTAATTTTTTTATTTTTAAAAGAATTATAGAAAGAACAGTATCTTAACTTTCTTTAAAGATCATGAATTAAATTAAAAAATATAATTATATTTGACGAAGTAATCAATGTTTCTGTTTTAGACATATTTGAATTCCTTTTGTGTTTTTTTTGTTAGTGGAGATCTATTATATACACACATCTATAAAGGTATTGATAGCACATTTAAAAACTGGACAGTATTTAATTTTCAACCTTTTTTTGTTTATATCGGTAAAAACTATGGTATGCTCTGTTTTGGTTACAAGGTGTCTGAGTTATACCCAAAGGTTGCAAGAGCCATATATGATTCGAAAATGGTTAATTGTCTCAAAAATACCAAAAAAACTATACAATGAGTTTCGATGTCACTGACATCAATATCAAGTAAAACCGATGGTGATATTAAAACATTGTGTAACTGCGTAAAAAATAACAGTGTTATTAGAAACTCCTTTTTATCATTCACTGCTTCAACTAAAACATAATTTGAAATCCCACAGAGCTCATTTTCATGAAAAACTTGAATCCTTACTATGGGAAAATAAAATGAAGGTTCCCTGCTTAGCAGAGTATAGAATCTTTTGTATTTTTGATACGTAATGGGATTCATATCTTTGATGTAGTCTCAACTGACAGGAAAATGAATTATTGCTTATAATGGAATTAGCTGTGTCGCTAATGATCCAATATTATGCTACACTTGGTTGGACATGTTCAACAAAAATAAAGAAATATTCAGTTATGCATGACCTTAATGTCAATGATAATTGGAAAGTCTGGTCTAAACCATAAAGAATGCTTGAAATAAGCTGTTGATGGATTTATCTTTCTCATTATTAATGCAATTGTTCTGAGTTATTTTAATTATTGATTAATTATTCATACTAAATTTTGTTTATTTTCAGTTTGCTTGTTTTTGTTTCAAGGGTTTTTGATCAATTTTAATCAAGGTACGTAAACCAGTAATATTTCATAATAAAGAATACATAGATAAATTTAACATTCATAGCAGCCAACTTGTAGCTCTAGAATTTATTTTTGCTTTTCAAGGATTTTCTTTATTCAAAGGCTCTAACTCGCACATATGATAGGCCCAGGGGGTGTACTTGGGTGGGTAACATGACAGGGGGGTCTGACAGAGCTTCATACTGCAACCCCAATAAAATACTCAAACCTGAAATTTTACACTCAAAAAAATACATGGCATCCAAATTTCTGACCCAAAAAAGTACAAGACATCAAAACTGATTTATTGAATTCAGGTTATGGAACTCACTCATGCCTTGCTGAAAAAGTCAAACAAATAATTTTGTGATACAAAAATCGAACTCAGAGATGACAGTGATGACCCAAAAAAATACCGAGAACGAAAATTGTCAACCCAAAAAAAAATTCAGACCTCCCCGTCATGTTACCCACCCAAGTACACCCCCTGGGCTAACAGGAATTTAGGGTGCTAGGAAGCAGCAAAGTAACAGTTAGATTGGGTTTGAATCACCTGAGCTTGGTGTCTTAGAGTTGTTTGGTGGTTCTCTGCTGTGCTTCGAGGGATTTTTATCAGCATAAGTCCAGTTTTCCTCCCTAATGTTAAGAGTAAACTAAATTCCGATTCAATCTGCAAGCTTTCAACTACCATGAATCCAATTATCAGCATTGTCCAGTTTTCCTCCCTCATTAAGAGTAAACTAAATTCCGATTCAATCTGCAAGCTTTCAACTACCATGAAGCTTAGGGAGCTCTTTATGATGATTCCATGCTAAAAAATTACACCCAACACTGTCAGATTTTTAATTTTAATTTTAACTATGTTTTTCAAAAAAAACTTTAGACTCACAATGACATCTATATGTGATTATTGTTGCCATTCAGGACGCAGTACTGGTCAATATCCTTGTATATTAAATGGTACAGAAGGATGCATCACCAGCCCAGGGTATCCATCATACTACCCAAACAATACCAATATATCATGGTCAATTCAAGTCCCACTTGGCTACTCTATCAAGCTTGAATTTAGTGACAACTATAAAATTGAGTTGGAGACAAACTGTCAATCCGATTACTTAGTCATATATGATGGCTCTACCACAGGAAGCCCAGTAATGGGAAATTATTGTGGATCAGATAAGCCTCCTAGTATATACTCATCTGGGCCAACTTTATTGGTTGCCTTCATTTCTGATAATGAATATCAATCTTCTGGATTTTCTGCTAACTACACAGCGATAAAACCAGGTAAATATTCTCATGGTATAATATTTTTGCTAAATATTTTTTGCTAAAAACCTTATGCAAAAGGGTGTGGTTCTAATTTCCATTAATTGAATGCTTACTTTTTTGGCAAATTCTGTCGTTGCAAAATAAAAGTACCACAAGAAAATATGTATGCACACAGTTTCAAAGTAATAAGGGAGATCACAGTGCCAAAAATATGAAAATGAGGCTTGTCAGGGCTCACGGTTCTCTCTCTCATACGAATCCTTCTAATTTCAAAGTTCTGTAACTTTTCAGGTATTTGTACTAGAGCAGTAAAGTTTGTTCAACTAATAATGTTTATATGGTATTCAAATGTTGGCTACTATGACTTCAAGAATGTAGTGGCTTACGAGTAAAGACACGTTTCTTTTCGATGACATTTTGTATATGGTCTAGTTATGGATCGAAAATATAAAAAAAAGAATCACAGAGTTATAGATTCATTGAATGAAAGGTTTTCTTAACTGGAGATAATTTATTGAAATAATTTACTGAATTCATTGTAAAAAATTTAAAAAATAGCTAAAATTATATGTGCATATAAATACCTTTAGTTATCCATTTTGTTTTTCATTCCTCTTCATGTTTTATAATCAAACTTCTGCTTTGGGGTCCTTTCTAACTAAATAATATTTATTCAGCTACCAACACACGTATAACACGATGTCCTTTAGTATTGATAAACATTGACTTGTCTTGATAATGTTAAATAAAGGTATAAATCCGTAAAACTGGCGTTTTTCATTAGAGACAGCTGTTTTGTCAGCCATTTGCAATTTACCACAGGAATCCCAACTCTAGTATCACGTAAATATACGCTATGACCAATCTTAGTCTGTTCTCCTCTTTACAGGTACAAATTGCTCCGCACTACAAACTCAGGAGGAAAATGAGAACCTTATCCTCAGAGACGCTTCAGGGAATATTTTCGCTCATTTTAACAATTCATATAATCATAACATCAAACCCCTTCGATGTTTATGGAGGTTGCGAGCACCGCCAGGCTATGGCATCAAGATGGCTATTAACGCTTTAAAAATTGATAAAAATACCAGTTGTTTGCAAAGTAACTTCGATGTATATAAGGGATATTTTGTACAAGAAGACAAGCTGAATTCGAGATATTGTAAAATTGAAAATCAAATCATATATTTACCAGATAGAACTGCAGTTTTAAGACTTCAAATGAATCAACTGTCTTCGTGGACTGGAATCGGGGCATTTGCTATTAAGTATGAATTCCTCAAAAAAGGTAGATTCAAATCGAATTGGGGAGTTGCATCACAATATTGCCTTCTACCATCTTCCTTCTTTCCTTTCCTCTTTTCTGCTCTTTCCGGCCTTCCCTCTCCTCTCATCTCCTATCTTCTCCTCTCCTCTCATCTCCTATCTTCTCCTCTCCTCTCCTTGATTTGAAAATATAGTTTGCCTAAACGTTGTGGGGCTAATATTGATCGAACAAATTTCATAAAAGTATGATAATTAAAGCCGGGGGTTAAGGAATCCCTGCGTCCCAGCCTCCTCCTATCTGCATTCCCTGAAACATCCCCGTTTATCGTTTTATTGATATAGCTCATATATATTTTTCATTCCTCAGATACAAATAAGTGCTCTACACTAAACAGCGAACAAGAAAACAGCAACATCATTTTAACCGGGAGTAATGGCAGTTTTACAATACATACGGGAAACGGTGATCCAGACCAAGGTCTTCAGTGCCTATGGAAAATCAAACCACCGAATGGTCATCAAGTTAGACTGAGTTTTACGACGTTTGTTCTTGAGAGCGACTGTCGGGATTCCTTCGTAGAGATTTTTGATGGAGAAAATAGTGAAGGAAAAGGAAAGTTCTGTGGTTCGGTTCCTCCATGGGTGATGTTTTCCACCGGGGGATATCTCGTGGTCAAGTTTGTTGCGCGGTCTGGTAATATGAAAAATATTTCAAGATTGAGTATCGTTGGCGTTTATGAGGCTGTGACGTATGGTAAGTGACGGGACCATTCCCTCATTCTTTCCTCTTAGCATGGTCAGTCAGTTAGTCGTTCGGTTAGTCAATCGGTCGTTCGGTCTGTTTTTCTGCTTGTCTCCGCTTTTTTTCCCTTCTTGGTGTGTGTTTGTTTGTTTGCTTGCCTGCTTGCCTGCTTGCCTGCTTGCCTGCTTGCCTGCTTGCCTGCTTGCCTGCTTGCCTGCTTGCCTGCTTGCCTGCTTGCCTGCTTGCCTGCTTGCCTGCTTGCCTGCTTGCCTGCTTGCCTGCTTGCCTGCTTGCCTGCTTGCCTGCTTGCCTGCTTGTGTGATTCGAAATTATGTAATATATATTATCATTCTCTCGCCAGCAAAAGGAACATGTTCAACGATAAACACCAACCAAATGAATTCAAACATCCAACTTAAAGACAAAAAAGGCGTCATAATGACTCCCAACTATCCTTCAAAGTATCCATCAGACTTTAAGTGCGTTTGGATCATAACGGTGCCTTCTGGATATCGTATTAGACTTCACTTTGTATCGTTTAAAGTCGAAAATCATGGCTGTGTTTATGACTTCGTTGAGATTCGTGATGGTGACAATAGTTCAAGTCCATTAAAGACGCAAGAAAACTTATGTGGCACCACAATACCTAATGATATTTATTCCACTTCGAATAACATGTGGATAATGTTTGTGTCTGATTATTCAGAGCAGATGACTGGGTTCCAGGCTTTCTACAGCGCCGTAACCCCTGGTGAGTTCCAAAGCATATTCTTTAGACATACGTTATGTTATTTTAGGATGGGATAAAATTCTGTAGAGCAAGATTGATGCTTGAGATAATTTTAGGAACATGCGTAGCTCACTTGGTTTGTGTGAGGTCTTCCACGGTTCCATCCTCAGGATGTCAGAAATCTGTTTCCACTTCATTCTAATCCGTGTAGCTTCAGCTTTAGAATACTCTTAAGACAGACCACTTGATGACTTGACAGAGGGGGATAAAGTGCAGCGCACCGTCCACATCTCTGGAAGACCGGCTACTGAGCTGAAGGAACACTTGTTACTGCGTCATCGCATTAACTTCGATTCATTCAAATAATCTAATAATAAAAAGAATCAACACCGAAGTAAAGAATATTTTGGTTTTCTCTACAGAACCATGGAAATGTTCTCCAGTAAACACCGACCAAGAAAACAACAATATCGTCATCAAAGACACAACAGGCGTGCTCACCACCCCAAACTACCCCCACCCATACCCCCCTAACATCAAATGTTCCTGGCACATCACAGTACCAAGTTCACTTAGGATTCAAGTTCACTTTCACGACTTTCAGATCTATCCCTCTTGTAGTTTCGAGTTTGTGGAGGGGTTTGATGGCAAAGGTACCTCAAACAAAAGTCTTGGCCGATATTGTGGAAGCAATTTGCCTTTTGACATGTTTTCTACTGGGAATTCTATCACGTTGGTTTTTCGAAGTAGCACTTTTGCAGGGTATAGAGGATTCAAGTTGTCTCACTTCATTCTTGAGCTTGGTAAGTTCACAGGGATGTTTTCTTAAGGTTTGCAGCTCTTTTTAAAAGTGCAGCGACCCCACTGAAACATCGTAAGCAGCTTTGCACGCAATAGAAATGAGCGGAATGTTGGTCTATCTATCTCGACGCGAATACTAAGGCTCCAGGAAGTTTGATCAGGGGTTGAAATTACAACGCAAACTGATTGTTTGATAACCGCACGCAATGTAGGTACATTCAAACAATGAAATTTGTTGCTCGGATATCGCAGAAGTAGAACGCGATTCGACTTCGAAATTGTTGCAGGAAATGTTATGCCAACAGTTCCAGGCGGATAGACTTCTGCGCTGGAATAGTCCTGTTGCGTCAAATATTGCGTGCAATGTTTCACCGTGTTTGACCCCAAGAAGGGAATGTCACGTGATTTCAAATGGAAAACCAAACATTACATTCAATAACTTAACCTTTCTATCGTCCGTTGGAATAAATGAAAATCTTCTTTCAGGTCCAGGAATATGTTCAAAAGGAAATCCTCCTGATCTCAATGACAATTTAGTCGTCAATAGCACCAGAGGGAATATCACTAGCCCTAATTATCCTCTGCCCTACACACGTGGAATGCAGTGCACGTGGCATGTAAGAGCTCCGATAGGCTATCACGTGGAGCTAAATTTCACATCGATACATTTTCCACTTCCTTGTGCTCAAGACTATATAGAGGTCCGAGATGGAAGTTCTTTGAATAGTCCATTCAAGGGACGGTTTTGTAATTTGCAAAGCGCTTCTCGGATCTATTCAAGTAGGTAGGGAATTGTTGCTGAAGTTTGTTTCACAGCACACGACCAGTGAAGCGTACAAAGGGTTTTATGTCACATATCGAATGATTAAAGCTGGTAAGTTTTTCTTTTGATTACATATATAATCACATTATTTAGTATGATATACACCTACTTCAATAAACTTCGTCATCGCCAAAGGCGATAGGCAATACGTCATTCCGACATGTATATGGTCTCGTTGAATGCAAAGAACATTGATTCAGTCTCTACACTAAGGTCCATGTTCTCGACGAGAATGAGAAGTAGAAACACAACTGAGTCATTCACTAGAAATTCTTGGATTATGGAATGGACCTATATCCTATCACTTTTCGCCTATAGAGGCTTTGCGCCATCACGTGATAAAGAGCAGATCCGGGGGGGGGGGGGTTTACATTGTTTTTCGGTTGTGTTGATGGAAGAAACTCAATTAGCCCCCCCCCCCCCTCTAACATTTCGGCTGGATCCTTCCTTGGTGATGGCAGCCATGACAGGAGGCAGGAACAATTGATTCTGGTCTAATCTGATTTACATTAGAAGGATTCAGTTTCCTAGGAGAAAAGACTCTATTGTTATGCCCCCTGTCATGGCTGCCATCAAGTGATGGTGCAAAACCTCCATTGCCTTTGGTGATGACAACGTTTACTGAAATAGCTAGGCGTATATGGTTTTGGTGCTCATGATGCGCTGTTTCTCACCGCTGCCACCATTATTTCAACTAAGCTGCTCATTTACTTCTCCGCGGCTAAAAAGTCTCATACGAACTTGCTTCTGATTCAAACCCTTCTATTTCGTTTCTAGGTAACTGCTCTAGGGATTTCGATCAATCATGGAACACGAACTTGAATTTTGGCGAGAGCATGTCGGGTAGTCTAAAAAGTCCCGGATATCCAGCTCCGTTTCCTCCTGACATCAAATGCACTTGGAAAATCACCGTTCGTTATGGTCACCAAGTGCAACTGATATTCGATCGCATTTCCTTACTAGAGCCCTGTACATCTGGTTATGTAGAAGTAAGGGATGGATACTATTCCTTTAGTAAAAGTCTTAGCAAGTTTTGTAATACTGAAGTATCGTCTGTCAGGCTTCTGTCGACTGACAGGCGACTGTTTGTGCACTTTGAGTCGGGAAACACTTCCAAGCTTGGTCAAGGATTCGATGCAAGTTTTTCTGCCATGATAAAAGGTAAGTCCATTATGGATTATAGTTGACCTAAACATTTCTTGATCTTCCCATTTCACTGAACCAATCGCAAACCCTCAATGATCGTGTTTTTTTAATTACTTATTGTTGAGCTTGCATGGGTATTCTACAATTCGCGCGGCGACCACAAAATAGGGCAGTTTACGTGGACCTGTATCGAGGCGTTTCATTGAAACGTGCTCTTGAAGACTTTATGTTTCCCCGTCATTCCCATGGAAACCGACTTGAGTGACGTCCCCCAAACCTCTTTGTTTGGCTCTATGCTTTGTCAGGACTTGAGTGAGGTGATTTTTTTAATTACGGGCCGCTTCTTTAAAAAATCTCTTCCGCACGTCTAGTGCTTTCTAACCCGTTTCCGCGAAAAGTTTCGTTTTCGAGGCCAATCCGCAAAAAAACCCTGAAAAATCCGTTTTCAGAAATATCCGGATATTTAGACTATGTAGCGGCGCTCGACAAACGTGGATTTGGGATTCGGGGAGTCAGTCATGAATTGTAATTGGATTTTTTGATAATATTCTACCGTTGAACGTCGAAGTCGTATATAATTTATGCGGAGATAAGAAAGGCCGACTCTCGAGAACTTCTATCTACAAGGCGTTTTCATGATACGTGCGCAGTAGTCTTGAAAACTTTGTGTTTCCCGACATGGGCACGAAACCACCTTGTTTGACGTCCACCAACGTACGCTGTTGGCGACGATGATTTTGCGCATTTTATCAAGAACGGTCGTAATAAGACGAAAAAAGATTTTATACAAATAATTATACATACTACTGCTTTTACTATTATTGTTGTTGTAATGATGTTTGTATTTTTAAATTTTTGCCAGGAAAAACAAGCTCTGGTTCTCTCGCAGCTGGTGGTAAGACCTTGAGGATTTTTTTATGTATATAATTTTAAGTTATTCCAATATCTATATCATATCGGCATTGTTCTGTGAAAAATAGAGGAGGGTGCTCTCACCGCTACCTCACTCATGCTTCCACCATCTCTGATTTTCAAGAAGTAGTAAACCGCCCAGTCGGGTTATAAAGGATAGAATTGTGATGCTGGTGATGAGCGCAGCAAAGATTGAGAAAAAGCCGCCAATATTCTGTAGACTTGACTACACACGAGAAAACCGAGAAAATTGGGGGGGGGGGGGGGGGGACACAACCTTGGATTATTGTATTGAGTTTTTTCCTTTTCTGTTTTCAGCAATAACTATATCTCTAATCGTATTCGCTGGCTTTATCTTGATTACACTAGCAATTATTTTCATGTATTGGCTGTTAAAAAAGAGATATCGTCGACGGCCAAACTCTCGTCCACGTGATCACGACCTAGCGGTCATCCCTCCAATGCGCGTCCCTCCGCTGGACGATATCCCTGATTGCTTAATCGCGGAGGATCGTCCTCCTCCATACGCCGAGGCGGTAAACCAGGATGACGAAGAACAGCCGTCGGCGAGAGACGTTGGGCGGAGAAATAGTGGTTGTACAGAGGAGACTGTTGAAGAACGGTACAATAGAGGCGGAGAGGGGGATGGATAATGAAGGATTTACGAATGACCCACCGACATACGAGTCTCTTTATGGCGTCGACCCAACTTGACGAATACTTTCCTGATAAGAGACATGACAGAGGTTTAGATTAGAAAATAGCAAATGACTGAAATACGTCAGTGTGGATGCCGCAGAAGCTTCTCTGACATCAAAGAAGAAAGCCCTTTTTCCTTTAGCGGACATTTTCCTCCGACGACCTTTTCTAGTAACGCGAGAGCCTACTATCAAGATTTCAGAGGATCGACTCCCTTGACAGAAATAGTAAAGACAATTCAAAAAAAAAAAAAAGAAAAGAAAAGAAAAGGACACAGAAATAATGTACTGAATTCTCTATTTAGGTAGAAATTGTTAATAGCGTTACTCCGCCGAATCTAGGGCAAGATCAAGAGAATATGAACTACTTCAGTTCATATCACTAGCTCATTCATGGCAAGATCAATTAGCTTGATATAAACTCGCCCATCGTGCGCCCCCAATTATAACCAAACCTTATACCCAATCTTCCGTGGAAATTCAGAAGCGTTGATCAACCACTATTTGTCCCAATGTATTAGTCCCAGCGGTTTTGTACTGAATAAATTCTGTCCTTCCCTTCCTCTCCAAATCTGATCTCATGCATACCCCATATTGTACAGTTCACAATCAAATTATTTATAAATATTTGCAGGCCAACAAATAGTGGAACAAATAAACCTATTATTTTACCGTATATGATTTTAGTTTTATTGATCATATTTGCTTTGGTCAAAGGGTCTACTCAACAATGTACATCCTTTATTCAAATTGCATGTTCACGAGACCTTTACTGTATATGATTTTAATTTTATTGATCATATTTGCTATGGTCAAAGGGTCTACTCAACAACGTACATCCTTTATTCAAATTGCATGTTCACGAGACCTTTACTGTATATGATTTTAATTTTATTGGATCATATTTGCTATGGTCAAAGGGTCTACTCAACAACGTACATCCTTTATTCAAATTGTTCACGAGACCTTTACTGTATATGATAATAATTTTATTGATCATATTTGCTATGGTCAAAGCGTCTACTTAACCCCGTATATTCGGATGGTCCTCTTGTTCACGAGACCTTTTGAACACCAGGTTCGTGTTCACCTCATACACAATCTTCTCCAATTGTTATTGTTAAAGAAAAACACAATTGTGCTAATTAAAGTCGAAACCGCGTAATTACGAACACAATACTATCAATATCAAATAAAAAAATACTAGCAATAATAATGAATACAACAACGATAGTGGCAACAGTTGTAAAACAGTAATAGTAAAAGTAATAACATAATAATATAATAATGATAATTACTAATAATGCTAATAATAGTAATGATTTATCTAAATAAAATAGCAAATACATATGAGGAACTTGTACAGCAGTATGACGCAATAGTTTGGGAGTATCAATATCCACGCCCTCAAAGTTTTTCTACTTTATTCCCAGGCAAATAAATTAAGAGATCTCATTAAAGTCAGAGTTAAGATAGAGTGTTTCTTAAAGGCAGTACAGTGATACTCTATTAAGTGAAATGCCGCCAATCCAAATCAAAATGACATCCTCTATTTATCGGACACCCTTAACGGACACCAGGAAAACTCTCGAGATTGTTCGCTGACATGATACTGACATGTCCCACCAACCTTTTTACTAAGAAGTTAAAGTTTCCACGCTTTAAGCGCTCACTGAATAGGACACTTTATGGCGTCATTTACGACCACTATACCAGAATCCCTTGTACACTTTCTTTTGTTCACTTGATTAGCAGCAAATGTCTTATTCATATGAGGGAATGCGAATTTGAATAAGAAAGAAAATTCGAGAAGCATTTTGATAGTGTTAGAAAAATGACGCCACCATGCGAACGGCCTATTGTGGCCTAAAAAAGACGAGAGAATTTTTACCCTTTTAACATTAAACTCGGCTTTCCAATTCCCCCAAACGACGTCATCACTTTATTTATCCTTCGATTGCTTAATTACTTCACTCCTTCAAAACGAGACTATTGCTTCATTATTCCCAGCTTGTAAGAATTCGGTAATTTGGATAATTGGCGGTCTATCTCCATGGCCGCGAGAAGTGGTGGGCATTCCGAAACCTTACACAACAGTGCCAGTTACACCCTGCATATCCTGACGTGGAGGCTACTTCTTGTGACGTAGGTATTATAATATCTATAATTGTCGACCTAAGAGGGAATTACATTTACTTCTACTACTCGAAGAGCCATTTAGGAGTGAGAAGCATCAGGGAATTCGAAATCTTCCAATTTGAAAGGTAAGTTTTCACTTCGTAAAGACATTGCAGACTGATCATAGAAGATTTTGTTAAAACACAATTAAGTTAAGGATGAAAAAAACCTACTAGATAAGTAAGATTTTTTTCTTCCTTTTTTTAATATATTTTTTTCTTCCTTCCAGTTGCATCCGTTCTTCAATACTTTCTTTCTTACTTTCTACTTTCGTTTCTTAGTTTTAAAATGGCGGGAGCCCGTCGTATAGCCTACACTCGCCGTATTTTTCTAGCTCTCGTTTTGACTGTCTCAACCATTTCTTTATATTGCTTGATTTGATTTTACGGCTTTAATTTCGATCTCTAATGACAAAGGGACCTGGAATCATTAATACCACTTCAAGGCTAATAACTTTAAGGTTTAAGTCAAAGGCGATGAATAACGTTTTTTGATTTTCGTAAGAACTTTCATTACTGATAATAAAGTAAGGGCTTTTTATACAAGTTCGCCGTTCAACTATTCTCTAGTTATTCCAAGTATATGTAATGACCAGGGGAAAATAAAGAGTGTTACTCGCTCGGATCTTCATAAGGAATCGATTCCTAAAAACCTTTCAATAGTGGTGCCCTGGTCCCAGAGGTTTCTCGTAGTTTTTGTTTTCTCTGGTACAAGAGTGGCCGATTAACTTGTAGAGCAGAGCCGATTAAAAAACTTGGCTATGCACTATTATAGTCGGTGATCCCATGATACATATGCATTGATTGTTCATTTTTTCTCTCAGCTTTTTAGATAAAATTGATACCAATTACCGAAAGATGAGAAGAGCCACGCAGTCTCTTTCAGAGTATCCAGGAAGAGTCGAAGCGACCTGGGCAATTAATAACACTGAGGGAGCATTTCAAAAAACGAAGTTACGAAAAACTAACTCTAATCCCGAAGGATATGCGTTGGAGGGTAAAGCGAAGCAAGACGAAGGTTTTGGGTATATCAACCCTGATCCTGATACGTGTAGGCGCAGTTCATCAGAATCCACAGTGGAAGTAGAATACCAGCAACCATCATTGTCGTACTTTGCTTACTTGGGAGACGAGCGTAATCGCCACCGAAAACCCTTTTTTGAAGTCTACAACAACTTCTCGAGGAGGAAGTCCATTAAGCCAATTCAGAACTTACAGATGATTCAAGAGAACGTCAATGGGAGCCCGACAAAGACGCAGTTAACGAACGAATTGACCGTCATGGAGGCTAAATTTGATGGTATATCTGTCAGTGAATTTCAGTACACAAAAGCCATAGACTTTTGTACATGCATGTGCTGTGTCCGTGGTTTGATCTACCACTTGACTAAAGACAGTGACAGCGAAGGAAACATGGAGTTGTGTTGTTGTACTGAACCAAGTAAGAACTGTCTAATTCAGTGGTCAATGATCGGTGTTCTTACAATCTTCATGCCATGTTTGCTACTGTATCCCTTTTTGAAGGGGGGCTTTAAAATCTATAAACATTTCAAGCGAAGTCTGAAAACGAAAGAAAAAAAAGAGAAGACTGTACATTATAAAAAGTAAACTAGCTTGTGATTTTTTCTTTATTTTTATTTTAATCCAGAGCTGGGAAAGTTGAGAACCCGGTGGAGAACCAGGTGGAGAACCCGGTGGAGAACCCGGTGAAAAACTAAGAAAAGGCACCAACAAAATATTTTCTAGTCGTCAATTGTTAGGTGCATCCGACATTAGAAAAAAACTTCTGTCTAGCCTACGTCTGTGATTGGCTAAAACTAAAACAATTGGCATGCAGGCACATGTTGAAATCGTTTCATTCTTAATAAAGATAAAAAATGCATACTGAATTCGAATTACAGAGGAAAAAATAACAAGACCCATTATTACGAAACCATAAGCGACTTATGTCAAGGATTTTGATTTGTTCTTGTTGGCAGTGTTTTTTAGTAATCATTACTTATCGTAGTTATATTATTATTATTATTTGATTATTCCGATTATTATCATCATTATCATCATCATCATCATCATCATCATCATCATCATTATCATTATTATTAATATTAATATCAGTGGTTAAAAACAGTTAACGGCTGCTCAGCTCGATTAGCTTGCTATACTGAGCAGCTATTACCTGAATCTTGGTTAAATAATACTATTGTAAAGCTTATTTTGTTATACATATATGTATATTTGTAAAATTGGTAATAAAGATACTTGTTGCTGTTAATATTAATATTACGGTTTTATTATTAAACGGAAGATCACAATAATGCTAATGTTTCATGATGAAATTAATATGTTTAAAAATTAATTGATTATTTGTGAAATATTCGCGAGTCTTCGAATGGCGAGGTAAATATCACCATAATCACTGAGCCTGAGGGGAATTATTGTTTTGGTATAGTTTTATACTTGAATATCAGAGAAAAGTCCAAATCAGATTTTAAAAACGTTTTAGGCCCCATCTACACGTATCCGGAAATTTCTTGATCCGCCCTGATACACGCTAGTGCCTAGTTACTTTGACGGATAGTTTTTCTCATTGAGCATGCGCAAAATCGTGTTAAACGTCATCATATTCGAAAATTTGCGGATACGACCGTCCACAAGTATCCGTATTCGGAGCGTTATTCTCATACTCATGAATAATTAATGAGGAGAAAACAAAGCAAATCACTACTGTGACGGTGGTTTGGAAATGTGTTCTTAATTTGCATTAAATTTTGTAAACGTTTTCTTTGATTTTCTCCAAGAAACATTCATGAGTTTGAGAAGTAATTTCAAACACTTGAGAGAGTTCTTCCTTCAATTTCCAAACACCTCAAAGTCAGTTAAAAAAACTCGGCTGCGCCTCGTTTTTTCAACTCACTTTTCGGTGTTTGGAAATCGGAGGAAGGACTCTCTCGCGTGTTTGAAATATTACTTCAAAAATTTCCACTCTGGAGACCGTTTTCTATATTAAAATCTAAAATTATTTAAAATTACACTAATAATTAATAATTTACTATAATGCTACCCATCATTCGTATCTTACCTATTTTTGTTTGTGTAAGTAATTAAGAAAGCGAACCCAATTAGCATTAAAGACATTTTATAAGAATAATAATTTAAAAATATATCGATCAACTGGAAACAAGACGTCGTATAAAGGGGAATAGATACGCCAGCTATTAGACATGACATTAGGTTTGTATCGTTCACATTACTTCAACTCATTGTTGCATACTGACTTCAGCTCCCCAAGACCATGATTCGATTTCATAGCGATGTAAAATTCATCTGAAACTCTTACCCGAATAAAAGCAGAATATAGAAATTAAGGGGGATACATGGACTAGTTGACGCGAGTTTGCGTCAATACGATGACTTGAAGGCTTTCTTTACGTAAGCGACATAAGACGATGACGAAAGTCAAAGCAAACAATATCTAAGTTTCCTTTTTCCACCAATGATAGCCTGAATGATAGCCTTCCGTCCAGAAGCGGAAATAATTTTCTAGCCTTTTCTTCGTTTTTTTCACTTACTCTCTTTGCAAGGGCATGGAATGAGGTAATTCTAATTAACTGAAATAACGAAATATAAATATCGTTTTTTTAAAATTTCAAATATATCACCATTCTATATCCCCATTATATACCCAGTTTTATCTGTATCTGAAATTGTCTTGGCTTGCCGTTATTTTGCTAGATTTTTCTTCTAATTAGAAATACATTTTTTACAGAAAAAAATTCAGCCCTGTAGCTGGAAACTAAAAAGTGTAATCCTTCACAGGCTGCTTGGATAAACTCTCCTTATAAACTCTGGCCAACACCTGTTTTCCAAAAACCTTTCTTTTGAAGTTCATTTTGGACTAAAAATATATTTGTGCTTTTTTAACAGGAATGAAGTATAATAAAAAGGAAAGACAAGCCATAGTTAAATGAACGCCTTCAGTTGATTTTGGATTTCATTTCTTTTGGATTTCAAAGCATGAACTACCCTTCTCCATTTTCGGCAAGTATTCTTGACCATCATGGAAATTATGACAGCAAAAATGAATATTTCTCACTTGAGTCGACAGACAACACAGAGCCTTTTCTCCGTTATAGTGAAGATCCTCTTACCAAGACTAAAAATCATGGTACCTCACTCAATAAGCCCAAAGATGGCGCCCAAAATAATGTCCGCTTGCTCGCTCCTAATCCATACCTCCACTGTAACGTAACTGATACTGAACATGTACCTCATGAAATGACTCCTCAAAAATTAAAAGAAAATTTGATACAGTACACTAGTAGTCCACTTGGAATCAAAGATCCAGCTCCACAAATCGCGAGGCTAACAGGACAGGAACTGAGGTCCAAAAGGTTTAACAGAAGGCAACAAGATGTAATGAAACTGGAAAATGATCGCGTGAGCGAACGTTCCTTAATCCCAAGATGTGAAGGCAGCGATGATGAAAATGGTTCTATGGCTTTTGATATTTCAGAATCAGTTGCTCGATACGTTAAGGATCCCCTTGCAAGAAATAGTGAAAGTCAAAAGACAACGGCGTCGAGGCGTTTGGAGGCGCAAAAAGACAACCAAAATTGTCGTAACTTTGTCAAACTGGAACCGGAGAAAAATGATGACGATTTTGAAGATGTGTTTCTTGCTAATCCGGCCTGCCAAGGTGACTCAACCGTCCCTACTACTGACGCTAGTAGGAAGAAATACTATGTAGATTCAAATACTTTGAATCCATCAATTGTGGTATTCAAGCCGAAACAAGACACCTCATCGTCCATGGTCATGAATGAATCGCATTTCCTGGATTCCTTGGATCATTCTTCAAGCATCACTTCAGAAGGACTCGGCCTCTCAAAAGAGAAAAGAGCAAATATATCAGAGAGTGGACTGTCCTACTTTTCATACCTCGGGGATGATTTCAACAAATCTTGCGGGTCACGAACAGTGTCATCAACGCAATTTATCTATTCAGGGATCCAACGGATGACATCTGTGTCATCATACGCAGAATCCTCAACTAGGTACATCAGCGATGTTTCATCTCCATCAAGTAACCATTCTCAGTTGGCAGCAGAATTTGATGGACCAGATAAGCTTGATCAAATCATTGACTATTGCTCCTGTATGTGTTGTATTAAGGCATTGTTTTACCATTGCACCAAAGATAATGATTGTGATAGCACCTACGAAGCCAAACCATGCCAATGTGAACAGCCCAGCAAAGATTGCCTGAAGCGATGGGGATTTCTCAGCGTATTAACGTGTTTCATGCCTTGTATGTTGTTTTACGCACCTTTAAAAGGTCTTCAAAAGGCAGCGAAAAGAACGAAACGATTTTTTCGGCGAAAGCGCGTCTAAATCTCTAAGTATAACTGATAAATATATATGGATAAGTATTCTTTTCATAGCTGTTTATAGATGCTCTTGATGAGGCATGAACAAAACTTGACAACGAGTCAGTTGATGGAGATTGAAGAAAATCCTAGAAAGATCCAATCTAGCGTATGTTCTTGGCTGCTACCTTCAATCATAAGGAATACTTAAAGTGTACATGACACGAAAAAATGTCATCGTTTAAAAAGTACACTGGTTTGTTAGTAATAATAAATATATAGCAATGAAATTTGTTTCAAAAGCTCATTTCTTGAGATATTAGAGATAATTAAGCCCAATTTGTGACGTCATTTTGTTGACACATACTCTAGATTCGGTATTAATGCAATATAAATTGTAATTCGTATAAAATAACAACGAATTGCATATTCTATTCAGCTTCATTTGATAGCTTACGTAGTACTCTCCAAATGTTGGAATACTGAAAAGTGTACTACCCGAAATTAGGATTCTACATTCAAAAATATTTCGTGTATTTAAAACTAAATCTGGAGACTTGTAAACAAAATGGCGTCACAAATTGTGCTAAATTTCTTAAATTTCTAGAGAAATACGTTTTTGAAACGAATTTAACCGTGAAATTTTTATTAATGCCAATAAACTACACATTTTTAACATTAAAATTTTTTCGTGTCATATGCTTTTTAAGACTGACAAAAAGAAGGAAAAGAGCATTCTTCATGTACTCTTATCATCTGCTGGTGGATGATGAGAATACGTTTTCTGATCTACATTTTATACTCAGAATTTCAATAAAAGATTTTCTGGAGAACAGTATTCGTAGCGAAATAATTGTTAATAATCGCAACAAAAAAGAAATCAAAGTAAATGAGTCCGAATGGGTAAAAATATCATGCTATGCAACATGGCGGCCACTTGCCAACTATTGCTTCATTATGAAAGTATATCATTTTTACCCATGTTTGCCATATCCGTTTAACCATAGATTTTCAGCGCCCTTCCACCTTGTTAATAGCTTTGTCAAGATTAAAAAAGTGAATAGTCGTTGCTTTGATTCTCTTCCTGCACTTGCTAAAAAACACTAAAATTAATGCTATGGTAGTCAAAGCAATTTGATTGCTATAGAAACAAAACATGGTAAAACGTCACGGTTGCTATGGTGAAAAAACGACGTGATATCAATAAAGGCAACAGTGCTGCTAAAGACAAAGCAACGGTAGTCAAGGTAATAACGTTCCCATGGGTACAACAAAGTAATGGAAGTAAATTCGTCGTTACTATAAAAGAATGATACAAGAGGTTAACCAAAAACTTAATAAGTAGTATGTTGCTCTGGTAGCCAAGGCAACAATACTACTATTATTAGTTCCCAGTACCTTTGCCTTCAAACTACCCTTCTGTTCAATTTGCTACGATAACCTAATCATATCAATCAAAATATCTGTTGGGTAGGACTAATTAATATGAAGCGATTTGTTAGCTTGGTTTGGACCAACCAAAATAAACTAGGTATGACACTGTATACATCTGGTTGTCCCTAAATAACAAGTAAAATTCATACGTAGAAAGGCTGCGCGAAAAGAATGCCCGCTAACGTCCTTAAAGTGCTTATAAGCCTTTGCACAATATTTTCAGAATTGATTCTTTAAATAGTGAATAGTTGATTGTGAAAATAATTCGTCATTTGAATGTCGGGTCTTTAAGATACGAAGGTTTTTATTCCCAATATGTTAATGGCTATGACGTAACATAAGGGATCATTTAATATACAACACTGCACTCGTTCTGGAATACAGTATTTTAAAAGCATCACCCTTTTACTCTTGACTCACGTTAAAGTTTTTACAAATTTGATTTCAAGAAATGTCCAGCGTTCAATATTAAAAGTTGCCACAAAATAACTCAAATCCCTTAAGTTACGTCATAGTCATTAACATATTGGAAATATAAACCTTCGTATCTCAAAGACCCAACATTCAAATGACGAAATATTTTCACAATCAACTATTCACTACCTAAAGAATCAATTCTGAAAATATTGTGTAAAGGCTTATAAGCACTTTAACTCACCAACAACAGCGGTAAATCCTACTTTAAAAAACTCATTAATAATTCATGAAGGAAACACAATAGAAATCATGACCGTGAAGGAGGTTTTATATCTGATATAGATTCGTATTCATTTGCATAACCTTTAACTTGGATTTTCTCTATCAAACTTGGTTCATTTCGTAAAGAATTCGGTACAATATGAGAACTTACATCATGAGTTTTTTAAGCCGTTCAATAAACGAGCAGATCCTGTTTATCGGGTATAAAACCACTTGGCTACACCTCGTGTTTTGTACCCGATAAAACACTCCTGCTCGTTTATTACACATTACGTACTAAATTTACCAAAACGTCCCGTCGCTATGGAAATGATAACGTAATAATGCAAAGGGTTTGGCTGCTGGTTGCACCCTTGTAACTTTTACCGTTCTATCTGACGTCATCATAATGAACGAAAGCTACAACTCAACCGTATCCATGGCAACTATGACGAAATAGGTCTTTGCTATGACGTTTAAAATCTATAAACACAACTCTAACGTACGTGTACCTTTCAATTTTTTTCTTAGCAAACTTTCATTTCTGTATTCTGGCTGGTGAAAGTGGTAAGCACCCTTTCTCCCTTTCCATCTTATGAGGGCTTGTTTACATGTGAAATTGTACTCTTTTTGTTTTACAGCTAAGGAGCAGTGCTCTTTCGTACCCCGTGCACTACCTTCTTGGTGTCTCCGCGTTGGTTTTCTAGTGCTACCTTAGCAGTTCTGCAATGGATCTTCTTGCGACATGGCCATGGTCAAACGAAGTCGTTCGTGTAACCCCAGGTTCCCACAAAATACGAGACGAGGCAAATTCCCCATTTCTGTCCAGTACTCAGTGCACGAAGATGATCCATCCTGAACCGCCACTGTTAACACTCCATCCAGCATCAGCCATCCATGGGTCATCAATGAACCCACAGAAGAGGAAGGTGGATCCTCAACACTTTCAGGCAGACTAACGCCCTTGAGTCTGTTAGAAAACCCTTATACTCCTTGTAGTTCTGTTGGAAATACATCCACACTATCGTATTTCTCTTACTTGGGGGACAACTTTGCAAGGTCATCAACAAGTAGTCCAGTCATGAATATAGGCAATGGAGTCATCCTCTCTTGCGCTTCGAGCTCCTTTCAAGGTAGAATCCACTCAGCTACAGCTAATAACTATCCAGAGGTGTTCGCCAAAGATGATTTAGCAAGAACAAACCAATTAATAGACTATTGTTCGTGTATGTGTTGCATTAAGGCCTTATTCTATCACTGCAGTAAAGGCAACCAAGAAAACGTTGTTAATGAAGAGAATATATGCTCCTGTGAGGAGCCTGGGGCTACTTGTATGATGCGCTGGGGGATTCTTAGCCTTCTAACTTGTTGCATGCCATTACTTGTGTTTTATGCTCCTTTCAAAGGCATTCAAAAAGCTACACAGAAATTGAAGCGTCGTTTTCGTAAGACGTCGGCACAATAGTCTCATTTCCAATGCTTGGATTCATGGACAGAGAAAAAGTTTAAGATTGAGAAGTTTGCACAACAAACTCAGCATGTCAACCATAGACAATTGTGTAAAATAGTTTTAAAAATATATTACTAGATATATTCTTCCGATCTTGTATCATGGAAATTTGGAGCAGGTTGCCAAAGTTAGCATTTATTTTATGCAAAAGCAATTCAATATTTAAAATCATTTATTAGAAATATCATACAGGTAATGAATTCAAATGAAGAGTTTTTTCAGGATTTTTTAACTCGGTGGATTATGGTAAAGTATAGACGTGCCTGGTGCACGGTTGTAAATTATCAAGACATCAATTGATGTTATTTGTAGCAACTTGTTTCGTTAATTATTTGCAGAAACTCGTTTCTTGTTTGCAGAAACTTGTCTAAAACGCAACAGCTCGTTTCTCGCTAGTAGAAACTCCTCTAAAATGCAGCAACTCGTTTCTCGCTAGCAGAAACTCCTCTAAAATGCAACAACTTGTTTCTTATTTATGCAGCAAACTCGTCGAGCATGCAGCAAGCCGTCAGTTTCGTATTTGCAACAAGAACTCATCAAGCTTGTTGCATTTACCTTATGGGTCACTGTACTTGCAAGACTGTATATAAGAATCAGAAACCTGAAAATGTTTTAACTATCCACAATTCCTTATGACTAGAAATTTCGACAAAATTTAAAAAGGCTGACTGAACAAGTGCAAACCACGAAGCATACATGCTAAAGAAAAACGAGTATCTGAAAACATGGCTTACCATGCTAAATCAGGATAACTACCTGTGTTTTCGAGAAATATAAGCAAAAATCGTTCTTACTTGTGAGTTTTAATACGAACCATTCAAACTGGCAGCCATATTGTAATGATCGAATTGAATAGAGCCTGTGCAGAGAAGTGGCTAAAATCCCCCAAGGGGAGAGGGTTGGATAATTTATCGACTCCACCTGATGCAAGCCCGTATTATATACTTGAAACCCATCACTTACTATATAAGCCAAACTCTTTCTTTTTTTAAATATCTTTTAGGAAAATTGTAATCAATTTTCTGTCACATTTAATCAATATTAGTGAGCTCTGTTTTTGTATGGTTTCTAGATTTTTCTCTCGTTATTTATTTATAATGTTTCCCCTTGCGGTCTGGTTTAATTATTTATGTGATAGTATTAGTCTTACTGCAAAATTCGTGAAAATAAACTCATTGCGGTCAAAGTATTTCTGCTTTGAAGAATTCAACATCAGGAACAGTTGTAAATATGATTTTCCAATAGGTCAAGAACTTTGTCAATAGGTCAAGAACTTTGTCCGCTGTTGGTAACATGGAAGTAGTGGTTGATGGAGGGAGAGAGGGAGGGAGGGAGGAAGGAAGGAAGGAAGGAAGGAAGGAAGGAAGGAAGGAAGGAAGGAGGGAAGGAAGGAAGGAAGGAAGGAAGGAAGGAAGGAAGGAAGGAAGGAAGGAAGGAAGGAAGGAGAGGACATAGTGGGAACGATTGGAGGCAGGTAAGGAGAAAAGGAATGAGGAAAAGGTAGAAAACGAGGGATATACGTAGGGAAGGAGGTAGGGAGGAAGTAGGTGAGAAAGGGAGGGAGGGAAGATGGGAAGGAGGGAGAGAAAAAGGAAGGATGGAGGGAAGGGGAAGGAAGGAAACAAACGGAAAGAAAACATGAAAGAAAAGTAAAAACGCGCAGAGAAAGTATATCCATACTTTCCGCCTTCGAAATCTTTATTCTTTTATCATACGACTTTTTTTTACAGTGCATAGTAATGAGTACAATCCCTTGATTACTAGATCTCCCATGGTGCTTGCACTGTTTCAAAATGCGTTGTTTTTCATAAAACAATATCATCTTTACCAATTTTATCAAGTTTCTTCGAAATGCAAACTTCCCGTCGCGGCAACGGTCTTTCAACACAGTAGATGATTCACTAACCAATATGAATAGTGAATAGTCATTTTGGAAACTATCAACCAGTGTATTTCTCGTTACCGCTGTTTCGCTGTTGGATTATTTGTCTCGGCTTGAAAACTGATTCGCGAATCACATTTTCTTTTCTTTTTTTAGGAACGAACCGTTGGTTGTCTTGCTCTCCTCTGGTGGTGAAGACGTTCTTTCGGAATAGAAATATCCATAGCGTCATCCATTATCTTTCAAATATTATTCAAATGAAGTCAATGAATATCTAATAAAATGAATCGTATTTTCTTTCCGGAAGTCTTTCCAATTGCTCTGAAGTGTCTTGTATTAATACTTTCCGCTTTATTCAACATTCTTTCTTCCAGTTTTATTTGAACTCACAATTTCGGTTATATTTTTATTCTTATAAATGAATTTGGATGTTAAGAAACAAGGTCATCTCCATAACACAACGTCGTCTGCTTATTCATGATCAAACGCTATTTTTTATGCATTTAAATCTAAACCTCTTAAAGATTAATATCGTTTTTGGACTCAAAATGAATAAAACAATTCTTCTCGTGCGCTATGAATTTTTTTTCTTTTTTGCAGTGATTCAAAAAATTTTGAATCAAGAAAAATACCTGCCTTTCGTAATAAAGAATTTATTTAAAAAATTGTAATCCGGGTAAACTACCAAATGCGCGAATTCTAGCACAAAGGAAATTCAAAATGAAAATTAAGAGTATCGCTAGTGAATGCTAAAATAACGCAAATTAGTGACAATTTGCGTGACCTTGATGTGAGGCACCTGTCAGTATTGAAGTCGTTTGAATGGATCCAAACCTTCACTTGATTTAGAAATCTCCAGACTTCACTATGGATTCATCTTGGCCTTTAGTTTTGAATAAAGATGTGGAAAATCCGAAATTCGGATTTTGCCATGACCCTTGATGTAGAGCAGCTGTGGTCGAGCAGAATTTCACCCGTTATTCAAATTTAAATTCACGTATACTTAAAATTATGAAAACACTACAAAAGTGATTATAAAGGTGTTGGAGTTTTTCTTCAAGGCTGTAATTTCTTTTAACGAGGTTACAAAAGGAAAAATAAGTTGCTATCTGCGAGCGAATTAACCAGTTATCAAGCATCAAGATTGAAAAATGAGCCACGCTCCAAAGTTCTCAGGGGTAACATGTACAGAATCTTCAGGAAGTCGACAGATCGATCATCTACGTGCTACGCGGTGAAGCAGGCTCTCTAGAATAATTGATCTGGACGATGCAATGAACAGCCTCAGTTTCTGCATAAACTAATGGAAAGAGAACTTTTGAAGAGTTAACTTTTTTTATAGTTTTTCAGCTGTTTATAGCTGTGTATTCAGCTAATGAATAAAATATACTATGTACACGCACAGATAGTTCTGCAAATCACAAAACATCAAAACCGCTTTTCCAGAGCATCCCGCTCCGCCTATAATTCCTCTTCACACTTTCTATTTATGTTTCTGTCTCTTTTGTCTCCTTTCTCACAGTATTCTTTCACGAAATGTCTACAAAATGAAGATAGATTTCTATGTTACAGAGAGCAGACGAAATAAAAGCAGTCGTCTTCGATCTGTATTAGCATCACGAGCCCCCATGACAGTTTTACACAATAAGGTTTACATCTTGACTCGGTGGTCGAACATGATTAAAAACCACAAAACTAAGGCTTTCAGTTTTGTTTAATATTTTAGCACACGCAAACAAAGCCTTGCAATTGCTGGATCAAGTTTTAATATGCTGTGTTGCTCGGCGTCGTCGCGGAGGTGTCGTCGTTAGTAAATAACATCAAAAATCGCTAGAGACAACTCGACGAAACTTTAAATCGTTAGTCTACAAGACTGGAATATTTACATGGAGATTCAAAGAGACAGCGGTTGTCAGTCAACAAAGAACACCGAGGCAATAATTCTAAAAACTAAAATCTATAGAAACAAATTCTTTATGAATAAAATTATTTGACATTGCAGGAGCTTGTTCAGTTCCAGGTTCTTTTCGTGTCCCTTGATCGGACATTAACATTACAAATCGTACATGAGCAGAACAAACTAACAATGGGTGAGGAATACTATACGACTAATATAAACATAGCGAAATAAAAAGTATTAATCAAACTTAGAAATTATACTAATCAAGATGTCGATTATTTATGAATAAAAATTGTGCAAGCGAAATCTTGTCTAATTCTTTAGGAACATTAGGTATTTAATAAGTTCTACAAGACTAAAATGTTTGCGTCGAAAATTATCTTTTAAACATCTTCATTTTTTTAGTCATTATTTTTTCTCATTAAATTTCTAAAATTCTATAAAACATTTTCCTTCGGCGAAAGATGTATACTTTAATTTAAATACGTGTGTTCCTCTTGCAAACATTTATCAGTTCGCGGAATTCAATCGCGCCACTTCTTGTGGGAGATTTACCTCACAGAACCTGGGTTTTCCAAAAGCTTCATAAACGAAGGATAACACTTAGCTCCGCGGACAAATTCTGTCTGGTTTATAGTCCCATTATTATCGACATCAAGCTTATCGAATAACTTGTTAGCAAATTTCTCCGGCGTGTTTTCGTCTCTAGGCAATCTACTTACGACGTCTTCTCCTGCGAGACGAAATATGGATCGCACGATTTCCAGCATCTCCTTTCTACATACCTCTCCGCTACCGTCGGAATCGTACATCTCGAAGGCCCAGCGAAGCTTCATTTCTTTTCCTCCGCGCATGATTATGGAAAGCCCTTGGATAAACTCGTGGAAATCTATAGTTCCGTCATTATTTTTGTCGAATGTGCGAAAGACATGCCCAGCAAATATGCTCGCATCACCTGTCTTGAATGCCTTGCAGTACAACTCACTGAATTTTGCCTGAGACATTTTTCCTTTCGGACATTTATCTTTGAAAGCGTTGTACCATTTTTGCAATTCGTCTTCAGTGAACTCGGTTGTCTTTCGAAGCTCCAAGACCTCTTCTTCGGAGAGCTTCTTCATCTTACTGCTTTTTTTACCCATCTTACTTCCTCCGGTAGCACTTGGCTGTCAATATAGCTAACTACAATGATCTCACTTATACGAACAACTGAGCCAAGTAAAGCACAAGAGATTCACCGCGATCAAATTTGAGTTTGTATGTATACATCCACATTGACGCCGTTGATTGGTTGCAAGTGAATTTGCATATCTTTCGTCTACAAATTGCCAATCGGGAAAGGAAATTCCTCTTTTATCTCAAAAGCCGAAATGAAGATATTATTTATCAGTATTTTTAATTATTAATTATTGTCATGGAATCTTCGAAAGGGGATGGTAAGAGTTACACGATCTTTAATAGCTTTTTTAAAATGTGTAAGAGTAAGAGTCATAATCTTGAGAGTGAAGCTGACACTAAAAGAATCATCATCAATATCCAACGAATAACTTTTTAAAAATTTTCAATCTGTCGAAGCTGACAACAGCTTTGAGTTTAGCAAACACTTAACAGTTTTTGATAAGAAGTTCATTTATCCCTCGTTGGAAACCATTTAATATTAATGAGAGGGTTTTCATTCACTACAAGCGAGTCTGAAACGAATCAAAGCTCTCGGTATGTGGGCTTTTTAACTGTTGGGGCTTGGATGCTGAAGTTAATCCTACAACATAGCTATACTTTACGTTACCTTCTTTGAGCTAAGCTGGTGTTAAACTTACTGATATAACGATTAGAAGGCAAAACAAATTAAGCTTGATTGTAATCTGCAAGATGTTGGCCTGTAAACCTCAAAACCAGAGCCAGTTTCTTTCGAAAAGAATTGAACTTGCGAACAGGCACCCAAAAAATTATATTGATCTTATACGTGATCAAAATATGAATCCTAAGTTATTGATGGTGCTTGTAAAAGGTGATAAATGGAGCAACTGTCATTTACGAGCTTAATCATGTCTGTGCTACCAGTTTTGACGTGCTCATATTTATTGTCCGTCAGTGCTTGTAAAAGTCGCTGTGGTTGGATGATATATATTCGACCAGTTAAAAACACTCTATAAGTATGTGGTTGCTATGCATCTTGTAAGACAATACAAAAATGCAATAACGGCAATACTCAAAGGCGTAAGATATCAGTAACTCCACTGAGTGCTCAACCGCATTTCAGCGAGAATACTCCGCTTAGAACGTGACTGAGTAGAGATTTTCTAAAGAAAGACTAAATAAAATCACTATATTTTTTCCGACTTGTAAATATTTGAAAGTATTCATAGCCATACTGCAAGTATCATCTGTAATCAAGACAAAGCTTCTAATGTTTCACTTTTAAGCCATAAAAAACAAGGTTAAATGTAAGTTAATCACTCCGTTTATCATTATTACCTTATCGAGGAGGATATCAGTATCGAAATCTATGCTATGATCATTCACATTAAAACTCAGATGAAACAACGCGAATATTTTCGAATAAATACTCTGAGCAAAAATTACCCCAGCGGTTAGTCTGGAAATTAATTTTTAGGACAAAACTTTAGGGAATATTTTGTTCCAAAAACTTTTCCGCAAAAAAATACTTTGAATTTTGCCGCTACTTTCCCATAAACAACACGAGAACTTTCCTCTTTCTTTCTTATTTTATTTGTTTTTTGTTTAGTTTTTTCGTCTTCTTCTTTCTTATTTTTATTGTAGAGTAGACATAAATAAAATAATAATTTATGTAATAATTCCCAAAGCTCACGTTCTTACTCATTAGTATCGCTGGTAAATTTTGACCGTTTTCTTTTTAAGATTTATGTTTGAACAAGTTTCGTTCCTGATGCTGAAACATTTTAAAATCAATTCTAGTAGGCGTAGAATTAAATGAATAAAACAAAATTCTCTGTCGAGAATATATAGATTACATTGGTCGATTCTAGTGATTATTCATTGCTCTGTAGATAGGAAACCGAGACTGAAGGGAAAACTGAATTACTTCTATATTCCCAGCTGCTAACACATAGACACAACTACCACGCTATGCATAACTTCGATTCAAGCCCTGCTTGAGGACATAAGATCTTTCCAGTCACAATTTGACTGCTTCTAGACATTACTTCTAGTTGTATTATTTTATGGGATAATGGAGATTTGGGCTGAGAATATGAAATATTTCCAAGCTAAAAAATTTCCATGGAAACCCTGATTTTCTCCTTTGAATGATCACAGCGTGTGCTCGACCGCAATGATGGCCTTCGCATCATACCATAAAAATACGATCTTTATTCAATAGAATAGAAATGAATTTCTCATTCACGAGATCGCGTGTTAGTTACTTTTTAAAATCCTTTAGCATTCAGAGAAACGATTTCGAGCACAGCACTGTCTTGTCACACTGGCGATAGTGTTATTGATCCTATTGTGGTTTGCTGATCATTCACACTTAAAAAGGTTATACTTGTGCAACTTAAGTCGAGTGCTTCCTCGGAGACAAGACCTCAATTTTTTTTTTTTTTTCAAAACAACACATATCTTTATCAATATTATTAGAAGTATCATTAGGGCTGTCGATGAAAAGCTTTTTACTCCAGACAATATAAACCTCCTTAGAGAAATCTTGGCAAATTTTACCCTCGCATGCAGCCACCCCATACACCCGCACCATTATTTTCCTCAAAATCTCGCCTGAAGTTTGTTTTCCTAACGCAGTTTCTCATTAACCTAGTAATAAGCGTTTCGGGAGGAAAATAATGATTAATTGATGCCTTCAGTAAACGTGATTAATATTCTGCCTAAGACGGTGCCCTTCTATAATATGTAGATATTGTCTCTGTCTGGTCAGGGTTATATCGATAAATCTTTCACTCCTCATTTTATGACTTAAATCACGACAAATACTCAAGGCTGAATGACATTTTGCGTCCAATAAACGGACGGTATCATAGAAAATATCTTTTATATAAAGAGAATGAGTTTTTCGATATCTGTATGATCATCAGATTGACTTCAAATTAAAGCCAATAAGAACTCGCCAGTGAAAAGTTTCGACTCTACTCGAACGAATGTTATTTTTATTACTCTATTTAGGCTATTTGTGCTTCTCATGTATGCATGAGTCTGATCAAAAAACAAAACGTTCATCTTGCTATAACTACCAATGTTTAATGGAAGCCGTTAATTAGGATTGGAATTAATTGATGAAGAAAGAGAGGTGTGGCTGGAATACGGATTTGAAATGATTTTGGTAGGATTTTGATATTAATTTAGTAGGTCGGGCTGACACTAATTTAGGAGGGTATAGATAGAATTAATAATAAATGTTTGGCTTTCTTAACATTAAACAGTAAAAAATGGATTCAGTGACAGCTCTCATAATACCTAAGGTATTGATGGGTTGCAAGCATTCCCAAGAGAGTCAAAAGATAAAAACATGGCGGCCATTGTGGTGCCGTTAACAATGGATGCTAAGGGGAAACTTTTGTTAATTGGCACCAAAATGGCCGCGATGACGTAACGTGCAATCGAAGAATATATAATAACATTAAACATTTAAGTCGTCGCTTGGGCGAGTCGAATTCTCTTTAATGCTGCATTACAAAATCGGTTGAAAAATGAAGGAATGTTTCAAATACGAGTTGCTGTATTCTATTGGGGTTTCAAAATCCGAGTGGAATTTGAAATTCCACGAGCATGCATTTTGAAACCCCAATAGAATACAGCAACTCGTATTTGACACGACATCTTATACTCTTTTTGTCATTTTTTATTTCAAAGCGGCAGTACTTTGAAATATCTCAAAGTCCGAGTAGTGGGACTTTTAAATGTTTCAAAGTACTAGAACTTTGAAATGGGTGCGGTCGTATTTGATGGGGGTTTCAAACTACTGTACAAATAAGCCGGAAACCCTGGTAGGTCGATAGCTCATGCATAATTAATGAGTATAAGATTAAAACTTTGCGTTGGACAAGATATAGTAATAAAGGAAAGAGGAGGTGAGCAACAAGAGAAAAACAAACATAAACACTGATAAGATAAAAATGTTATTGAATTATGTGGATTTTTTCGGATTCCACTTTACTCACGTGATACAATGCAAGATCAGATGCTATTAAGAATCAAATAAAAGTCCCAGATAACTTCCTCGGAATCAAGGCTCCAGATATCTACATATGAACCTCCCAGCGGACCACCGGCCTTTTTCAACGTGCCGAACTCTAAAGACATCTTGCCAAAGGCCGTGGGTGTGTATATATTCTAGCTTTATCTTTACGAAACCGTGGAACATGAAACGCTTTAAATAATAACTAGTGCGGTTGGAATATGGGAAAAGATGGCGCCGTGTGAGTGCGTCGAGAGACGAGTTTACTCCCTAATTATAAATGCCCAAAACCAATAGATTAGCGATGCTTATCTTTTTCTCTTCCTGTGTGCTATAGGTTTAAAAAGAAGAGCAAATAAACAATTCGAGATAAGTACTATTTCCTTAAAATCACTTTTATATCTCAACTATCTCTTCGAAACACACGAGAGTTTTTTGTGGCTTCAGTGTCCTGAGGTAGTAATGATCAAGTTTAATTCTGTTTATAATTTTTGATAATATACGTTGAAAATGTATAAGAGATTCCTGTGCCAATAAATACTAGCTCTTTCCATAGCTCAAACGAGTTCCTTTGGTTTTGGCGGGAACTTCTGGCGCCAAACTACACGCGTACATACTTGACCGATTCAGATAGATCGAGATTTTCATGCATCGCGACCAAGATATCGGCAAACTCTTTACAAGAAAACGTATCTTCATGAATCACATTGAGGACAGTCACCTAACTTACAGATCGAACCCTGAAACAAACTCTAGCTCTGGGTTGATCAATGCAAAGTCGGGGCATGAATAACTCACAAAAATTAAAACGGACTTGCGTTGGCCGGTCCAAACAAGGAGAAATGCAACGAAATGTACTCATATGTAAATCTGTATCAGTAGGATTAAGTAATTTACGTGGTCAAGTAACATATATTAACAAAATACGTAATTTATTTCCTTAAAAACGAAAGGAAATCGAATGAGTCAACAATATTCTGGCTCAGAGGCATAAAAGTTTCGAATCTACCCTTAACGTTAACGGTGTTCAAATCCCGAGACTCCGCCCACAGCAGCAATAACAGCCAATAACGAACTGAATGCAGACTGCGGCAGCGAAGTATAAAGTAAAAATGACAATTTAAAACTAAGCTTAAAAATGGGAATTTGACTGTGAGCAAAACTGAACCATCTTCCCAAAGTACATGATAAACTCACTTTGTTACGCGCAAAGTACCCATCTTCGGCTTAGTCGAACATGTTCTGTTTGCCCAATATTACGGAATTGAACGAAAACCGCTTAAAGACGGTCTAAATGTTCACATTTTCCATTTAGTATCAGTTCCGGGCACTTTGTTCATTTGTATTAATTGCTAAATACTTTTATCTGCATGAAGACGGAAAAACGGCTAGTTTTAGGATATAGCATCAGGATGTGAATGAAAAATAATTCTCTTTAACGATAAAGGGAGGCGTTTTTTTAAACCTTAATGGTATTTTGAAAGAAACCTTAAATCAAATAGTAGAAACACTTTAAAAGATAAATGACGTTCCAGACGTCATTACCCCAGAATAACAAACAGATATATCCCGAATCAATTAATCCTTTCAACAGGATTGCTTTCCTCAATTTATCATCAACAGTTTTGTCTTAACGACCGGCAACGAAAGATGATATATTAAACTCCCACACGAGATTATGTTCATACATTTTAGGCACGATTCTAAATACCACTGCAGCTAAAATTTGAGTCAATCTTTATACTAAATTCTGAGTTTAACAACGACTTGAAAAATAAACATTGTTGGAGATTTATTCACGCTAAAAATGGCTGGAGAAAATTTACACAAGATTTTGGTAATGTTAGATTTAGAGTTAATAACGTAGAATGAAATATTGAGGACAACAAATTCTTTACTCTCCTCTCTTTTTCCTGCCTTTAGGCCTGAGACTTTTAAGTCGATTAAAATATTAGAAACCCATTACTGAGTATTGCGTGATTTAACGGTTATCTTTTGAGTTCTGATAAGCAGCTTCACCGTTTATTATCAGTAACATTTCACGGATTCCTTTTTTTTTAAATGCAGTAGACTTGGAAATATTCCTGCTTCAGTCGTCGAAAGATCTAACTGAAATATCAAAAGCGTTACTTGGCGGATAAGACAAATTTCAAAACGGAATATTCTAAGGGGACCTGTCTTTAAAATCGTTCCTTGTATTCAAAGCTCTAGCACTTGCTAAAACTAATTTCTTGTTGCGGCTTACACATTATAGTGAAGCTGGGCTTTCCTGGTATAAAATGCTGCCATGGAAAATTTGCCGACAAGAGCTTTCTTCCATTTGCTTCTGCTTTTCTCAGCATTTTATCGCTAAATCTTGTCATGTTTTCAGTTTGCATGTCACAGTAACCACTGTTTACCCATAAAGTACCGCCCAGTCCCCGGGCAACAAATAAGAACCCAACCCCACTCGTTTCTGCCAGAGACATAATTCCAAGATGGCGGCGATTTCGTCCCTTAAAACAGCCCCACAATGCACTGCAGTGCCAACTCGACACAGGTTTTTCCTCAACCTCGGAGTGTCTAATGAGAATAGGAGATTTTCAACTCTGATCATTAATTTTCATTCAAATGCTTGAAGTTACGTCATTGTGTTCTTAGTCCTGTTGTCATGACAACAAAGGCGATAGGCGTAGAGGTTTGTCTGTTTATTATTTAACTAGAACAGTTAAGATAACACACTGTAACTGTTTGGTCTGTACATTTAACTTAATCAAAGCCACTTTTAAGGTTAATTTGTACCAATGGAGGCCGAGAAAACAACCTAAAAATATGAAAGGAGTTTGTCGTCCCCCATGACCAAAGGATTACACTACATTCAGTATTCAATAAAGTGATTGCCTCCCGGTTAAAAACAGGCGATAAAAGCTATGAAACAGAAGTAATGAAAGCATAGACCCTACGCAATGTTGTACAATTACCATTCCTTTGGTCAAAAAAGATTTTAACCACATGCAAGGTGTCTTGATCTAGATCTGCTGCGATAGGACGGCTATTTCTTTGTGATAAGACGATAAAAGCAAGTTGAGAAGCATATTATCACATATTTAACCAATAAAACTGTCCGAATCTCAAAGAACTTTGAGACCCAAAGAATACAACAAGCAGGTGCCTTAATTACTATAACCATAGTTAAAGCAATCAAAGTAAAGTATTCTTAATGACACATAATATATAAGGCTAATCTTGCAACTCTTCTCCACAATTAAATTGATTTCAAGTTTCAGTCGAGGATTTTATAGCCTTGGTGGAATCAGAAAAGGACTGCCATGGCAGTAGTGACAAAATCCGTCCCAGCTAAGCGACATATCTGTGTTTGGACATTCCCCGAAGGTTCTACACCAGCAGTAAGGGTACTAGTCGAAGAAGGAAAGATAAGAGCAGATAATTTGATCCGAATAGCGGCGAAAACTTTAGGAATATTCGAATGCAGTCTTCAGTTTTTTAGTCTTTTCAAAGGAATCGAACGTCCGTTACGAAAATACGGCAACAACGAGATGATTTATTTACCTTGTAAAGACATAATCTCGATACAGAGATGGTCCTTTGATGTTGCTAGGGAGAAAAAGCTCCTTAAGACAGACGCTGGTGCGAATCGTCTGTTTGCCTTGCAGTGCAAAGCTGATATCAAGGCTAGGCGGATTAAACCAAAACCCGAAGATATTCCAGTACTCCAGGAATATTTAAACCCAGAGTTTCCTTGTGAGAAACAGTTTGTTGAGAAGTGTCAGACGTTGTATGGGTATGCGTCGGTCCATTTTACCAACTGCACGGTACAGAACGATTTATCTGTTAAGGAGCTTAAACTGAGAGAGGGGTCTAGTTTGACCCTCATTGCAAACCCAAAGGGCCTCATATTCAAAACAGGTACGTCTACTCTTACTAATTTCAATATCAGTAAAATAATCTAGATTGATATGGATAGACGGATGGATGATGATGATTGATGATTTATATAACGCTTTTTCTATGTGGATATAATCAAAGGCGCTTTACATTGAGTTGAGAATGACAGATTGCTTTTGAATTCAATTTACAAGCATGAAAGATGGTTAGTATGAAGTGTAGGCACTGAGGGTGGTCACTGCCAGGGTTTCTTTACGTCCTCAGTGGATCTTTTACGTCCCTCCGATGTTGGTTACTAATGATGAGTGTGGAGAGATTGGACCTCCATTTAAAGTGGTCATCTAAGCCACTTGAAAGTCTAACCATTTGCAGATGTAATTACAAATGTACTTCATCCTCGGTTATCTTAAGACCCTGAGTGTTTGTGCGGCCGGGACTCGAATCACGACCTCCCGCACGAAACAGCCAACTGAGCCAACCGGTTGGATAAGAATGAAAGTATGGGTTGGTGGGTTGATCGATGGAATGGGGTGGATAGGTGGCACAGATTGTTTATTTTTAACTTTTTATATACATAGAAAAAGTGGTATTCTTCGCTCCTTGGAGGAAAATTCGGCGCTGGTCCCAAGTACAAGGAACCAGCGTCCATTTTGAGATTTTCTTTACAGACGAGATGAGGTTTGAATGGATCGAGGTAGAAAGTGACCAGTCAGCTTTCCTCATGGAAGTTGTAGCAGAATTTGTGTACATAATGAAGAAAGAATCAGAAGAACCGACATTTAAGCTACCAAAATGGTTAAAAAACAAATCGGAGAATCGTTTAACTTGGAAGTTGATTAAAAACGAGCTTTTCTCACCGAAGAAGGAAGAAGATGAGGAGGAAGAGGAAGAACCACCAGAGGAGGAAGAATTCATTAATCGTTTTGATAACCTCCATGATGAGGTGAGCTCGGATGAGGATTCAGATGACGAATTGTCAGCCACTGCATCGACTTCATCCAGGAGTAAACCCTGCTACAAACCAAGTTGATCATTAACTACACGTTAAATGTACTATATATGTAATAGGATTCAATCACATTGATCAAAATCATTCTTTGAAGAAGGGGTTTAACGGCCCCTTATGGGCCAAGAGAATGAAAAGAAAGGGATGCCACAGGGTAAAATATTGGGACCAATATGACCGATCTTGAAACACCCTTTTGCGAGGAAAGCGTGCGGGTTTATTGGCTCCTTAAGGGCCAAGAGAACAAAGGAAAAAGGGGGTGCCACAGAGTAAGATATTGGGACCTCAATTGTCTATGTAATGTTTAATAAACGAGCAGGAGTGTTTTATCGGGTATAAAACAAGAGGCGTAGCCGCTTATTGAACAGCTTAAAAAACTCATGATGTAAGTTCTCATCATGTACCGAATTCTTTACGAAATGAACCAAGTTTGATAGAGAAAATCCAAGTTAAAGTTTATGCAAATGAAGACGAATCTATATTAGATATAAAACCTCCTTCACGGTCATGATTTCTATTGTGTTTCCTTCATGAATCATTAATGAGTTTTTTAAATCTCTATAATCCAACTCTTTTACACAATGTTTTACTTTTAAGAAGAAACAGATGTCTTGAAGGTAAGAATTGCGAAGCCTGAAGAAAAGATTCAAAATTTTGTGCAAACTTTACCTTTTAAAAAACAATGTGGAAGATTTTTTTTATTGAATGAACCAGAATTTTAAAACGGCATTAAAGCTTCTCCAGGAGAAAGTATAAGCTCTTACAACGACAAAAGAAATGGATGCTAAAAGCTGTACACTAATATTATATATCATCATAATTGTTTGCTAACAGTTTTCAGTTCTTCACAAGTGAATACAACTGAGAACATACAAGCAAAAGCATTGCCAGTCTTTACAATTACTTTGGTGAATGTATGTATTCTGATTGATTCTCTAAATAACAATTGTACTGTATAGTGATAAAGGCAACAAGATATTGACCCCCCCCCCCTCCTTCCCCACTCAATTCCCAATTCACCTCAAAGTGGCATTAAGTGCAAAGAAATAAAATATTCTTAGAAAAGAACTGTCTTCAACTTGTCATATGTAAGAGGGCATTGTTGTGGCTTTCTCCAGATAAATGGGGCCTGAAGGAGGTAGTAGGTAGGCAAAGGGTTCAGAGAATACTGAACCAAACAAAATTGGTTTGCAAAATATCATGACAGTATTACATTGGCCTATTTTCTTGTTATTGTGAGTCGTTCTAAAATCAAAGTTTCATGGATTTCTTCTCTTGTGATATAAATTTCCTGAAGAACACTGAAGAACACCCTGTCTTGATTTAGTCATTGGCAGAATATTTTCCCCTACCGCCTTCTACCAGGTAGGGCCTTCTTAGCAGGGGTCTTAGAGGTTGGTTTCTTCTTGGTGAAACCAGATAAGTTTTTAGCAAACCAGTCTGATATGTCAGGTAAGTCCTTGGACTGGTTAAACATGTTCATTGAAGACTGCATTTCCTATCAAGCAGAAAAGACATCTTTTTAGGCTCAAAATATTATATTTCAGAATCACTAGTAATTATCACCCTTTGACATAATATGCGATGCGCATGGTTACTACATTTATCACTGCTTTCATTGCTACTGTATAAAATGTCAATTGCAACATCTTAATCAATTACACGTATATTTTAAGAGTACGGTTCCCATATACATTGTACCTTTCCATACTTTAACAACTTTTAATTGCTGATGGTATACTGATTGATCTGTTGTGATTTTTGATGACGACAAGTGAAGATTCTAAAGCCAAGGCCCCAAGAGATACTGTACCTAATTGCAGTCTAGATCATAGAAATATTGATCAAGCTTTAGAGTGAATGTACTTACTTTCTGTGTTTCTGGATCCGCAGAAGAAATGAGCCTGGGCAAAATAAGCAGCAACACTAGTGGCAGCACCATCATAATTATCTAGATATAACAATGTGGCATTAGTATCAGGCTTATCAATAAGATATCTTTGTTTATTAATATACAACAAGATTCTAAAACTAAAACTTATTATACATAGGTAAGACTGTATATAGTTATGGAAATATACATAACTTTCATGGAGGGGAACTAGAATTTTACATTTATGTAGGCATATGAAAGAAAAATATATGGAGCAAACATTTGTTTAAAATTTGCTTCCATTCTACTTTTTCTATTGGCTACCAGCCATCACTCATAAGAAAATGGACAATGATACACAAAACGACTAAACTAAAACTGATGCCGTCATCGTCTGGGAGAGAAGAAACATGATATTGGATATATACTTCAAAATAAGACATACAATACATACACTTTACAATACAAGTGTACTCAATAAACACCAACACCTACCTATTATAAAATAAATGGAATGATGCAAGCTAGGCAAGGATGGGTCACTAGATAATAAGAGTGCTGGAATGGTACACATAAAAGCTACATTCACTTACCATAGGGTTGAATAACATATCTTTAATATTCCATTTTTCTCGTTTCTCAAAGAAAGGTGCCGGAGCCTTGGCCTTGAACTTCAAGGGATATGCTACTTGTTCTACAGCAGAGTTCTGTAAAAAATTCACTTTACGAGCTCTGCTTTTACCCTTGGCTCGCCCACTTATATCCACTCTTACTGGTTCAAACATATAATTAGGTGACACAGCTTCCACTATGTATGAACCAGCTGGGACATCTCTTATAGTAAAGCCACCATCATGCCGTAAGAAACCAATATATAGACCACCGTCTACTAGTACTTTTGTTTCTGATACCCAGTCTAACAGTAAAATAACAGCAATAGCAAAAAATAAGGTTCAAGGTGATGACAGGGAGCAGAAGCATTGGATAATGAACTTTGCAGATGTGATGTTAGGGAACAAGAAGGAAAAAAACTACAAGATTCTCACTCAGTTTAGAATTGTGAAAATACAGTACTGTAACAGCAATAGCAAAAAATAAGGTTCAAGGTGATGACAGGGAGCAGAAGCATTGGATAATGAACTTTGCAGATGTGATGTTAGGGAACAAGGATGGAAAAAAACTACATGATTCTCACTCAGTTTAGAATTGTGAAAATACAGTACTGTAACAGCAAAAGAAAAAATTAAGGTCTAAGTAATAACTTAAGAAGGGTAAATCATCAATTGAATGCCAAACAAAGATGATAGGTTCGTACCAGGTGTAATTAAGAGTTGGCCAATAAGGAAGTAATCAAAATATAACTAGAAGCAGATAAGTGAACAATCCTCCATTAATAATAATGAATCAGGGCCTAGGTTTCTCTACTGAGAGGTAGTACTTTATTGTAAGTAATGGCAAAGTCAGAGATGATGTACAATTATTGGTCTATAAAATTCATCAAATCATTTAGTATCTTCATATGCCCATTTACAGTTTCTCTTATCAAAATTAGACTATCCCAATGCTAGAATTGAGGCCCTGTCATGATTTTTCAGTAAGTTGTCACTGAATTGTTTTGTGCTAAGTCATCATCATGCAGATTGAAGTTCACCTAAAACAAGCTTCTTTCAATAGAAAGCCACAATGAAAAACCTTAGGTATAGCTTGATAAAGTTTATATACGACAAAGGCTTACTTCACAAAAATACTGTAGCTGAACTACAATAAAAATATATTCTTTCAGGATATGTGTGCAACATAGTATCAGGGTTAAACTGATTAATTTATGTGATATGTATTTAATTTATGACTGTATATAAAACGATTTGTATTGAATGTAACCGTTAAAATCTTGGTAAAACTTACCCGAGTTTTTAGATCCTTGAATGGTAACTTTGCCTTCGATTTTATATCGTTCAACTCGTTCCTCCGCCGAAATAAAGCTGATTTGAATGATTAACACCAATAAAACCAACATAATATTATCAATAACACCTTCCATGACAAGATATTTTCCCCTTTGGTCGATGCTTGCTTCGTTTAAGGATTTTAAATATATTTTTTCGCAGTATTTTCGAATTTTTACAACTTGATTATAAAACAAAATGGCGTCTTTGAAAAGGAGGAGAACTGGGTCACGTTTAGTGCGCATGTACTGTTTTGATATTCCGCCGATCACTGAAATTGTTGGCTCATTTTGGATTTTATTTTCTTGGTTTTGAAGACTTTTTGTTTTCTCTCTTCAAAAATGCTGATATAAAGAGACACGTCGAGAATCTGATTTTAAAAAAGGTAATGTTTAAGAACTGCTTCAAAGTTTATGCGGCTGGAATATCAAGAATCACATTAAACCACAGGTAACCCAATCTTAAGACATTTTTGTTTGAAAAGTATCATAGTTGTCCTTGACGATTCCGAGATCCTATCGAATTGATCATTCTTTCATAGTTCATATACATTTGATTGTTAGGTCTATGCATGCATATATATGTATATATGGTTTAGAGTGTATATATGGGTATACATATAATATGCATGTGTGAGCGTGTGTATATACAATATGTATATGTACACATGCATATCATTTTATACATTTTTGAGTTGTCATCGATGATTTCTTACCTCATATTATTTATTCCAGTGCATTTCTAATGTATATATATATAGTTTTTCCATTAATGTATTTTAATCTTATTGTAAAAACCACTGAGATTGTATGCTTATACGCTTTTCAGAACTATTGTTACTATTATTATTTATTATTATCAACTATTGTTATCATTATTATTTATAATTATCATTATTATTTATTATTATTATTTACTGACTGTGCAGGACAAGTTTAATATATAGACAAAGTTTGCATTTTTACTAGAGAGTTTGAAGAAAAACAGAAATATTAAGCTACAACCAATAATTGTCTGGATGCTAATGGCTTGCACATTGTAATTTTTCTAATCTTACAGAAAGCTTTTCATGGGTGAAAGAAAATAAATGTCTTGCCCTTTTAAGATATCTCACATGGATCATCTTGTGCTAACAGTCCAAAGCATCCCAGAAACAGTGCAATTCTACAGCAAGTTGCTCGGAATGGAAGAAATATCTTTTGGTTTGGATAGAAGCGCACTTGCCTTTGGAAACCAGAAATTTAACTTGCATCAAAAAGGCAAAGAATTTGAACCAAAAGCAAGAGAACCAACTCCTGGTGCTATAGATATTTGTCTTATTACTTCAACACCTATAGCTGAAGTACAGAAACATGTTAAAAGCTGTGGGGTTGCTGTTGAAGAAGGGCCAGTCAAAAGAACAGGAGCAAAAGGACCAATATTGTCCATCTATTTTAGGGACCCAGATGGAAATTTGATTGAAGTTTCAAATTATCTAGCTTAAACTTTTTAATATGTACAAAGATTTCAAAGGTTTTGACAATTAAATACCTAGTAAAGCTTTTAATTATACATGAAGACATAGAAATATAGATAAGTTATAGTGCTTGGGAACGAGGTAATTCGGGGCAAAAGACTCTTGGAATTAAATTCGGAAAAATTAATTCCCTACTCGCTGCGAATTGATCCCGTGACCTTGGGAATTGTACTACCGATGCTCTTCCAGCTGAGCTAGAGGTCAGACTGAGAGCAGGCCGGGGTGAAATAGATGTTAGGTCGCGTTAATTATGATGCAAAGATGAGAATATGAAGATATAGAAATGTAGATACGTTGTAGTGCTTGGGAACGAAATTATTATCCCAAACATTTTGAGACTTATCAATTAATAAGCCAATCAAAGATAATAATTGGATAATGTCAAAATTATAGGCAATGGGTGGCATGCTTGTGCAACTTACTGGAATTTTCTTAAACATCTCTATGTCTGCAAGCTGCACTCTGAAATATTTTTTTCCTGCAGTCTATCAAACCTTATCAGTCTGTACTTTTGACTGGCGGCAGCAAAAAATTTTCAGCGTGCAAGTCAGAGACACAGAGTTCGCATGTTTATGAAAATTGCAGTAAATTAACATCAATTGAATGGATGGTAACCATTAGATGATCATTCCCACGTAAAGGTAAAGCTTTATTTTTTTCCACACAATGAAATTCTGGTAAATAAAAACTAACAGGTGGCTGTTCTGTATATGTGTTTCACACTTCAGCATTGTGAAAGGATGGCAGACTGAAGGTTTGTTTGTCTCTCTGTAATCTTCTAAGGAGAGTAACGCTTATAGGCAGACGTTTCTGTAAAATAAATCAACATCCAGTGTTACAGTAGCATTGAACACTTCCTTTGAAATATTCTACAACACTGGCGATTTTAATTCGAAGCAAAATTTTTGGAAATTTAATTGGGAGAAAGAATGTCCATCTTTTACAACAAAGAAGGTAGAATCAAATTTTCTTACCACTCCAAGATGATGATAAGGAACCAATCCCAAGGTCGTAGCTCAATGTACTAGACAATGGCTCAGCACTCTGAGGGCGTGAGTTACTTGGCGATTCCTAGGGAGATGAGAAATGTCATGAGTGGGGTTCATCAAATGTGTAAAAATCCGTAGTGTTGCAAGTCCTCCCCCCCTCCCAATCCTCATGTTTAAGAGTCGCGGAAGTCTACCTTTCTTGACTTGATGGCCTTTATTCTTCTCGTCACTACTTCTCCTTTTGCAACAACCTTTGATTCTCTCATCAGAGCTGGCCATACAAAGTGATGAACTGATGTGGCGCTGAACTCGGAGTTGTACGCTCGTCTGTATCGCATCTCGTTTATCATGTCTCCTTCGAGTGCAATCGCAATGTCTACTGGAGGCTTTAGAGAGGTCAAGGACCACACGACACGAAGACATTGACGTAGGAATGGCACGTATAGCTTTTCGTTGTACGGGATATGTTGGTTGATGGAAGGGTTGCGATGAAGACATTTGATGACTTCCTGCAATTATGTTTGTAATTTTGTGCAATTTTAGGCATTTTATATCCAAAGCCGACTGAGAGAAGAGAGCAGCATAAGAAAGCAAGGAGGGGAATGGGAGGAAGGAAGGAAAGAAGAAAGGAAGCAAGGAATCAGAGAGCAAGCAAGCAAGAAAATAAAATAGGAAGTTTGTTGGAGCAAGGAGATAAAGGAAGGAACTTACAGGAATCAATGTTTCCACATCGTAGTTGTCGCCATTCCTCGACAAGTAGCTTTCGATAATATCATTGGTTTGCCGAGTGTCCATTAGACTGCCATGTGTCGGTTGCAGTGCTTGCTGCACTTTCTTGCGCATTCGACGCTGTTCCGACTTGCACACCATAAAGCATTCCTATGTACAGCCAGAAAATGTTTAGTCATTCGTTTGCTCATGGCATGCGATAACAAACCTCACAAATACAAGCTAAAAGAGTTTGTCTCCAAAAATTAGCGGTAAATTCGAGCTCTAACAATAAAACTTGGACAAAAGTTATTGATAAAGAGGTTGCACTAACACGAAGAAAGTCCTTTACTTACCTCTATGATACAGAAGATCAAGCGCTCATTTGTGTCTCTATTTGCGAGTCCTCTTAAAGCGTCCATTACTTCAAGGCGTTCGCTGCCATACAGTTCTGCAAATCTCTCTAATAACTTCAAGGTACGCTCATGTGGAAGAATGCCATCGGTGAATGGCTTGGTGATGACAGGAATGGGTTCTGGTTCGACATCTAAGATATGCTTCTGTAAGCTGAAAATATGGGGGGGGGACATTCGTGAGGTAACTAGATTGACTGTAAACCCATTCGTGAGCTCGAGAAGAGCAAGTATGCTTTCGTCTTCTTGCTTTTTCTTCTTTGTTCGTTTCCTGGCTTTGCTTTCGCTTTGTTTGCTTGTTTTGTTTGTTCATTCGTTTTCGTTCGTTTGCTTGTTAGTTTTTTCACTCTTTAATTTCAGGTTCTTGTTTCGCACGTTAGTTGCCTGAATGTTTTGTCAGTTTTGCTTATTTGTTTAGCGGGTTAAATGACAGTAATGGTTGTATACGTCATCACCACCGAGCAACAGACAGACACATTTACTTCCTTTCTATTTTACCATTTTGAATTCCTAACCCACACTGCGTAATTTCTAGCCACAGGTGCTAATTAGCACACGAAACAATTAAAAAGTCCCATTAACAAATCTCCCTTGGTTACGCTAAGCTCAGCACAGACAATGCCCTTGACAAGAAACCACTCAACTCCCTCGCAAATCAAACACAATTTAAGCCCAATGCTTTTCTTAAGTCTAAGCTGTCAAAACACACCGTCCGTTATCCACTTACCGCGAGTGAAGATTAGAGTTCTCGCGTTTTAACTGGTCGGTCTCATCCTTGACTTGTCGAATTTCGTTTTCCTTCGCAGCCAAATCTAAAGTTGTACTTGCTAACCTGAATTACGAACCGTAGCGATGAAAAATAAGTACATAAGTACAGGAATGTCACAATTTACAGCGCTGACATGTTTTTTATTTTGCTTGCTTAAAGATTAAATCACAAATAACATCAAAGGTCTAAGCTAAGCAGGTCTGAGACGAAAATGTCCCGAAGTCGGATTTTTGATGGATTTTGACAGAACAAAAGCCATCGTGTTTATGAATAGAAAGGCCTTCTTCTTTATCATATTATTGAAATTCTTTATTTTGTTTGTACATCACAGGATATAAATTAATACATTAATCCAAACGTCCGTCCTTTTACTTACGTATTCTTCTTCTAATTTTACGCAATTAAGGCTAACTTTTGCACCAATTTCTTTTAAAGAATTTTGAAAACGGTTTCGCATGAATTACGACTAGTTTATTTCTTAATCTTCAGTCATACCTTTTTTCCAGCTCGCTATACAAGCGATCATTCTTCGCATTGTCTGTCACTTTAATAGTAAGTCTCTTTAAATCTTGTTCGCTTTCAGACAATCTAGATGAAATGATTTAGGATCTTCATTATAAGAAGGTAAAGTTTCATTTAGAAAAGGAAGGGAACACTGAACTTGACATCTTTATATTGAGCTGCATTGTCATCACAAATTATATAAAAAATTCTCCTAATACTCGATATTGACATAAAGAAATATCTTATATAAATGGCTGGGAATTCAATATAAAGATCAATTCGTACAAGGCAATAAAAGTGTCAGTGCAATGTAAATTAACAAAATGAATTGACGATGCTTTTTAAACATGGAAATGGAAAATTGACGTTCTGGGCAACGCGCAGTCAGAGATGAAAGATGTTTGTTTTAATATGACAAGAAGCGTCCATGGAAACCAACTTTGACAAAGTGGAAAAATCTGGGGTTGCTTTGAAATATATGTAAAAAAATCTTACTTGGGATCAGAATTATTCGGTAAGAAAAATCAGTGTCTAACGGAGTGAAACAAAGGTCTTTCTGATTGGCAAACTAAGTATAAGCGCTGGATATAGACATGATGGAATAAACCGTTATGTTTTGAAATTCAAGAGAAAAAATACTTACTTCAGTCGTAGTTCACCAGCCTCCCTTTGAGCTGCTTTCAGGTCTTCCTCCAACCTCGACAAGGTCCGTTCATACCTTTCTCTCACCAACTTCACTTCCTCCTGCGAATCTTTGCTCAGGAACCCACTAGAACCCAGCCATGGCAGAAGTTTCTTCTTCAGTGGTTCAATCCCTCCGTACAGGCCACCCTCCTCACTACAGAGGTACATTAGGCGAAACAATTTTGTTTGAACAAGAGCGCTCTCTTCAAGGAGCTCACAACAAATGGACATGGTTTCTTCACATGTGTAGCGGTAGCTTTCGTCAAATAAAGTTACCAGGCGACCATGGAGTGATTTTAAGTCTCCACTCGTTATGAGACTGCTGAGATAGCCCAAAAAACTTGTGCTGGACATTTGTGCGATGGAATTTTGTCTCCGGTATGGCTTTCTTTTTCTTGTCTTACAAATGTTTTTGTGTATAATATGATGGCACTGTGAGGTTTAAATGAGAGGCCCTTATGTTGTTAATGACAGGCTGTCCGTTATTAGTGGATTCTTTTAAAATCTTCGATTACCATAATACTCTGCTTGTGTTTTTTCGTACTTTACTCGTGTCTAACACTTATGACAAAGGTCATTCTCTAAAAGCGTCAAGGTAAATACCTAGCCACCAGTCTTGCGCATGCGCATGCTCATAAACTGGACGAGGATAAAATGAGAAACATTCATTCACCTGCATTCTTTGTCATGCACCTTTCTCGTATCTTAGATATCTTTTTTCTTGTATGTATGCTATCTCTATAATACAACGGATTTTCTGTGATGATTAAAAACTCGAAAAACTAAGGTTTTGAAAATACAAATTTCACCGCAAAAGAAACGCCTTAATCAACCTTACATAAGGTGAAGCCTTTGAAACACAGTAACACAAATAAAATAAGATAAATAAGATAAAAATGAAAGAAATACATGAAAAGGAAAATGATCTAACAAGAAGCTATGCGCAAGCATAGGTAGATCAAAGAAATATAACTTGGACGAGTATTTCGTTGCTCAAGACGAATAGGAAATGGTCTGAAAAAATACTGAAGATCCATTCGATGATGCTCCATCCATCCAGTCTGCCCCATCAGGTGAATGAAAATACTGCACATAGCACCAATATATACCCAACCATCAACAATCATATCTCAAAACATTCGATCTTTTAATCTCGATTTTTCTCGTATAACACTAAGAATAGTAATATACCTTCATAACATACCTTCGCTCACCATGTTTAACAGAGTTTCTTTAATACGAAATAATTTACATGGCATGAAAAATCAAAATGCCACAACGTCACTTCTCTCTCTTTTTTCTATCTATCAACTACATGTAACCAGCAGACGGATTGAACTCTCTCTTCAATCAACAAATTGAATCGTCTGTCAAACTATATGCACCCCGTGTAGCTTAATGCGAAGTGTCAAAAACCTTTATACAACTTTATTTCATTTTGCTAAGCAATGGTTTCTTTTCTGACGGTATAATTTACTGCGATTTTCCATATTCTGCAAACGAACTCAGACATTTTAACGGTTTATTGTGACATTGGTTTATCACTGCCGCCAGCCAAGAATATAAAGGGTACACCGACTGATTATTTTTGATTGACGGCAGCGAAAAAAAATTTCAGCGTGCAGCTCGTAACTACCGAGTTTGTAGAATTTTGAAAACTGCAGCAAGATAAGTAAAAATCACCCGATATTTGACTCGCTACATAAGATCATTTCGACCAACTCTGACCTAGCGTTTTGCTACAGCTGAGCTTGAGAAAACTGGCTCCTTTGTCTTGCAACCATTATGAATGGAGGGCGAGTGTACAGAAGATTTTAGTTCATCGACATTTGAAGTCAAAGACCAAAAAACTTCGAAACATTAAGGAAAAAACACGCATATGGAAACTGAACGCCATAAAGAGAGTGACAAACCAAATCAAAACACTTCAATGTGTTGTTACTGACGTTACTGTAAAATATTATTATTTCTTTGAATTTTGTGGGTTTTTTTAAATAGATTTTACCTAGACATTTTTCATCTCATTTTATTCATCCTTGCCATGGATGTCGAATAACTTTGCCAACTCATTCAAATCATCCCAGGCCTTTCCTTCTTTGATTACCTTTAAATAAAAGACATTGAAATTAAAAACATTAAAGTGATACAAGAAATCACGAGACAAAGCTAAAAAAATCAATGTGATTTTTCGCGCGCTTTCTCTTTGATTCTGATTGGTTAAAAAGCGTAGCCAGCACACGTTCATATACAGACACGCATTTTGTAAACAAACCATATACTCTCATATTGTATTTAGCTATTTTGTTGACACAGTGTTGCTTGAATCCTTACCTTTCTAGCGATTGACATTTTATTGAACACATTCCACAGGACCACACCAACAACCTTCTTGTCTTGCATGTAGAACACCACCCCTTTGGTAAACTCTTCTTTTTCCTTTTCTGTTGGTTCTGCTTTTGGGATTGTCACTTCTTTATATTTCTTTTGTGTTGTTTGTATTTCGGCAGCCTGACAATAGATTTTTTATTTATTTGTTTTTCTCCCATGGAATGAAGCCACAGGTTTGTTAGTCGCTGGCTTTTTTATTCTCTCGTATTCAGTCTCAGGTTGTCGAAACGTCAGTCATCACCAGCAACAGCCTTTCTCAAGACTACACTCCCCCGGACGATCACACTTCACAACAAAAATTAAAATAGAGGTTTTGCACCATCACGCGCCCATCCCATAATACGACTGGAGCTGCCTGCGGTTAGATGACAGAACAATAAAACCCCTTTGCTCTTGGGAATTGAATTCTTTCTCATGTAAAACGATTGTATTGTTACTGCCATCTAACAAGGCTGCCGTCACGTGGTGGTGCAAAACCTCTATTGGTTATTATTTTCATCTTCTCTCGCACCATTATTATTATTCGTCTACCATGCGCCGATTCAATACTGTAGTTACCTTTTCAGTCTCTGAGCGGACGCCTTCACCAGTAGCTTCTACAACAGCTTTGGGTGTGTCTGCCTTTGTAGCTTTCGCCCAGACTCCTACAGTTGGCAGACCAGAGTCAACTAAACCAATGGCTTCGTATCCCACTTCCGGGCCTAAATCACTCCTGTAAAATAAATTTCAGAAATCTTCGCAATACCCATCAAAACTGTTCTTCCCCTTGTATCACTCCAACTGATTCAACTAAAACAATGGATTCGTATCCCACTTTTAGGTCTAAACCTAAATTTTTCAACACCTTAGTGGACTGATAGCTGCCCCTTGAGGAACTCCAATAGTAGGCCGAGTAAATAAGTTCAGTGGGTGAGTGGCCACAATAAAAGTAGAGGACCCATAACCGTTCCTTGACGATCACCATTATACATGAGCTCTGTTTGCAGACTAAACAAGTAATTATAAGCAACGTAAAATAAAATACACACTAACCAGAACATGGATTGATGCCAGTAATGTTTACCCGCGCCTGTCATGTTCTCCCCGGCAAGTCTACCGCTGACCACTGCATGATCGTGATGCTCAACCCTCCTACGTCCAAGATTTGGATCATAGAAGCAGGCGGCATCTCCAGCCTGTTAAGATAAAAAGAGAATCCATAATGTTAGAGCAGAATTCACAAATATATTTCCTAACTTTCAATCGATCCTTTTAGCTTTGTGCTTATGTTTCCCCAGGCAATTCAGAACATGTGTCATTCCCTTGAGTATCATTTCTTTGTTTAAAGATTGCGCATGACAAGACAAATTGATATGGATTGATATAATGGATATAACTCAAACAAAGAATCTGATTCTTAAGACAATGACACGTGGTCCGAAATGAAAAAAAAAATTAAGCCAAAGCTAAAGCAATCTATCCTGCAATCATTCCCTAAAAAAGGGATTATAACGTGTCAACAAAAAGCACCAATAATTTTTTCTTGCTAAATTCATCCAACATGGCAGCCAGAAAGCCAGGAATTACTCACCACCCATATATTTGAACGTGCTTCTAATTCTGAGTTGACGTGGAATCCACCAAGCTCCCTGTCGACCTCTAGGCCAGCGGTCTTCGCAAGTTCGACGTTGGGGCTCAGTCCAACAGCTACTATCACGTGATCAGCAGCAACCTGAACATTTTTTAAATAAAATCATTTTTTTGTTGAGCTATCGAAATTTCAAAAGTTTAAATTCATTACTAAATTGAAAGACCATTTGTGTTGGTCAAGACAGTTAAATGGCTTCCATTGTGCGCCAATCAAAAAAGCGAAAAATGTGTGTTATCCAATCACAGTGCTAGAAATGGAAAACCTTTTGTAGGTCACCATAGTTCCCCCTAATATGCGTTTTACTTTTGGTATGTTCTTTTTTCACGTTCATTGAAATTGTTACCTTATCTCCATTGTCCAGAGCCAGTTCAACCTGTCCATCTTTTGAAGATACGTTCTTTATTTTCACTTCTGGTACAACATATACCCCTTCTGCAATACAATAAACATACAGGTATACCCTTTCACACCACAACTTTAAACATGTTGAAAAGTTGTTTAGTTTAAGCAGTGACTGTTCACACCGTATGCACGGCTAAGTAAATCAGTTTCAAACCATCCTCAGAAAGGTTTCAATCTTGTTTAAAAATGGCAGCCAAACAAAGAAGAATGCAGGATTATTAATAACTAAACAAGGTTACGTAGTTGGTGTGAATGGGGTAATTATTGATATGAAAAGAAGTCGAAAAACGTTTAAAAACTACAAGGTCACGAATTTGAGGTGTTCTTAAGTTTCTTACCATTTTTAACTTTGTTCGTAGTCCACTCACTCAAGTATTTGGGCAAAACTTTGGCCATGTTTCCTGGGGAAACAAGGTTTGATAACATATTTAGCACTACATGCAGTATGCAGATATGTTAGGCTATATTCTTATTACAAAATACAAACACAATCTATACCTTTTTCTGGGTATATTTGGGTAACACCCATGTCACTTGTCTTTGCTGTTGAATTATGAAATATTTATTGAGATATTTTGATAAGTGAGACTTGTATGGAAAAAATAATCAAATGATTTTGGATGAATTATTACTCATCCTTGGTAATCCAGGTTTAAAATTTTGCCACTTGTTTCTCACTTCCAGAAAAAACGATCTCTGGACTCAAGAAACGAGTGAGAGAACTTTACCCCTAGGTTACTGAGGATGATCAATACTAAGTTGTTTTACCTTTATGTCCAAGAGCACAAGCCAACTCACTGCCTAAAAATCCTCCACCAACTATGACAATGGATTTGGCATTCTTGGTTATCTTTTCCAGTTCTTGGAAATCAATTATCTTTAAGAATAATAATAAATAAATATGATTAATGAAACTTATTAAATTTAAAGAAAAAGACAACTTCAGAGATTAAGATTACAATTAAGGGGGACTAAGATTTTATTAGGACACAGTTTATTGTTCATAATATGTACTTATTGACTGAATGGGAGGGCCGTACTGAAAAATATTTGGCTCGAGGTGATGCCGTACAAACCGAGGACAGCAAGGTCTGTACAAATGACTAAGAGCCAAATATTTTCCCGTACAGCCCAACCTAACTCAGTCAGTAAACATTTTATAATATGACCCTAAATAAAAAAGATATTTTAAAAGTTGCACATTATGTCAATATGGTCGTATTATTCGAGAAGGGCTGTACGGATTCCTACGACCCTGCTCGCTCAAAGCCATACGGCCCTGCTCACACCATTTTCCATAAGGTTTTTCTAAGAGCATTCGCCCGGGCAGATACGGGTCATAATAACTTGACATGGCTATGAAACAATCTTATCCTTCTTCCCTCTTCTTCACAAAAATAATGCTTTTAAGAAGAAATTCATTGGCATACTTTTCTGAATAAGGTAACTTTGTTCTTTATTTCTTCACTAGCATTTTCAAAGACTGGAATATTTTTTGGAGCACCACCTACAAAATGAGGATATAAAGAATAGAAAATTTTGATTAAGATGTAAGAACTTCACACTTGTATTACTATTTAGATATTATTACTGAGAAGACCACTTGAACTAAGTCAACCAATCACAACATAGATTGAACAATCAGAAGCAAGCAATGAAGCCCATACCAATCTGATTATATACCTGGAAAAAATTGATGCTATTGGCAACCCTGGAAATGAGTCATTGGTTTAGATCGACATGATACTGCAGATGCAGCTCTATCCTGATTGGTTATATTTTTTAATATTAAATTTTGTTCAAGTGGTCCTGATTAGTAGGATTGTCCACACTGTAAAAGGGAACCACAAAGCAGGAAGTATAACATACCAGTTGCTAGAAGTAGCTTTCCGTATGTTATTTCTTTTCCATCTTCAAGAGTTACTTTTTTTTCTTTTGGATTAACTGCAATTACCTTTTAACATAATTAAAATAACAATATTACACAGTTGTAAACTTAGCATCTATATTATTCTATACCTTCCTAAAGATAGGAATATTAATGTTAGAGAGGCAAACTGTCCTCCCCAGTTCTTCAACCCTCCTCAAGGAATATATGATTCTTTGGAATGACTTGTAATAACACAGTGTACAGTATCTGGCTGATGGCAGATTATGTTCAACTTCTTACCCTTTTCTGTTTCAAAAAAGCCACACCACCATTTTCCAAGGTTGGAAGTTCTTGAGGTGAACAGTAGGAAGATTCTGGTTCAAATAATATGCTAATGACAAAACAAAGAAAAGAGAATACCACCAAAGGCTTTAATAATTATCAAGTCAAGATGGTTACTCAATTCAGAGTTCAATACCATATACTTTTTAGCACTGTTATGTTAACATGTGAGTTGAGTTGGTTGGTTCTCTTTCTTTACTCTCTGAGTTTTTCTCCCTCCTTTGAAACTTAACCTTATCTTAAATATTCAAACTGGTTGGAGCTGTGTTCCAGGGTCATACATGGACTGTATGGCGGCTGTCAGAGGCATCCTAGCCATCACATTGCAGAATTAGTTCAACCCTGTTAAGCTGTGCCAATGCTGTACTTGTGGTGGGGATTATATATGTACATACATAGCAATAACATGTGTGAATATGTTATGATAAGGCATTATGTACTCTGTACCTTCTTTCTTTGCCATTCCATTGTTTGAATCGTAGCTTAGCAACAGCCTCATCATCATCACTGTACCAGAATTCTTTGGAGAGTGGTGGTCTCATGTATGGAGGGTGTTCTTCATCGCCAATTATTAAAACCTTAAAATAAAAATGAATATAATGACATACAGGTATTTGCCACATGATGTAGAAATGAATAAAAAAATGAATGGATGAACAGCATGGAAAAGCCTTTATAACATCAAGAAGCCGCACTCAAACTATGAATTTTTGGGGGTCATTCAACAACTGGACCCATGTAGGATCAATACTGAGAATATTGTCAGAAGGGTGATAGGCAATTTAACTTGCTGGGTTAAAGCATTTTCCAATCTTTTACAGAGCATACTGCAAGCAGGTACATTGCTTATTCTACCTGTGCTTTTGGATCACCCTTTCTGATTGCTCGATAAGCTGCAAATGAAGCTGTTCCTCCACCAACCAAAATGTAGGGAACACTTTCAGGGATCTCAGGCAAAGTAGGCAGCTCTACTTCCACTGCAACAGAAGGGGAAAAATGACTTTAAAGATGGCAAAAAAATCTTATTTCATTTTAAGCTCACCCACCCAGGCACTTTAGAAACATTCATCAATGTGGCATTTCACATTCTTATACAGTGAAAAAATCTCAAGATATGATGGGCTCCCTGTGGATTATATATTACACAGGGCTCCAAGATTTTTTGGAATGCAATTTGTGTTCCTTGATTACAGATTATTTACTCAGGGTTAACCTCCTTTCAGCATCAGAATATTCACAAATACCATTAGAAAAGTAAAGAATGCACAACTTCAATAATACAAAAACTGTGAAATTCCACAGACTTTCCATGAGAAACAAAGAAAAACAGAAAACTTCAACTACGAGAGTATTGAAGCAATTTCTTCTTAGTTCTTACCATATGATGATAGCTGAGAACTTCCTTCATTTGTTTCCACTGATGCTGTATTGTCATTGCTTTCTGTTGCTGTTCCAGTTGTTTCTACTTCAGGAGTAGAGTCTGTCTCTTCTTCAGTTATCTTGTCTTCTTTCTCTACTGCATCTTCAGTCACTACAACCTAGAATTTAAAAAATTATATATTAATATAAGTCACGCAAAAGCTAAAGGGAAATGAATATATACCGTAGGCTCCTTGGGATTCAAATCAAAGATGCAACACCTTCTCCTCAGTTATTTTGATACTCTGATTGTTGGTCTATTGCATGTAAGGAGTCTATTCTCTAAGGCCTAGGGCAAACGTCGAACTTTCCATGCACCGAACTTAAGAGAATGGGTTAAAAGAATGATGCCTCATTATCACCTGATATCCATTGTTTTAAATAAATTTGGTGCATGGAAAGTTCAATGTTTGCCCTAGGCCTTACTTCATATATGATAGTTATTATACCTTTTCATCTTTTTGGTTTGGAAGTCGACGTGGGTTGAAGAGACCTGAGTATAAAGTCTGTACAAACAACAAGGAATTATGACACTTATAACATCATCAACATTATTTATTCTATTTGATTCTGATAACAACTAACAATTTTTTTTATTAAACGAAGGCAAAGTGATTATTCGAGTACAGGTGAGGTAAATATTCACAGATTATCAACTGGGGGGGAGGGGGGGTGGGTTCAGGGTCAGGGTTCAGAGGGCTCAGCGGCACATCCCTACCCTATATACAGTAGATATAGAATATAGATATTATGCGCATACATAAACATACGTATATACTTGTAACTTATTTGGAACTAAGTTGATGTGCAACTATGTACAAAACGCCAAATAAAATATGTCTGTCTGTCTGTCTACCCTGAACAGGCAAGAGTACCCCCCACCACCCCCCCTTCCCCGGGATTATCACTGAGCCTGAGATGAATTATTGCTTTTTCTGTTCCCACCCACGGACATGAAGTAAACTTAAGCTTACAAACCAAGTAGTTCTATTCTTGTAGATATTATTAAGCTCAATACAAAAATGATATAAGCTAAGCCTCTTTAATTCTTTAAATTTATTACAAGAGGGGTAATGAACGTGTGACCCTTAGTGATCTTTGATTAAGTTATTTATTATACTAGTTATTTAATACAGAATATCTTTTAAGACGTTTACCGGATACATAACACTTACGATTGCAGTAGTAGCTCCTAATAACCCAAGACCCATCACTACAAACATACTATCTTTCCCTTGATCATTTTTACTATGAATACTGCTGAAATTGCGCAATCTGCAGTGTCTTTGGAAAGAGAGTGCAGGCCTTAGCCTTGCTATTGAATGACGTAGAAATCGGCTGCAGGAAACTAGAGACATCTTGGTTAGTTTGGTAAAATTATGAAGAGTTTGTATTTCCACGTGAAAAAGAATCCGGGGAAAATCGGAACATGCGTAGATTGGCGAAGGATGCTGGCCGTTTACACAGGGAGCCCAAATGTTAACTGGCGGGCTGTGACTGGTTGGAAAGAGTGAGAAAAATCAATTTATTTTTAGCCAAGACCAGTCATATGTTGTCTTCATTTATTTATTTATATTTTTTCTTTAACAAAACCTTTCTATTTATTCACCACAAGATTTACGTAAATATGTGTCCAACCACCCCACTGATCGGGTAGGGGTAGGACGTTTTACTCTAACATAATTACAAATCTGTATGTCAAACATATATCTTGTTTTAACAAATGTAACATCATTAAATAAGTACAAAACTAGTCTTTACATCAAGAATTGTAAATAACTGAATCATTATATTCGTCTATATTCTGTTTTCAAGTGGCCATTCCTAGGTTGAGTGGAGAAGGGGAGATGGGGAGTGGATTGAGCTGGCATCGCAGAGCATTTTGGGTTGTTTTAGGCATCGAAAAAATAGATGCCAATGCCCCCTAAAACAGCCCACAATGCACTGCAATGCAAACTCCACCCAGTTTTTTGTTGTTGTTTTTTTGTGTTTTTTTTTTTCAGAACGGCAAACTGTTCAGTTTCAACTTCGTTGTTTCATGGATCTTTAACGCTAAACTTGGTACTGAAAACTCCTAAATTCAGACCCTGTTGAATAAATAGCAAAAAAGAAATATTAAATTTTGCAGTCATTTGAAACTCGGGTTTTTGGGGGTTTTATTGTCGTTTTTATGGTTATGTTTTGATTTCATTATTAATTTATTTATTATTCTCACCACCCTCTCTCAATTTCTGTCTCTCTAGATCTCTCTTACTTATTTCCGTTTTGTTTCGTTGTTGTTGTTGCTACTAATTAATTGACAGGCATGGGCAGAGCTGAGAGGAGAACCTAGATTTTGCGCAGGTTTTAGTTTTTCTTGTCACCATTACATAATTCTCATCCTCTTTGAGTTACTATTTTGTAAAGTTAATGCATGCTTAAATTTGTATTCAAAATTTCATTCTCCGTGTCTGCGGCTTTAATTTAAATCCAAATTTTTACCATTGCCTTTTTAGTTCAGATCACCCGTCACGTGACACCTAGGCGTGTTGTGAATTATTTGGAAAATGCGGAAGTCTGAGTTCTTTCCATATGAGTTATATTCAAGAGCTTGCTCTTTCTTGTCGTCTTTTTATATTTTCTAATTCTATTGGTTTTTACTTGGTGAAACTACATCATTATTAACACAGAAAATAGAAAACCAGCTCTGTTTGGTATAATTTTGAGAGCAGAATCTCTTTCAGTGGCGATTAATTACATGTAACTTGTCGCTTATAATATGGTGACTATGATATGAAACTAGATTCACACACACACAAATCCCTGCCTGGAATATATATACATATATATATATCATACATACAAAGGCAATCATGGCAGCCAGGGACCCAATTCCAGTAAGAAAAATAATGTTCTCTTCTGTGGTGGAAGGTCGTTTTCGCTGCGTGTAGAAGAGACTTCTAGTTGCGGTGCGCTGACAAGCAGAAAGACTCAGAACAGGTCTTGTTTTCATTGCCAAGCGCAGAACTCGAGTCGTTGCTTGTAGAGCCATTGCACTTGTAAAACGGTGGTGTTTCTGACTGTTGTTTTTGAACTGTTTTTGAGAAAGTTCACGGCTTTTGAGCGCTGTAAAAACGAGAAGGAAAAGGAACAGAAAGTAGACTGCAGTTCGAGACCTACTTTGACATATAAAGAGGTAATTCAGTTGCAACGTGCCCTTTTTCACGTCCTCAGAACTAACGCAGTATAGCTATTGTCATCGCGTGAACAAAGCCTGATGACTTCAACCTTGCGTGACGTAAACTACCATAAATATCATAAACATTAAATCTATTTACAGCAAGATAAATATAGTTGATACACAATAATCTTTTAAGAGTTGTTTTTCTATTTACATAGTAAAGAAACTATGAAAATGAAAATAAAGGGTTTTGTAAATGTATAAATTTCTCTTTTAGAATTAGGGGCTTTAGTTTGTGACAGATGATATTCATGAATTCTCAGAAAACTCGGGCATATTTTTGTCGGAAACCAGGGACATGAAAATATGAATATGCAATGATTTGACCGTGCGTAATCGGAGCTTGACGTCTCAGCGATGCGCGCAAGTGATAAAAAGTTTTTCCGGCCTCCCAAAGCTGATTGAAATCAAACAAACCAAGTTAAAATTAATTTTCAAACTGAAAACCTGCTTATATTCATAGTTCCAAGTTGTTATCGTTAATACAGACTCCCGAATTGATGTTTCGTGTGAAATCTCGAAATTCTTTACCAGGTGGCCAGTATCATAGCTGTCTGGTAGAATGGCCGGATAGAATCACTAGACAGGCGGCCACGCCCCATCAATTTTCTTCATACCCACCCCTAGGCGTGGCTATCCTGTGAACATTGTAAAGTTCCTTTATGGCAAGGAATTTCACCAAGGAGACTGATCAGAAAAATGAAGTACACTACACAAACTCAATAATGTACAATATAATCCGAATAATTTATTTAACTATACAAAAAAAGTTATCACACTCATGTAGTCTTGATCTCATGTGGAGATTGGAAGCTCACCCAGTTGAGTCCCTGCAAAACAAAACAAAACAAAACAAAATGGTTATAAAGGTGAAGCTTTATGAAGTGACTTGCAGGGGGGGGGGGGGGTATTGCACCATCAAGGAACTGATTTATTTGCTATTTTTGGGCAGGAGTAACACGATACACCCTCCCTCCCCCGAACTTGAAAAACAAGACTGTGCACCTTTTTTCAGAGCGTACTCAGGGATCTTCCAGGATCTCAGGCATCAAAGCCATTTTTGTAGCAACTATTTTAACACAAAGATACGTACCTTACACTGAATGGAACACTAGCTCATTTCTTCCCGCGACAGTAATCAAAATTATAAACTCCAAAGTTTACACTCTATTGGAAAATGAAAATGAAAATGAAATTGAATAAACTCAACACAGGCAGCACTGTCTGACTTCCTGGTTTTGGTTTGGTGATAGAATTGTCTCAAAACCAAACCCTTTGAACAATCTATGATCTATTTTGCTCAAGCCTGCTAAGCACTATAAACATGCTCAAAGTTCAAGCACCTTAGGTCACAGAAGAATGATCAAGGGAGCTATTTATAATTCAAAACAAACTGTGAGCGTTATTCTGGTTACTTGGCATCAAGCCGACTGTCTAGGGTAAAAAAACGACCAGCCAACGAATGAACAAGTTGTCAGACCGCGCTTAAAAACACGCAACGCGAAGTTTAGGGATCGAATAAGCGGTTGGGTGCCAAATATTTTGCACTAATATATGTATATACATATACATTTAGATATATATATATATATAATTGATATTTCTGATAAGCGTAAAGTCACGGTAGATTGGTTAATAATGTTTCTTATAAAATAATGTGTCAATTACGCTCGATTTCGCCTTCTTCAAGCGAAACTGTGCTAGCGAAGCCTATACATTGTTGAAATGATTGGATCAATTTACTTCTTTCTTTCGCCCTCTTTTTGACGTATTTTAAAATACCGTAAATACATATAGATACATACCAAGGCTATAGCAGAAGCCAGAGCACCAACACCAACCACAAGGGTAATGTTTTCTTCAGGAGTTGATGGCCGTTTTTGTTGAGTGTAGAAGATTGTCCTCGTAGTGAGGCGACTGGGAGCGTTTTTCGCCAAAATTAACCTCGTTAGGTTATTCAAAGGAAGTCTCGTAGCTGCTCCTAAAGACATAGTTTATCCAAAGTGCAAAAAACGGAAGTAAAGCGGCTTATTTTTGGCGATATTTGCCGTTTTCTCTTGTGCAAAAGGCGACAACAGAGTGCGTGTCGAACTGCACGATTCTCTCGTCTGACAATCAATCTGGTCTAAGTTCCGCCCCCTTATTTACACTTGTCGTCAACGAATGTTTTTACAAATAACTCAACCATTATAATGAAAATATATTGTTTTCGAATTAAAAATTATAATCTAAACCAAGTATATTACAATACCAAAAAAATACTTCAAAGAAAGAAAGCCATTTCCATGTTTTCATGGGAATTATCGCGACATTGCAATGGCTTACTAGTACTTCTGTCTTTGATAACACAACACGTCACGCAACATTATTGTACGTTGAATTTAATTATGAAGAAAATCTTACGATAAAAAAATTATAGCTGAAATTTATCATTTATTTTCCGGCTTTTCCGATGTTTCTTTAATTTTAAAACCCAAAGCAAAACCATCTTAATGTTTTAAGTTCTAAATCCTTTGGAAAGTTGAGGTAGCATTTGCGTGACATACACGTAAAATAAAACATGGTGTATTAGGCTGCGTTCATAATGTATGGAAAGGGGGGGAGGGGGGGTAGGTGAAAATTTGAAATGCTCAGAATAATTCTTAACACATCCATTAAATTCATGCAAAAAATATGATCCCCCTAAGCAAGATTTGTAGCTTCTTCCAACAATTTATTGTGCATCCCCCACATTTTTCTGATAAAAATTTGACCTCCCCTTTTTTTCCTACCAATCATATTAATAACCAGAAAGTATTACTCATTCTTAAGAAAGATTTTCCATCCCCTTTTATGAAAGATATTTTTGGAAAATTTCAATATATAATTATTGTAACAAAAGGTTAGAATTTGTTCTCGCAATCTATCAACATGCCCGGTGCATTCTTACACACTTTCTGCAATACTTTAAAAATCCTTCTTTTTTTTTCATATGGAAAAACATGAGAATGTAATATATTTAACAGCATTAAATAATAAAGGATCAGAAATTGTCTCACTGTCTGACTTAACCATGACTCTGTCTTCCTTCTGCAAATACTGTTACACCTAGCTTACATCAAAGAAGCTTTCTCATGTGAACATAAAGCAAATGATGTTCATTACCATTCGTGTACATAACAGGAATTTGTCTCTTTGTTGGTGAGGGTATCTTAATTGCAACCATTGCCTCTTCATCGAAGATGATGGATCCTACTTTTTATCAGCGGAAGTTCTTGAATTTGGCTCTATTTCATACTCAATCTGCCAATACTTCCTGAACATCTGTATAAAGAAAAGTATAACCTTTTATTGCTAACTATCAATCACATGACTTTTTGGAGTTGACTGGGGGGCAAACCAGCGGTTGACTGGGGGGCAACTAGCGGATGCTAAGTCAAAACATATTAAAATAAGTCCTCAAACTATTGTATTTTCACGACATCAAACCAGAAAACAAGAGATCAAAACAACCTCCAGGATTCTAGAAGCCATCAAAAAAGAGTTATTACCGGAAGTGATGTCGATTGATAGCAACCTATTGACATATCTGATTTTTTAGCTTAGCTTTTTATTCGTACCATAGTTAATAACTATGCCTAGTATTCTTCATTTGCACATGATGTCATAGCTGCCATCTAAGATGAATTTAACAAAAGACTATGTCAATGAATTCTTTTATTATATTACATTGGCAGATAAAGGAATTTAAAAAGTAGGGGTTCCAAAATGGCTGCCACACTGTTAAGCTGGTAAGATTGGCTTCACAGAAAGGGGGATTCCAATGTCATCTCAAGGAGCATGATTGGCTTCACAAGATCTCACAAAATGGGGTTTCCATGGAACCACTCCTGGATCCACTACTGTTATTATCATCCAACATGGCCACCATGTAATTTCACTCTCCTAGGAACGATTAAAGACCAGCAATACACCACTGCATTGAAAGACTGTCGGGGTGATTAAAAACCCCAAAACTTCCCCTGAATTAATTAAAATTAAAGATTCAAATATTTTATTATTTTGAACAGAACAGAGGTTGAGAAAATAAGGTTATAATTATAGATTTCCCTGTCGATTTACAACTCCAAGTAAGCTTATTATAGAGTATTAATTTTAATACTACTGCCCAAAAAATCTGAGGTACACTTTAAAAAAAAGAGATTAATTCAAACTCACCGACGCTCCTAATGCACCAAGAACAGCTGACAAGGATATTAAAAGCACACCTTTGGAGTAATTAGGTCCTGACCACCGGTTTCTTCGTTGGAGGTTATTAATAATACCATACTTCTGCACTGAAAATCTATTAAATAAAGACTGCATTTTGAAAGATTAACTAAAAACAGATGACGACGATTCTTAGTTCATGAGGATTCTCATTTGTTAGTTCCTAGTCTTGCTCTGTGAGGAAGTGGAACGCCTGGTAAAAGTCGGTATTCTGGGGAAAATTCCCAAAAATAGAATGAGATAAAGATATAATGATTACCTTGCTTTCTAAGAAAACTAATACTGCCTCGTCATCCATAGTAAAGGAACACCTTGACTAAATGACAAACGTACACCATTCATTCTAGAAACAGAGATATTTAGAGTCATTCACGCATTTGAAATGTGAAGATGTCGACGAACCGTAATGTTCTGGATAAAGTTAGTGACGGATTCCTGAAAGACGACTCAAAGACAAAGAGATTTGTACCTCTAGGTCTCCTGACAAACAGAGATCTCAAACGCGTGTGTTTTCTTCTGAAAGACGTCCTGACTTCTGAAGTAAAGTCGGACTTGGAATTAGTCCTTCAGCTCAAACAATCGTGTTGTGTAAAACATGGCGATGAACAGAGAGTTATAGAATGGCTTTTGGGTATCGTGAATGGAAAAGACTTTGAATTGAACGCTTTTGATTGCTGCGTGGAATGTCCAAATGGTAAGTTCTTTAAGGGTAGAAATGTTCAGAGTTCTGTTAAACAATCATATGCGAAAAATACCCAAAATATAGACTAGGAATAAATATTTGCATGTCAAGGAAATCTAATCCACGTACACGAAGAGTGAAACAGTTAAACGACGAAAGAAAAAGTACCTAAATATTTGCAACAGTTCGTCAACCGCTAAACAAATATTTTCAAAATAAATGCTAAAAAATGTTGCCACTGTCATACGACTCTAACATGTTTATATCGTAAGTTATCAAAACTATTTTATATGTTTAAAGTTGTTATCCTTGCTGTAAAAACAGCAGGAATTTCGTGAGTAAATCGTTTTTTGCTTTCTTCAGTTTAAGCCTTTCACTTTCAGTGATTTGAATATTAAACATATGGATTTGCCTGGTGAAAGAGATTAGGCAAATTCCTCTATTTTTCACAACTATTTTTCTTTGAGGTTAAATTCTTTCACTTCCTACAGTTTGTTTACTGGTACCGATTTCCTGTAACCAAAGTCCGCGTTGTGTATGAAAATAGTTATAAGTCTATTAAGGGAACGAATTCTGAGATATTTTTCCAAGTAACAAGTTTGTATTGGGATTTTCAATCTCAGTGTACCTTTTTTACGGTTGCATTCCTTAAATTCTTTTACCATTCCTCATTGTCAGACCAAAAACTATTTGTGAACCCCTACAGACAGCTTCTAGTCCATTTGGATTTGAAACTTAACGATGATAATTTGGAAGCTATGAAATTCCTCCTTGCTGATGTCATTCCTGATGGTACTCGTGAATCTAATACTACAGCATTGGAATTCTTTGAAACTCTGGAACACCATGGAAAATTGAGTGAAAAAGATTTGACTGCACTGAAGATGCTGTTGGAGAAGATACCCAGAAAAGACTTGATGGAAAATCTGAATAGATTCGATTCTGTTCGATCCAAGCCCAAAGGTTTGTCACTATGTACGCTTATTTGTACACCTTTTCAAAAAATCTATAGCTAAATATGTCCTAATGTGATGCAATTTTTGTGTCATTCAACTAGATTATAGAACCAGGTTCGGATATATTTTGGTTATTTACTTGCAGTAATAATAATAATTTAATGTAAACTTAAATTTTTTTAAATCCAGTTCCACAGTCGTATGGCTTACGTAATCTACCTGCGGATTATGTGCATCGTCAAGACGACGTCGAAGAAGTAATCAAGCTTTTAAATTCCGGTAAGACATCAATTGGTGTAGTAGACGCCAAAAAGAATCGCCCTTCAACAGGGATACGAGGACGCGAAGTAGTCGGAATCAAAGGCATGGGAGGTATTGGTAAGACTGTACTTGCACAAGCAGTTTGTTGGCAAATCAAGAAACAAAGGCAAGTGGTCTGGTTAACAGTCGGCCAAACCCCCGACATTTTATCGCTTTTGAATACCTTAGCTAATGTTTGGGAAGGCCAACCAGTTGCTCTTAGTGACGTTGCTTCAGCGCAAAATTGGATTCGAAGTAAAAGCTCCGAGATGGACACTCTGGTGGTCTTGGATGATGTGTGGGACGTGAACCATGCCAATGCCTTAGATATTCTCGAAGGATCGTGCCAACTGCTCATTACCACCAGGGTTTCAGACGTCGTAAGAGGTTTACGAGGCTCTCACCTTCATAGACTCGGGCTTTTAGGAAAAAAGCAAGCAAGAGAATTGCTTCTGAAATGCGCTCAAAAGGACTTGGGCTCTTTGTCTGAAGACGTGTGTGTGTTAGTAGAGAATATATTGGAAGAGTGTGATGGATTACCTCTGGCTCTTGCGTTGGTTGGATCAAGTCTTGTCGATGCTTCACTTGACAGTGTCGCAGACTGGCAAGATCGCTTGGAAGGTCTCAAAGAAGCTGATTTGGAAGAGATCCGTTCATGTTTTCCGATGGAGTCGTATCCATACAAGAACCTCCTCGCTGCTATTGAAGTAAGCTTCCGAGCGCTTCCAAGCGTGGAAACTGGCGAACTCTATAATTACAGAGAAAAGTTTCTTGATTTTGCCATTTTTCCTGAAGACAGTGAAATTCCTTCCTACGTCTTGGAAATGTTGTGGAACATCCCAGGAAGGAAAACAAGAAGTATTTTAGAGTTTTTAGAACGTCGCTCACTTATTCAAAACGGAACGAAGAAGAACTGTTATATAGTGCATGACATGCTGTTGGATTACATTAGAGGTCGTTTGAAGCTCGAGAAAAGTGATGAATTGGCTTTGGAAAAGGCACACCAGTTTTTATTAGAGAAATACAGAAAAAGATGCGGCGATGGAAAATGGAGTAACGGGCCACGTGACGATAAATACTTCTTTCGCTACTTGGCTTTCCATTTGATCGGAGCTGCAGAAGAAGAAGAACTTGAGAAAGAGCTTCTCGACTTTGCCTGGCTCGAGATCAAGCTTGAAGTAACGGACTTGGCATCGTTATTGGCCGATTTTGGGCACCTTAACGAGAGTACTAATACCAAGGAAGAGTTAAGTCTGTTAAAATCCTCCTTATTGCTTTCTTCGAACGTTATTTCATCGTGTAAGAACCAATTGGGTGGACAGCTTCTTGGCAGGCTGAAGGGCTATACTGACAACAAGAAGATAAAGGCGTTACTGGCCCAAGTAAGTGAAAGTAAGAATAAACATACAACAGCTATATTGCCCTCGAGATGGTGTCTGACCCCTCCAGGAGGAGCCCTGATGCGTACAACCAATGGCAGAAGCCGTACTATCCTTGCTATAATCGTCACTCCAGATATGAAACGAATCATAACTGGAGGTGCAGATGCAACGATTCGATTTTGGGACTATGAAACGGGAAAGGAACTTGACAAAATTACAGGCCATAAAGGCATGGTGTATGCTCTGTCTTTGTCGTTTAGGACCAACTTACTTGTCTCGGGATCTTTTGACAACACGGTTAAAGTCTGGGACACCGACAACATGCAGGAAATAAGTACTTTAACTGGACACTCTGACTGGATAAGCGGTGTTCTGATCACCTCGTCTACGAGAAAAATCATTTCATCTTCTTATGATAGTACGATCATATTATGGGACCTTAAACAAGCTCTTCACACTTTCACAGGACATGAAGGTAATGTCAGAGGCATCGCAATGACTCCAGATGAACGGCGTTTAGCATCCGCGTCACAAGACAAAACAATAAAGATCTGGAACCTTGTTACTTTTGAACTTGAAACAACATTACGTGGGCACTCTGATGCAGTGTATGCAGTATATATTAGTCCCAATGGCAAGTATGTGGTGTCTTCATCAGGGGACACCATGGTAAAAATTTGGGATATCGACGAAGGAACTGAGATCAGAAGTTTGATTGGGCATACCAGCGACCTTTTTACTGTATGTATGACACACGATGGGAAGAATGTCATTTCTGCTGGGGATGACAAGACACTAAAGGTGTGGTCTTTTGCTACTGGCGAGGAGTTTGCGACCTTACGAGGGCATAGTGAATCCATCAGGGTTGCTACTGTTACACCGAATGGAGCTGCAATCGTTTCAGGGTCAGAAGACCGCACCTATAAGATATGGAATTTAAGCTCGGTACAAGATATTCCGGCTTTTATTGGTCATAAACAAGGAATAAATAGCTTGGATGTATCACGGGATGGACGTCTCTGCGTTACAGCATCAGAAGACTCATTGCTAAAGGTGTGGAATTGTGAAGAGGTCAAAGAGGTTTGTGCTCTATCTGGACACGAAGGAGGCGTCCTCGCTGTTACACTGCACCCTAAATACTCGTTTGCAGTATCCGGAGGAAATGACTGCACCATTAGAATATGGAATGTCGAAAGTTTCCTTGAAACCAGCTGCCTCAGAGGTCACCAACATCCAGTCCAAGTGGTATCTTTTAATAAAGATGGGAGTGCTTTTGTAACAGGAGGTAGAGATAACACGATTGGCGTGTGGGATTGGGCCAGTAAAAGTATCCATGCCTGGCTGAAGGCTCCCATATTTGATATTACCCACATAACTATGAACACCCACTGCCTCCTGGTGGGTAACAATCGACACTCTGTTTGGAAATATGCGGTTGACAAAGAAAATGCCGCAAAGATCATGAAGCTTGGAGATATCGATTTCCTGAAAATGGTGAAAGAAAGAAAGCGATGCGAGGAAGAAAATGGCTCTTTTGTTGGAGACCCCTTACAAGGAACAAAAAGAGAAATTCCAAATGGATGTGTACCATCCTTTTGTTCATTGTTCACGTCTTCGGTGTCCATTGGACCCGACAGTAGAAGTCATCCTAACTTGTTGATTAGAGATGGAACGCGGCTCTTGTTTGGTAGTGTCATGAGCACTATGCCATTGCGTTTCTTAGATGTTGAAACAGGAATGGATAGTGGTCTCCAGATTGATACAAATGGGAAAACGCTCGTTACCGCCCTTGCTACGCACACTGAGGAAAAGGAGGTGTTTGTTGGTACAGATCAAGGGAACATCATAAGAATTGAACTAGAATCGAATGAGATTTTACAAACGTATAAACAAAAGCAGGTTCCTGGATTCTCCAAGAACGCATCTGTTACGGGGCTTGCCACATCAGAAGATGGAAAATTCTTCCTCTCGGGGAACTCTGACGGAGAGCTGTTGCTTTGGGATGTTGAAAAAGTTGAAGGAAAACTTCTCAAATCCTGCCTGTTGAGAATCAGTGGCGTTTGTTTTTTAAAGGGGAACAGTTTTGCTGCTGCTGACGAGAACGGGTATCTTCACGTTGTATCGAGAGATGGCCCAAATCTCTCCATTCTTGCTCACGACACCCCTGTAACAACTATTACATCACGTGGCATTCCCTCTGAAAACAACACTCGATATCTCGCTACAGCCGCATTGGGAACTTTGAAAATTTGGAGTGTGAGTCAGCATGGTTGTGCACTACATTGCGATCGTCAAATCAGTTGTTCGGGTCTCAACATAAGAACAGTTTACTTTCTCCCAAACTGTGCATCGCTCCTTACTGGCTCCGATGATAACATTGTTAGGCTGTGGGACGTGAAAAATAAAAATATTTTGAAGACATTTGAGGCCCAGAGCTTTGGCATTAACTATGTGTCTAGCATCAAAGACAGGGTGATCGCTTGTTTTGATGATTGTTCTGCAATAACCTGGTCACTGGAGACTGGAAATTTGTTAGGTCGAAGCCAAGGACATCATGGGCGATACCACGTGATCAAGACACTTCCGTTGAGTAACCATGCCATCACAGATGGTTTTCATTATACGCTGAAACGCTGGAGTACTGAACAAGGCACGCGTTGGTACGAACTGCCGGAACCGTTGGCGGAATATCAGCATTCGAATGAAGTTACTGCTCTAGTAGTTACGTGTGATATGAGTCTTTTGGTCACGGGGACTCGAGACAAAATGCTCAAGTTATGGATGGTAGACAGCGGGGAATGTTTGAGTGAGTTCTACTTGGAGCATAGTGCACAGGTGATCGCTTGCAGTGCTGAAGGACGCATCTTTGTTGGACTAAGTGACGGGCAGCTTTGCTTCATGAAATTGCGACGAAGTGGAAAATAATGCTGCTTTGAAGATCAAGTCTTATCAACTAAAAAGAAGATTATTAGTATATCCCTACGAAACACGATAAATAACCAATAGCTTTAAGCATTAGATAAGGATTACTTCATATTTATCAATTGAAAAAAAAATTTTTTATTTTTTATTTTTGCGATCGATTGGCAAATTATACAAATTGCTCTATTTAATTCGTGAATGGTTAAAAAAAGTTTCATTTATAAACAACAACTATTAATCTGAATCTAGAAAATCTATAAAACTGGTGTGTAAGTTATGCAAAGAGTGCAAATAAAGATGCTTGAACAAAAATCGCCTCAGTGATAAGTGTTCACTAGTATTATCCGGCTACCAAAATTTCCAAAAACCGATCTAAAGCCATCATCAATAGGTTTAAGTTATTCAATTTTATCTACGAATTTATCTGCAGCCGAAAACTTAAGTCTTATTTTTTGCCGATCAACAATTTTTACTCCGTATATCCTATAGGTTTTTCCTCTGGCGTCATAAGTAAATTATTATCACTATAAGGAGTCGGTTTTGTGACCCCAGAGCAACCCCAGGTTGACCCCTTGAAAAGAATCATTTTGAAAAATTGCTCCACGTGTGGTCCGTTCTGCGGTCACAATATAGACCCTTCGATTGTGAGCATCTGCTCTTGGGATGAATATGAGAATAAATCGTATCCGATAAAATAATTGCGATGAAGGACTGAGGTACAGTGTATTAAATCCAACCATTAAAAAACTTAATTAATTAATCAATCCTTCAGTCTTACTGGAGAATACTGAGGTGCAGTGCAGTGCACCAGGTGTGAATATAAATAAACCCGACTTAGGCGAAGAAAGCAGACATTTTTGTGTTGTACCAATCAGGTAGAACATTAGACATGCTCGCCTCTTCACGGGAGGAGCCAATCAATGACTCGTCTTTCTTCCATTCTAGTACATACTGCACCGCACGACCTCCATCCATTCCAAAGCTATCATCAACCAATTCTCTCTTCAACCTCTGCAAGAATTTATCTACGAATCCTACACTCTCCAGTGGATTCCAGCTTTTGAGGGCTGATTGAATCGCGGGTGGACATGACATTCTAGGATTCTTCACTTGGTACGGGATTTCGCTCCGCTCGATCCGATTCACTCGCTCCAATGTCGTGCCATCCCTTCTGCCGCATATGACATGTTTCATGTTCGCAGCATACATATGATACCACCAATTACGGAGCTTGTACATTGGGAACTTCCATTCATCTTGGCCCGTGTAATTGGGGCAAAGCTTGCACTCCAAGTACGTCTTGCCCTATTGGTTAGAAATGATTTCATATAACTTTCAATAACATAACTTAGAGTAGCCGGTGACCGCCGACTTAGTCGAAAGTGTTTCATTTTGATTTTTTGAGTTGAGGAAACTGACAAACTTAGCAACTCTCTCAATACTGTCTTCGCCTTTTGTCTACTTGCCTGGAAGTGCATGAGTTTCGTCTCACATTGTGAGCAATTGAAAGGGGAGAGTTGCCAAAGAATCAGATTGCAAAGTGGGGGCGTGATCAAGAAAAGAGTTTAAATGATCTAATAAAGCAAGGATCATAGGGAAACTGGTCATCGCGGTCCCCCGAAGTACCCCCAAAAGATTTCTTGACCTGTGCCGACGAGCTGTCGAAACTTGTCTATAATCAGTGATCGCCGAAAAAGCGAGTGAAAGTGACACTGGTCGCACTTAAATAATAAATAAATAATAATAAATGGGATTTCACAGTGGCATTTCTGCAGAGAAGCTATTCATCCACTGTAATTCCAATTGGAATTTAATTAAGCTTAACTATATGTTTTATTTTAACAGGGAATCCAATCGTAGAAAAAAGCTTGTGTCATCGTAACGCTTACATTTTCAACAAAATCAACTTGAGCCCTGGTCAGCACAAGATGGCCGCCACCAAATATGCCTCTTCTAACACTATAGAATCCTTGTCTTCCGTCGACTTTTCGATCAGCCGGCTTGCCTTGCGACTCACAGGGCTCTAGTTTTGATATCAACTCTTCAAACTTTAATCCCATGTAAACATCCTTTCTTTCTTCTTCAGGACGTCGTTCCTCGCTTGTGTTCTCCCCGTTCCTGATGTAGATTGTACTGTTGTACTTGATAGCGTACATTTTCCATGGCTGTTTGTAGCTTCCAGTGTTAAACACAGTTGCAAGAAGCCTTCTCATTGTTCCTACTGTGAAAACAAAATCTGCATCCAATCTAAAAAAAATCAGTTACATAATACATTAATATTTATTATCTAGAGATCTTCATTGAATAATTATCGTGTTCTCGAATTTTTTTTGGAATTTTTCTTAATAAATGATAATTATTCATTCGCATCATGCTTGAGAGTCATTTAAAGAGGACCACGACGTTTGGACTGCACATATTATATCTGAAAACCAGGCCATTTTAGATTAAACTGTTTCGCTAGGATTGAAATTTTTTTAAATTTAATTTAAACATATTTTGTCGATATATTAACCCAAAGAGCGTAACGCTCATCGAGGGGTTCTATGTTTTAATTATATTACAAATATATAGTTATGTGGACGAAAGAAAATATATACATATAGGACTAAAAAATTATAAAGAAATAATTAATGTAGTATAAGTAATATAGATGGCGTAGATTTAAATTAAGGTATACCAGTTAAAGTTGAGAAGCAGTTAATTAGAAAAAGCATTCGTTCTAAATGAATACTAACTATAATCAAAGAGCTTTGAATCTATCATAAATTTCTGTATGGTTTTAAACAGGACACAGTTCTGACTATCACTTAAATTAGGGGAACCATGCAACATTATTTGACGTTTTTTCTTATCAGAGAAATTGAATTGAATTTGAATTTTGTCTATTGGAGTCTATTGGATTTGGCGATTTACAGTCAAACAAGCTCAAGCGTTGACCCCTAGATTCCGTTAATGAAATCATTGGTTAATTAGTCCTTTTATACGTACGAACCGGAATAATGCAATATTGCAATATGCAAATGAAAATTCAGTTCATTCAGTTCGACTCGTGATGAAGAGGTAAATCATCTAAATTACAGATAACTTCGAGCAGAAGTTGCACTCTTATTTCATAAGCATACACTAGGTTTTGTAATTTCCCATTAAAGACAATAACTTGACTTGAAGCTTATGTTGAGTTCTTCTTGTGTTTCTGTCATGATTTTATGAACCAGAGGGTAATATCGCGTATTCCATGCAGGAAAAATAAGGTGTTCTCAGCTCGTTGTCTGCCTATAAAATCCAGATTAGCAATGATCTAGATCGTCAGCCGAGTTTTCAAAGCAATACTTGGAGTGTAAGCGTGACCTTGGGCAATTCTTGAACCCCATAATATTGTTGTTAGACAATTTCTCGGTATATTTACGAGTTTTCGTGGAGATTCTGGCAACCGGTTCACTCTTTGTATCTTTTGCATGGCCGCCATGTTCGCTTTATTGAGAGCCCGCTGTACGAGTAATTCTAGTTGAAAATCGAATGGACGAAAACCCCCCGGACCCATAAGGTACACGTATTTGTGGATACCGAGGAAACGATCTGTGCTAAGACTAATAGAAAGCAGTGGATCTCTGAAAATATATTTGGCCTAATAGTGGTTATTTTTATTAGTAATATCCAAAAACGCGCTGTCAGCGAAAGCGTTCCCACTCTAATTGACTTCGGCCGTTTCTATCAGATGGCTATTTAAAATAACTTACCGTTGTTTCCCTGGACCATTCCCAGTTCTTGATATTGTATCCTTGTTTAAAACAATCCAATCCAGTAAAGAATCAAGCGGTCGACTATAGTGATGTTCTTTCACCGATGGATCAAAACCAGCTGTCAGATCACTGCCGCATTTGCTATCGTAGTTAGGAATCAAACTACGCAGCTCTCTTTGGTCGTTGTTGTAGAAGTTTCCTTGAGCATCGATCGAATATGATCCTATTATATCAGTCGACCACGACGAAAAATCGGTGTCCAATTCAGTATTTTGAACAAAGCTTTGGTTCTGATTCCCAGCGGCCATCGTATTTACTTACTTAAAACAAGAGTTCTAGCAACTCAATATTTCCCGGAACAACTCAAGCTGTGATTCTTGAAAGTGAAAGTGAAACTAAAACTTGAACTGATTCTAGGAAACTACGTACTGAGACTACGAAAAGTTCTACGCGCTTAACTCCGCAAATCTTTGCAAATAATGCCTTCTGCAAAGATATAATATCTAGGGTATGGAAAATTACGATCAAAAGCAAAAAGAAGACGTTAAGGCCTTACTGTTATTATTAGTTTAAAAAACACACAGTTCAATTAACAAAAAAAATTAAGAGTCCCAGTGTATATACCACAATACCATTACCTTTCACATCTATAATTTACTGACTTTATGTGTATCGGTCTCATATTTTTATTTAACTTAATGGCAAACTTAAATGTTCTTCTTCAACGTTTATTCAAATCATTATTTTAAACCGCCATGTTTGGTTGGTCAGCGGAGTCTTTCATTTCACTCTTCACCAGGCTCTCTCGTGCTAGGTATTCTTCTCTTTTTATCTTGATATCGAGTGAATATGGTACATCCGGGATAAGCCAAGCTAAAACTTTGACGACGAAGAAGACAACGCCATTAAACACTACGACAAAAGCCAGACGAGCCGCTAACACATAGTAGTACTGGAGAGTGTAATCATAAGGCGAATGTGGAGAAAAAAATTCTTTGAATCTGAAAAAAAATGCTACAGCGATTGGCACGGATTGATTGTAGGCATTTCTAAGAGATCTGAATAACAAAAGGCATTACCGCCATGATGGACGGAGATTCAATAAAAACGTTTTGTCAAATAGAACACAATGGAGTTCACATCCAGTAAAGGGGCCATTGAAGCTGCTAATCAACTCCTACTGAATCATATTCCTACATTAAATTTCTTTTTTTCTAAAAAGGAAACGAAAGGAAATCTTTAATTTTCATTTCTTTGTTTTTCTTTTTTCATAATTGAAAAGTTAAAGATATTAAATCAAATAGATTTTAAAACTGAAACATAATGGACGAATATGGTTTCGCCGGATGAATATAAACTTCAAAGGACCTTTCACTGGATGTGAACTTGTTGTAAGCCAAAACCATTGATGCATTCATTTGAGAATGTGTAAATAGGCCAGTCTACAGACATACTCAAATCATTTTTAACTCACAAGATGAACTGCTTTCTCAGCCGAATCAGAACAATTGTTTATAACTGAGGGTTTGGGCTCCTTGTGGTATATTGACCTTCGTTGCCCCACAGGCAGTCCTTTCATAAATTGAATAGTCTATGTTAAACACATACATCATATATAGACATATGTATTGAGCATACACATAAATTATTACTCGCTATTTCTATATTTCCACTTGATTAGCATTGATACGCGGTGATACCGTACAGAATAACCATCCGTTTTGGAGAACAAAGCTTACGTTTTACCGTTTATAGTATCTATGTTAACTGAACAACTGCTCTCTTTTTCTATTTCAGCATGTGAATCTGGTGTGCCTACAAGTGAGGGGTTTTCGATCGTTTTTTTTTTTTTAATCTATTTCTTGATAAAGATGAATAGCAAAATAAGTGAAATGAATTTACAGATTCTCTTAACTGTTTTCCTCTCAAAAAAGTTGTGTTTTTCATTAATTTCTAAAAATAACTGCACCAATGGAGTTCTTAAAGTAATATTATATTTTTTGCATTGATTTTAAGCAAGAGAAAATAATCTAAGAGAAGGAATCCCCCCTATATAGCCTTGTAACCATCATTTGCACAGTTTGATGCTATTTTTAAACCATTTGTTTTTCTGCACGCGCATTTACTGCGCGCGCTCTACGCTGTTTGAAAAGCACAAAAAACGTTAGCAAACAGCGTAGCGCGCGCAGAAAATCAAACGATCAAAATAATGATATCATTGGATGATATTTTTAGAATACATTCTAAAAATAGCATCAAAGTGTGCACATGATGGGGCACGGGGATTCCTTCTCTTAGTTCATTTTCTCTTGTTTTAAGTTAAAATACTAAAGTATTTTATGTCTCGATCCGACACTCCACCTAAAAAGAGTCCAATCCAAATGATTAGATCCAAAATCCTATTTTCCACAATTTTGGAATTTTAGGCTAAATCTACAAAATACTTAAAGAGCAACTGAAATAGGTATCAATGGTGTGATCTGTTTTAGTTTTGTCGTAAAAAAAGTCAGCGTTATATACGAGCATCCAATTTTTCAGACTGCAAGCCACTCGCATAAGCCATTACTCACACCTTCCCCTCCCCCAACAAATTGGGTACAACTGGACGTTTACTAACAAAAACCTAAACAATATTCGTCCATTATTATATTCGTTCGAATTTAACTGATCGACATCCAGTTTGCGATCTAAACTTTAAAGTTGTTGCGTGTATCCATCCAAACACGGCCTAATTTTAAAAAACGTTGTCGTCGAAAAAGGCGATAGGAAATAGGTCATTCCGGGGACATGGAAATGGTTTCGTTGAATACAAAGAACATCGAATCAGTCTCAACACTAAGGTCCATACTCTTGATGAGAGTAAGAAGACGAAACACAACTCATTCCAGCTATTCTTGGTGATCTTGGAATGACATATATCCTATAGCTTTTCGCCTATTCCCTTTCGCCTTTGGCAATGACAACGTTTGTTTGAATTAGGTGTATACACGAAGTCGTGAACTCGCAACCGTGTTGCTACACAAGCTGCGAGAGTTTTTACACGGTGCAACGGAGACACAATCGTTGCGAAGACTGCAAAGTAGAAACGAATTAACTTCCTTTTATAATTTAAAGATATAACTAGCTAAAACTAGTGTGAGCTGCGTCGGTGTTTCTAATGAAACAGTAATGATGAAAAGGTAAATTATACACCGTGAAAAGATGAAAAAACTTACTGACGTTTCGGACGCTAGTCCTTCGTCGATGTAAAAGAACTCTTTTACTCCGACGAAGGACTAGCGTCCGCCGAAACGTCAGTAAGTTTTTTCATCTTTTCACGGTGTATAATTTACCTTTTCATCATTACTGTTTATAATTTAAAAGCGGGACGAGATAAAGTTTGTCATATGGTATATATTTTCTCTTCACCTTTATATCTTTCACTTTTTTCTCTCTCTTTCTTTGGCCCAACTTGTTTATAGTTTTCTTGGTTGGATTCTCTATTTATAAGCAATTAGTCCTTCGTCGAACTAACCAGCGTTCGAAACGTCCGTACATATAGCTACCATGAAACGTTTGAAAAAACTGAACTGGCAAGATATTTTTGTTTTGGAGCAACTTATATTGCTGGTTCCTAATCAGCTGAAAGAAAGTTATTGCATCTCATTATCTGCTTAAAGGTTGTTAAAACAGTGAGCATCATGTGCTGTGAACCAGAAAGAATTCTTTTGAAAACTTGTAAATCAGCTGATGACATTTCGTCAACACAGGAAATGTCGTGAAACTTTCAACTGCAAGGAGTTGCAAGACAAGATTGAATTCCAGCATGACTTCTCAATTATAGCTACATTGTAAACCAATCAAAATACAGTATTCCACGTGCACCATACATGGTACCATTATAATTGGAGGAAATGGGATGATTGACAGAAAAATATGAGATGATCAAGGTTTTGATAACCTTCGCTTGCCTTCACATTCATTCTATTCACAGAACGAGCTCAGATATACTGCGGAAATGTTGGGTGAAAAAAAGGTAAGTTTGCGAGTAAAAACCTTCCAGTTCAGAACATTTACGAACATACTTGAATATCAAACTCCAACACTAAAATTCTAGGAGGAATATATGCTATAATATTATAGTAAAGATTTTAAACATTCATCTCTAATATGCATGCATGGAATTGCAATGCAAAAAGTCGTTTACAAATCCGTGAAAATTCATGCCCCTTGACTTGCATTTTGTAGTTAATGAACTTCTGGCTAGTATAATATATCAAAAGCGTTATACTCTTGTGGTTCTCGAAAATAAATTGCTCAGGTTACGGAAATACGTTGTTACGAGGGAGCTGGGAACTGGTCTTGGATTATAGTAATAAGTAAATTAGACGTACCATTCTAAATTTATGATTGAAATTGCAAACAGTTTGGCATCGAATTGGGATATTCTTTCTTTCTTTTTTTCTTTCTTTCTTTCTTCCTTTCTTCCTTCCTTCGATCCTTCCATCTCTTCCTTCCTTCCTACCTTCAATCTCTTCCATCTATTTTTTCTTTCTTCCCTTCATCTATACGTTTCTTTCCATTCTTTAATTTTGTTTCTCGGAACAAAAGCCTTGACTACACATGTGTCATTGAAATAACGATCCTCCAGATTTTAACTCTTTACTGACCTCGTTCATCGAATTTCATGACAGTATCTTATATGACATAGCCGATATATATATATTTTTAATGCAAATTTAATTTTTCTTAAGTTGTTACTTTAAAAGGACGAGGAATTTAGTTCATCGACGACTCAGTGAAGTTTTGTATTTCAACTACTGTTCAATTCATTTTGATTCACTAAAGGGAAAAAAAACTAAACTAACCAACACCAAAATTAGCATTTATTAATCTTTTACCTAATTCTAAGTTCAAACAAAGGTTTCTCAGAATAGCTTTTCCTTTCACTTTTTTTAGCTTAATACAATTTTAGCCATAGTATGCATCCCATATGCTTAATCAATTGAAACTTAAAACTCTGGTAGTTCATCAGAGAACAAACTTGCAGCATCGGTAGACATATCGAACAGGGGCGTTGTTCCTGTCAGCTGTTCTTGTGAGATAGAAACTTGCCACGAACTGGCCATAAGGACAAATGACTTGGTGTCTGTCAAGGTATTTGATTCGGGCGTTCGAATAGGGCTGCCAACTGGTTGCTCTGTTGTAACAAACGACACGGGCTCGGCTTACTCGTCGGTTTAAGGCAGAAAGGCGATGTTGTAATGACCGTGCCTTGTTTGAAAGTGACTAAGGAAAAACGAAATTATCTTGTAACAATCAACTAAAACTTTACTGAAATCATCTTTAAGGGTCTAAAAGTATAATCGCTGGTTTAACGTTATTTTCTGTTATTACATGATCGAAAATAAGCATGCGCACTGTAAGAAATAAGGGCTCTTTGTACTTGATTACCGGCGTAAACTTCTGGCGTCGATTGTTGACGACCACACCCAGCTAATAAATATTCAACAAAATCCTGTTTAATTGTGTTCATTCTTGTTCTTTCTTTGTCTTCAGCTTTTAACATTTTCTTTTTCTTCTACTATTATCTTGACATATTTTTGTCCCATGTTCTGGCATTCTCGCGTTCAGTCCTTAATATTTTCTTTTTAGGTTTCGCATTTCATCGCCCTTTATTTTATAGAATATTTCTTCTTTTACAAAAGCTCATTAAACCAACTAAGGCGAAAACAGGAACTGAAAATATGGTTTTGAGCTAGGCTAATTATTTGTGATATTGTATCTTTTAATTATAAAAATACCTGATATTGTTGTTTTAGATTTCCAAGTTTTCTGTCTTGCAAGTTGGTTTTAGTTTGCAGGTTCGTATAATCGTCTCTCAGCTTCTTTAGGAGAATGTAAACTAAAGAGAAACAATAGCGTCGTTATTTAATTTTTATCAATCACTCAATAGTCGGCTACGGACCTTTCTTAATAACAGGCAGATTAAGATTCCCGTTTTTTCTTCCCGCAAACGGCAAACGTGACCACGTTTTCATCGTTTCCCTACATTTCACTTTACCTTTTGCAAACCTTCTCGACAAAGACAAGTATTCTTTTGTTTATCTACTACTTGGAGATTTTTGCAATTCCTTTTTCACTAATTTTAAAGAATTTTTTAATGGTCAATTGACGTTTCGTGTTTTCCGTAAACGAGAATCTTACACTCTCTAATGAAACTCAGATACCACCTCTAGGTTGGTAAAACCAGAGCACAATCATTAGCTCACAAACTGTCAAATTCAACTTAATTTTGTTAGGTTCTACAAATTGCTAAAATACAAACTCGACTCGCATGTGATGCCAAATCAACCAGACATGAGCTTACTATCGGTAAGATAACTACTTTTATATGAACGAGTGTATAAACAAAGATAAAAGTTTATATAAATTTCAAATGAACTAATTGAATAATACTTAACAAATATTTTGGGGACATTAAATGATAAGAAATGTTCATTTCCATAATATAAGGACAATTTCCCAAACTTACGAGGAAACTGGAAGACGTCATTGGCCCATCTTCCTCCAACTCCGCCCTGGCAGTTGTTCGCTTTTCCATACATGTTGTACGTGTGGTCAGCAGAAATACCAGAGAAGCAAAATCCGCCACTTTGGACAGCAAAGGTGGTATAACCTCCCTTCTTTGCAAGAGCGGCACACTTCTTCGCTGCCAGGTGTTTAGGAAACTTTCCTAGGAAGTCAGGAAGCGCTCTTGCTTTCCAAGAGTCCTTGTAACAACCAAGGTGCTTGAATGGAGTAGCTTAAAATGAAAGCAAAATTGGGAATGAGAAAAAATGTTGATTCAGCCTTTAAAAAAACACTAAAATTTGAGAAAAAGCGAAACCATATGGTTTTCCTTGCGTGTTCGAGCTATTTTGAATTTGTGAGTTGATTTTGTGGATCTTGCCGTTCGTAATTCGAGGGTTTTTCTCCAGCACAAAGCCTAACTCGTTTAAGTATTAGAAAAATGAATCGCAAAAAAAAAAAAAAAAAAAAAAAATTAAAATACATGGTAATACTAAAGAAATGGTTCAAACCTTGAACTGAATCTATAGGAAACATAAAGTTTCCTAAAAAGAAAACGACAGCCACAACAGATAGAGAACTCATTGCCATTGCCATTGCCATCACACACTGGTTGCCTGTTTATGAGTTTGCTTATATCTTTGAACGAATGGTGAAAACGGAAGTTTTCGTAACGAGTTTTTTCTTGTTTTCTTTGCTTTTATTATTACGAACAAAGAGAACGAGGAAAATAAACATAAAATAGAACAATTAATTAATGATGCTCACCGCGGGGGATAAACTTTCGATATTTGCTATATTACAACTCCATTCCATATTTAAAGTGCATATGACACTAAAAACATTTAATCTTAAAAATGTGGCGTTTATTAGCATTAACAAGAATATCATGCTTAAATTTGTTTTAAAAACGTATTTCTCTAAACATTTAAGAAAATTCGGCATCAAGTTGTGACGCCAATTTGTTTACAAGTCTCCAGATTTAGTTGCAAATACACGAAATATGTTTGAATGTAGAATCTTAATTTCAGGTAGTACACTTTTCAGTTTCCCAATATTTGAAGAATACTACGTAAGCTATAAAACGAAACTGAATAGAATATGCCTTTTGTTGTTATTTTATACGAATTACAATTTATATTTAGTGCATTACTACCTAATCTAGAGTACGTGTCAACAAAATGACGTCACAAATTGGGTTTAATTTTCTCAAATATCTTAAGAAATAAGCTTTTGAAACAAATTTCATTACGGTATATTTATTATTACTAACAAGCTATACATTTTAAACGATGAAATGTTTTCGTGTCATATACACTTTAAGAGCTTTTATATTACTTTGTATAAAAAAGTTTGCCGTTCATCTCAAGCAACTCAAGTGTTTGACGAGCATTCTGATTATCAGACCATTCCTTGCATCATTTCAGTAAATATCCTACTGAAAAATATTTTATCCTACTGAAAAACATTTTTTATGCCTTTAACAGTTTCAGTTTCCGCTTACCATTACCAATACTCTTTCTATGAATCTAACAGCAGTATGCTATAAGAATTATTTTTTCAAATACACTCAAAATTGAGTACTTTATGCTAGTAATTTAGAATTCTATGTACTGATAAAGTTAATTGAATAGATGGCGTAACCAACGTGGAAAAATTAATATTTCGAATTCACTATGGTGACGATTTGCCTCATTGATGAGGGTGATGAGGAGGGTGCCAGACAACTTTTAATAACCCCATTGGCACCCTCAATTGGTCATTATTTTTCCAAAACCACTCAATAGCCAAACTTACCATAGTTCGTTCGCGATCTTTCTGAATTTCAAATCAAATTTTTGTAAAATTTAAAAGTTGAACGACACTTACCTTAAGTTGAAGTTCGACTGTAATTCCGCCTTGTCACCATGCAGTTTGCAATGATGCACATTTTTGTTAATCAGCTTTACCATATTGACAATCGAATATATTAAAATATATTTCCATTTTGAAGGTCCCTGCAAATAAATCACTTGAACATTCATAACCCTCATTCATGGTTCATTAATATTACACATCTAGGTAAAGGTGTAAAAAAAAGTAACTACACTTAACGTTGCCAACCGGTAGTTCCTTAAGCTAGTAGCTGTGGGGAATAAATATTGATTTTATTATAAATTATTTATTATATTGTTACATAATATTTCGTTATTATAGATTTAATTTTAACATAATTTTATATCATATATTGTCTATTTATATTGTAGTTGAAAGCTCTGTGAAGGGAGACTCAATAAAGTATGTATGTATGTAGCTGGTCTTCCAGGGAGCCGACGATGCCCACTTAACCCCCTCTCTCCTATCAGTGCTCTGTTTTAAGAACGTGAAGATCGATTTACACATGAAGCTAAGAGTCCTGTAAAAATTTACGCTTTGATGCTGATTTCATTCGATTCATTTGCTACGCTATTACTTTAGAAGCGTCTTAGAAGCGTGCTAGGGGCATCAGCCTCCCCTCCTCCTCGCCTCGCATCCAAGACAATTTTATTTGCAAAGGGTCCGGCAAGAGAAAATGAACTACGAAAAGGAATCCCCACGCCCCCTCATGAGCACTCTTTGAAGCTATTTTTAAATTCATTCAATTTCTCATGGGTTCCCAAAATTCCTTTTCTAAGTTCTTAAAAATATAAATTTTCGCAGTTTTCTTTGCGTTTTTGCTGTTTTCCCACGACCATGATTCTTAGCGTTGAAGCAAAAGTGTTCATGTGACGTCATAATAATATACAGCAAATTCCAAGAATCATACACATATATATATACATATATACTAGTATAGTTTGAGTAGTACGCTTCGTTTTGACTGATTATTTTTCGTTGTGGGAGCTAGCACAAGATTTTGCTAACTAAATACCATGGCATACTGGAATCAGAACAATAATCATAAGAGTGTCAACTCGCCTGAGAGTTACCTTAACACCCTCAACCACGAGTTTTCGTGCTCAGAGTTAGGATCATATTCGATCGATGCTCAAGGAAACTTCTACAACAACGACAAAAGAGAACTGCATAGTTTGATTCCTAACTACTATAACAAATACGGCAGTGATCTGACATCTGGTTTCGATCCATCGCTCCAACTAAGTCATAGTAATCTCGATAGACCGCTTGATTCTTTCCTGCTTTGGATTCTTTTAAACAAGGATACAATATCAAGTGAAAGACAAGGCAGTGGTCAGGCGAAAAAGTAAGTTATTTCAGACAGCCAGTTTTAAGATATTACGGGTATATCTCTGATTTTTCAGGGTTGATAACGTTTTGAAATTGCAAAGCTGCACGCTGAAATTTGGTGAAATCACGCTGAAATCACAACTGATCAGTCGGTGCCTTTTATGTTTTGACTGGCAGCAGCAAAAAAAAATAATTTCAGCGTGCAACTCTGAATCACCGAGTTCGCTTGTTTATGAAAATCGCAGTGAGCCATACCGAGTCTTATAGGGTAGGTGGGGGCATCGTAATACTTCTTTCGCTTCTGGGTAAGATTAATATAAAAATAGAAGATAGACTATAGCCAGACATAACATCCATGCTCTGTGGTTTTGAATCTTAAAATGAACAAATTTTATGGAGCACGATAAACTCCCATATTTTGAGTTTCGTTCAATATATTTTTTTATGAATAAGAATTCTTAATACTATAGTTATTATTAAAGCGATCTAAATATCTAATGACATCTAACTTCGTAATTTATTCGTAATTAATTAACTAATTGTAATTAAAAATGGTTTTAATTAATGGTTATTTATCAAATTTGATCGGTATCCAACTACAAACTTTAATCAGTTATTTAGAAAATAAATAACACACCCACACTGAACTGCTAATACTCGTTTCTAATTGACTTGTTGATTATGAATCAGTTAGAGCAAAGGCATTTACCCGTGAAAACAAAAATACTAGTCAACTTATAATTGATGTTGGAGGATATAACAAAAGAATTAATTGACAATTCTTTTGTTAAGAGTTCCTCTAACATGGCCGCCATGAAAACCATCAATAGTCAAATAGACACAAAAGAAAACAATTGAATTAGAGTCTACTAATGTGTATTACACAAATACTATTTATTAATTATCAATTCATCAAAATTTCTAGATAATGATTACTAGATAATAATAAATATTAATTAGGTATTACTTATTTCAGATTTCTAGATAATAAATATCAAATATTTAACTAAAACTTCTTTATAAAAGCATTTGATATTTAATTGATACATTGTTCATTAATTAGTTAACTGAAATTTTCTAGATTGGATGCCGAGTTTGTTTTCACTCGAGCAACAATGAAGCTGCTTCTTGCAACTGTGTTTAACACTGGAAGCTACAAACAGCCATGGAAAATGTACGCTATCAAGTACAACGGTACAATCTACATCAGTAACGAGGAGAAAGTAATCGAGGCGGTAGGACCCCCACGTGAACCTAAACTGCTCTGTCGTGACCGAGTTGAATAAATGAAGACGATTAGCTACATGGGACCAAAGTTTGAAAAATTGATATCTAAGCCCTGTGAATCGCAAGGCAAGCCGGCTGATCGAAAAATCGACGGAAGACAAGGATTCTATAGTGTTAGAAGAGGAAGATTTGGTGGCCGCCATTTTGTGCTGACCAGAGCTGAAGTGGATTTTGTTGGAAAATGTAAGTATTTTGATAACAAAAGCCTCTTTTAAAAATCTTTTTTAAAGATTTCCAATACTACTACTAATGAATACTAATTATAGTGGTATAAAAATAACTTACTGGCAATCATTGTTACCCAACAGGGCGAATACAGGGAGTGCAAGCTTTGCCTCGAGTACACGGGCCGAGATGAATGGAAGTTCCCAATGTACAAGCTCCGTGATTGGTGGTATCATATGTTTGCTGCGAACATGAAACAGGTCATATACGGCATCCGGGATGGCCCGACGTTAAAAGAAGTGTCTCGGATCACGCCGGACGAGATCCCGTTAAAAGTGAATAATCCTAGAATGTCATGTCCACCCGCGATTCAATCAGCCCTCACAAGTTGGAATCCACTGGCGAGTGTAGGATTCGTAGATGACTTCTTTCAGTGGTTAAAGGGAGTAGTGGTTGAGGATAGCTATGGAATGGATAGAGGTCGTGCGGTGCAGTATGTACTAGAATGGGGAAAATTTTCGCCATCTATTGGTTACTCCCGTGAAGAAATGCGCATGTCTAATTTCGTTCTTCTACCTGATTGGTACATCAGAGAAATGTCTGCTTTCTTTGCCTAAGTCGGGTTTATATTCACACTGGGCGACCTGCACTGCACTTGAGTATTCTTCAGTAAGAAATATTGATGAAATATTATAATATGATGAATTCGGTTATTTTAGTTTTTGTGGTAGTCATACTAGCAAACAAAGGTTCCTATTAGTGCTTTGACAGATACTGACCAACAATAGAGGTTTTGCACCATGACGTGCCATGCCAATACTATAGAGCTTAGGCTGCCTGTGGCTGGATGCCGGCAGAACAATAAAATCCCTTTGCTCTCGGGATTTGAATTATTTCTTTTGTAAAACGGTTGTATTGTTCCTGCCATCTAACATTGCTGCCGTCACGTGATGGTGCAAAACCTCTATTATTTTATATTTTGATTACCCTAATGTTTGGAGCTGAAAATCAAACTATTTCAAACGTAATCTTCAGACTCGTCTTTTTAGAAATCCTTAAAATTATAAGTTTCTTAAGTTCTTTTATGATTTTTACGTTTTAAAGCATTTAATTACTAATAATAATAACTGTTTTTATTACTATTACTGTTATTATTTTAAAACCCCAGTTTAATTATAGACAAAAGAATAACTAGAAGTTTCTTGAGTAGATATTTCGGACGATATCCATCGTCCAACATCAGTTTAATGACTCTATAAGTGTTACATTAATAAATGATTAATTAATTAAACTAAATGAATGAATGATTTCACCGCCGGTATAATGTGTGTATATACCATATTTACCTATCACATTTATGACATTACCTGTATTTGTCTCTTATATTTTTCTTTAATTTAGTAAAGTTAAACTTAAATGTTCTTCTTCAACGTTTATTTAAATCATTATTTTAAACCGCCATGTTTGGTTGGTCAGCGGAGTCTTTCATTTTACTCCTCACCAGGCTCTCTCGTGCTAGGTATTCTTCTCTCTTTATCTTGATATCGAGTGAATATGGTACATCCGGGATAAGCCAAGCTAAAACTTTGACGACGAAGAAGACAACGCCATTAAACACTACGACAAAAGCCAGACGAGCCGCTAACACATAGTAGTACTGGAGAGTGTAATCATACGGTGAATGTGGAGAAAAAAATTCTTTGAATCTGAAAAAAAATGCTACAGCGATTGGCACGGAGTGATTGTAGGCATTTCTAAGAGATTTGAATAACAAAAGGCATTACCGCCATGTTGGAAGGAGATTCAATAAAAACGTTTTGTCAAATAGAACACTTGGATTATGGCGTCGTTTACTACCACCACTACCAGAATACCTTGCACACTTTCTTTAGTTCAGCTTATTAGCAGCAGTTGTCTTCCAATTGACTTGCCTTCCAACCCACTAAGGCTTCCCTTCCAACCCACTAAAGCTTGCCTTCCAACCCACTAGGGCTTCCCTTCCAACCCACTAAGGCTTGCCTTCCAACCCACTAGGGCGTCCCTTCCAACCCACTAGGGCTTGCTTTTGTTGGAGACCCCTTACGAGGAACAAAAAGAGAAATTCCAAATGGGTGTGTTCCATCCTTTTGTTCATTGTTCACGTCTTCGGTGTCCATTGGATCCGACAGTAGAAGTCATCCTAACTTGTTGATTAGAGATGGAACTCGGCTCTTGTTTGGTAGTGTCATGAGAGCTATGCCATTGCGTTTCTTAGATGTTGAAACAGGAATGGATAGTGGTCTCTAGATTGATAAAAATGGGAAAACGCTCGTTACCGCTCTTGCTACGCACAGTGACGAAAAGGAGGTGTTTGTTGGTACAGATCAAGGGAACACCATAAGAATTGAACTAGAATCGAATGAGATTTTACAAACGTATGAACAAAAGCAAGTTCCTGGATTCTCTAAGAACGCATCTGTTTCGGGGCTTGCCACATCAGAAGATGGAAAATTCTTCCTCTCGGGGAACTCTGATCTCAAATCCTGCCTGCTGAGAATCAGTGGTGTTTGTGTTTTAAAGGAAGACTGTTTTGCTGCTGCTGACGAGAACGGGTATCTTCACATTGTATCGAGAGATGGTCCAAATCTCTCCATTCTTGCTCACGACACCCCTGTAACAGCTATTACATCACGTGGCATTCCCTCTGAAAATCGATATCTCGCTACAGCCGCATTGGGAACTTTGAAAATTTGGAGTGTGAGTCAGCATGGTTGTGCACTACATTGCGATCGTCAAATCAGTTGTTCGGGTCTCAACATAAGACCAGTTCACATTCTCTCAAACTGTGCATCGCTCCTTACTGGCTCCGATGATAACGTTGTTAGGCTGTGGGACGTGAAAAACAAAAATATTGTGTCTAGCATCAAAGACAGGGTGATCGCTTGTTTTGATGATTGTTCTGCAATAACCTGGTCGCTGGAGACTGGAAACTTGTTAGGTCGAAGCCAAGGGCATCATAGGCGATACCACGCGATCAAGACACTTCCGCTGAAAAACCAAGCGATCACAGATGGTTTTCACTATACGCTGAAACGCTGGAGTACTGAAGAAGGCACGTGTTGGTACGAACAACCGGAACCGTTGGCGGAATATCAGCATACGAATGAAGTTACTGCTCTAGCAGTTACGTGTGATATGAGTCTTTTGGTCACGGGGACTCGAGACAAGATGCTTAAGTTATGGATGGTAGACAGCGGGGAATGTTTAAGTGAGTTTTACTTGGAGCATAGCGCACAGGTGATCGCTTGCAGTGCTGAAGGACGCATCTTTGTTGGACTAAGTGACGGGCAGCTTTGCTTCATGAAATTGCGAAGTGGAAAATAATGCTGCTTTGGAAATCAAAACTTATCAACTAAAAAGCAGATTATAAAAATAACCCTACGAAAAAATCAATAATTGCCCAATAGTTTTAAACATTAGTTAGGGATTACTTTATATTTATCATTCAATATTCTGTTTTTTTTGAGCGATTGATTGGTAAATCATACAAATTGCTCTATTTAATTCGTAAAGTGCATAGTTAAAAAAGGTTTCAGTTACAAACCCCAACTTATAATCTGAATATGGAAAATTTATAAAGTGTCTGTGTAAGTTTTGCAATAACACTACAGATACAGATGCTTTAACAAATAAACATCCCTTGCACAATGTTTACTAGTATATCCGGCCGCAGAAATGACCAGAATCAATAATACTTTAATTTTAAGTATTTATGAATGTATCTAAACTTTTGCCACTATTTGGAATTTTCTCGCTTTCCGATTGGTCTAGAGCCGGGGAAATGGGAGGTCCCATCGTTAAATTAATTACGTCAACAAATCCATCACGCGCGCTTTCTAAACCCCGTTTTTCATTCCAGTTTTACCCTTGTTTTTGTATTAAAAGTTTTTTAAAACAGTTTTTTTAACAGTTAAAACTGTTTGTGCAAAAAAAAATCCTCCAGTTTTCCTTGGTATGGCCGCTTATTTACCACTTTTTTCGTCATCTAGCCGTCAAAATGTTGTTGGCTACGCCTCGCTAGATGACGAAAATCGTGGTAAATAAGCTGCCATACCACGGAAAACTGGGGGAAATTGGTTAAAGCTACCCTTACCTCTGCTCCAAAACATTTACCTAAGATTTAAGAATTTCTACTAGATTCTAAACGTTTTATCCCTGTCCTAAGTAAATTATTATTCCTGTACAAATAATAGTTATTTATGACCCTTTCAAATCGGCTTTGGTTACCCCAGAACGACTCCCTAAAAAAAATCGTTGAACCTTTGAAAACATGCTCCAAGTGGGGTCCGCGTTTTGGGCCGGGGTTACTCATATAAAGTCGAACCCTTTATGAGCATCTGCTCTTGGGATTTTTATATTTCCCCTAAAAAATGAGAATAATTTCGTTAAAATTATATAATAGGGCTTAGGTGCAGTGCATAGTAAAACCGACCACAAAAAAAAAAATGAAATTGTCAATTCTTCTTACTGAAGAATACTGAAGTGCGGTGCAATGCTCCAAGCGTGAACATAAACCCGACTTAGGCAAAGAAAGCAGACATTTCTGTGATGTACCAATCAGGTAGAAGAACGAAATTAGACATGCACGCCTCTTCGCGAGAGTAAGTAATGAATGACGAAACCTTTCGCCATTCCAGTACATACTGCACCGCACGACCTCCATCCCTTTTATAGCTATCCTCAACCACTACTCCCTTCAACCACTGCAAGAAGTCATCTACAAATCCTACACTCGCCGGTGGATTCCAACTTCTGAGGGCTGATTGAATCGCGGGTGGCCATGACATTCTAGGATTCCTCACTTTGGACGGGATCTTGTCCTGCGTGATCCGAAACACTTGCTTCAACGTCGGGCCATCCCGGATGCCGTATATGACCTGTTTCATGTTCGCGGCATACATATGATACCACCAATTACGGAGCTTGTACATTGGAAACTTCCATTCATCTTCGTCCGTGTAATTGGGACAAATCTTGCACTCCACGTACTCGCCCTATTGGTTAGAAATGATTTCATATAACTATCAATAACATAACTTAGACTAGCCGGTGACCGGCTTAGTTGAAAGAGTTTCATTTTGATATTTTTGGGAGGTCGGCTTTTTCGCGAACTTAGCACAAAAAGTCTCTCAATACAGTCTTCTCCTTTTGTCTGCTTGCCTGGAATTGCAATATAGGCTCACATTGAGAGCAGTAGAAAAGGGAGGGTTGTCAAAGAATCAGATTGCAAAGTGTGGGAGTGATCAAGAAAAGAGTCTGAATGATCTAATAAAGCAAGGATTTTAGGAAAACTAGTCTTCGTGGTACCCCGAAGTACCCCCAAAGATTTTCCGAACTGTGCCGAGGAGTTGGCGAAACTTGGCCAAATTGTCGCCGAAAGAGCAAGTTAAAGTGACACTGGACGGACTTTAATTAAGCTTAACTATGTGTTTTATTTTAACAGCGAATCCAATCGTATAAAAAGCTTTTGTGTAGCGGCAGCCACAGGCTCCAAGCAAAGCTCACAGCCTACCACAGTTTGTGGTTTTTCTTTTTGTTTAAAGCGCCTAGAGCAGATTTGGATAGGCGCTATGTAAATATTTATTATTATTATTTTTATTATTATTATTTTTATTATTATTATTATTATTATTATTATTATTATTATTATTATTATTATTATTATTATTATTATTATTATTATTATTATTATAACGTCCAAGCCGAGCCTCGGCTGATTCCACTGAATGGAGAACGGTTTAACCTAAAATCCACGACTACAAGCGAAGATGCACGCCTGGATATCAAAGCGGGGGATTCTGGCAACGAGGAGTGACAGCATTTTTTGACGTACGAGTGTCGCATGTCAACTCCAAGTGCAACCAGAAGAAAACCACCTCATCAATATTTAACGAACAAGAGCAAGAAAAGAAAAGAAAATATCAACAGAGAGTTCTGGAAGTGGAAATGGGTTCATTTACACCGCTTATCTTTGGGACCAATGGTGGTATGGGCAAGGAAAGCCAAATTTTCCTAAAAACTCTGGACAAAGCTATTCTGACACAATAACATATATTAGAACAAAGTTGTCGTTTGAGATTTTGAAAGCTGTAATTACATGCATTAGAGGCTCCCGCACTCCTTTTTATAAGAACACCGAAAATGACTTTCTATTGGACTTTAGCATTAATACTAACCTTGCCGATATTAGATAATTTTAGACTTTTTTATAATGCTTGTTTTTCATTTTGTTTTTTTTTTAGTTTTTTTGTAAATAGTAACTTTTTCTCTTTAAATTTTCACAAAGTACACAATGTAAATATTCTTATATTATTATTTTTTTTTTTTGTATACCTCTTATTATTAGTAGTTGAAAATTTTTAATTATTGTTATTGTTAATTTATTATTATTATTATTATTATTATTATTATTATTATTATTATTATTATTATTATTATTATTATTATTATTATTATTATTATTATTATAACGCTTACATTTTCAGCAAAATCAACTTGAGCTCTGGTTAGCACAAGATGGCGGCCACCAAATCTGCCTCTTCTAACACTATAGAATCCTTGTCTTCCGTCGACTTTTCGATCAGCCGGCTTGCCTTGCGACTCACAGGGCTCTAGTTTCGATATCAACTCCTCAAACTTTAATCCCATGTAAACATCCTTTCTTTCTTCTTCAAGACGTCGTTCCTCGCTTGTGTTCTCCCCGTTCCTGATGTAGATTGTACCGTTGTACTTGATAACGTACATTTTCCATGGCTGTTTATATTTGCCATCAGTGTCAAACACCGTTGCAAGAAGCCTTCTCATTGTTCCTACTGTGAAAACAAACTCTGCATCCAATCTAAAAAAATCAGTTACATAATACATTAATATTTATTATCTAGAGATCTTATTCCATTTGAATAATTATCGTGATGTCGAAATTTTATTTTATTTTATTTTTTGAATTTTACTTAATAATTGATAACTATTCATTCGTCTCATGCTTGAGAGACAATTAAAAAGGACCACGACGTTTGGACTGCAAACTGCTAGTCTTCATCAGGTGATGGTGTAGACTGGATGGTGCAGTGTCTCTTATATAACGATCGTCGGATAGTCAGCAAATGCTCAAAATATTTTTAGTACATATTAACACATATTATATCTGAAAACCAGGCCATTTTAGATTAAACTGTTTCGCTAGGAGCAAATTTTGTTGAATCTTCTATTGGATTTGGCGATTAAAGCAGTGCATAAACAAGCAATGACGTCATAGTGAACTAGGGCAATTTCTCCTTATAGAATTTACTGAAGTGTGGATGCCGAGGGAACAATCTGTGCGGAGACTAGATAAATTTTTATTTTTACTTCAATAAATATGTTGTATAGATTTTCTTTTAAATAATAGAAAGCAGTGGATCTCTGAAAATATATTTGGCCTAATAGTGATTATTTTTATTAGTAATAACCAAAAACGCGCTGTCAGCGAAAGCTTTCCCACTCTGACTTCGGCCGTTTCTATTATGGCTAACTAAAATAACTTACCGTTTCCCTTGACCAGTGTCAGTTCCTGATATCTTGTCCTTGTTTAAGACAATCCAATAAAGGAAGGAATCAAGCGGTCGCCTATAGTGAGGTTCTGTCTCCAATGGATTGAAACCAGCTGTCAGATCACTGCCGTATTTGCTCTTGTAGTTAGGAATCAAACTACGCAGTTCTCTTTTGTCGTAGTTGTAGAAGTTTCCTTGAGCATCGATCGAATATGATCCTTTTGGATCAGACCACGAAAAATCGGTGTTCAATTTATTTTTAACGTACCTTTCAGGCGGATATACAAAGTATTTTTGGTTGTGATTTCCCGCAGCCATGGTATTTCCGGTTACTTAAAACAAGAGTTCTACCAACTAAATATTTCCCGGAACAACTCAAGCTGTGATTCTTGAAACTGAAACTGAAACTGAAACTGTTTTTTTATGCGTCGGTTAATAAGTTAATAAGTTAATCCAAATCCCTTAGGTTATTCTAGGGGATTTGGATTAACTTATTAACTTATTAACCGACGCGTACGTTTACGTAAGCGGTCACGAGGCAGGTATAGGATACAGTAGTTCGTTATGTACGATTGAACCGTTGGTCACTACAATATTTTTGGCGTATATATAGACGGGAAAACTGAACAAATCAAGCCAGCACATAGCAGTACAGATACGTATCAGTTTAAACAGTTTCTAACGTTTAAAAAACACCAATATAACAGAGTCTAACGGCTAAGAAAACACCAATTTTTGCCCTAGCGCCCTTGGCCAGACATAACATCCATGCTCTGTGGTTTTGAATCTTAAAATGAACAAATTTTATGGAGCACGATAAACTCCAATATTTTGAGTTTCGTTCAATATATTTTTTTATGAATAAGAATTCTTAATACTATAGTTATTATTAAAGCGATCTAAATATCTAATAACATCTGACTTCGTAATTTATTCGTAATTAATTAACTAATTGTAATTAAAAATGGTTTTAATTAATGGTTATTTATCAGTCAAATTTGATCGGTATTCAAACTCCAAACTTTAATCAGTTATTTAGAAAATAAATAACACACCCACACTGAACTGATAATACTCGTTTCTAATTGACTTGTTGATTATGAATCAGTTAGAGCAAAGGCATTTACCCGTGAAAAAAAAATACTAGTCAACTTATAATTGATGTTGGAGGATATAACAAAAGAATTAATTGACAATTCTTTTGTTAAGAGTTCCTCTAACATGGCCGCCATGAAAACCATCAATAGTCAAATAGACACAAAAGAAAACAATTGAATTAGAGTCTACTAATGTGTATTAGTCTAGTATCTATTGCACAGGTTTAGTGACTTCACTCTAGTCAAATAGACACAAAAGAAAACAATGGAAACAGGGTCTACTAATGTGTATTATACAAATACTATTTATTAATTATCAATTCATCAAAATTTCTAGATAATGATTACTAGATAATAATAAATATTAATTAGGTATTACTTATTTCAGATTTCTAGATAATAGATATCAAAGATTTCATTTAACTAAAACTTCTTCATAAAAGCATTTGATATTTAATTAATACATTGTTCATTTATCATTTAACTGAAATTTTCTAGATTGGATGCCGAGTTTGTTTTCACTCGAGCAACAATGAAGCTGCTTCTTGCAACTGTGTTTAACACTGGAAGCTACAAACAGCCATGGAAAATGTACGCTATCAAGTACAACGGTACAATCTACATCAGTAACGAGGAGAAAGTAATCGAGGCGGTAGGACCCCCACGTGAACCTAAACTGCTCTGTCGTGACCGAGTTGAAGAAATGAAGACGATTAGCTACATGGGACCAAAGTTTGAAAAATTGATATCTAAGCCCTGTGAATCGCAAGGCAAGCCGGCTGATCGAAAAGTCGACGGAAGACAAGGATTCTATAGTGTTAGAAGAGGCAGATTTGGTGGCCGCCATCTTGTGCTGACCAGAGCTGAAGTGGATTTTGTTGAAAATGTAAGTATTTTGATAACAAAAGCCTCTTTTAAAAATCTTTTTTAAAGATTTCCAATACTACTACTAATGAATACTAATTATAGTGGTATAACAAAAACTTACTGGTAATCATTGTTACCCAACAGGGCGAATACAGGGAGTGCAAGCTTTGCCTCGAGTACACGGGCCGAGATGAATGGAAGTTCCCAATGTACAAGCTCCGTGATTGGTGGTATCATATGTTTGCCGGGGATATGAAACAGGTCATATACGGCATCCGGGATGGCCCGACCTTGAAGCAAGTGTCTCGGGTCACGCGGAGCGAGATCCCGTTAAAAGTGAAGAATCCTAGAATGTCATGTCCACCCGCGATTCAATCAGCCCTCACAAGTTGGAATCCACTGGCGAGTGTAGGATTCGTAGATGACTTCTTTCAGTGGTTAAAGGGAGTAGTGGTTGAGGATAGCTATGGAATGGATAGAGGTCGTGCGGTGCAGTATGTACTAGAATGGGGAAAATTTTCGCCATCTATTGGTTACTCCCGTGAAGAAATGCGCATGTCTAATTTCGTTCTTCTACCTGATTGGTACATCAGAGAAATGTCTGCTTTCTTTGGCTAAGTCGGGTTTATATTCACACTGGGCGACCTGCACTGCACTTGAGTATTCTTCAGTAAGAAATATTGATGAAATATTGAAATATGATGAATTCGGTCATTTTAGTTTTTGTGGTAGTCATACTAGCAAACAAAGGTTTCTATTAGTGCTTTGACAGATACTGACCAACAATAGAGGTTTTGCACCATGACGTGCCATGCCAATACTATAGAGCTTAGGCTGCCTGTGGCTGGATGCCGGGCAGAACAATAAAATCCCTTTGCTCTCGGGATTTGAATTATTTCTTTTGTAAAACGATTGTATTGTTCCTGCCATCTAACATTGCTGCCGTCACGTGATGGTGCAAAACCTCTATTATTTTATATTTTGATTACCCTAATGTTTGGAGCTGAAAATCAAACTATTTCAAACGTAATCTTCAGACTCGTCCTTATAGAAATCCTTAAAATTATAAGTTTCTTAAGTTCTTTTATGATTTTTACGTTTTAAAGCATTTAATTACTACAAATAATAATAATTGTTTTTATTACTATTACTGTTATTATTTTAAAAACCCAGTTTAATTATAGACAAAAAGAATAACTAGAAGTTTCTTGAGTAGATATTTCGGACGATATCCATCGTCCAACATCAGTTTAATGAATCTATAAGTGTTACATTAATAATTAATGATTAATTAATTAAACTAAATGAATGAATGATTTCACCGCCGGTATAATGTGTGTATATACCATATTTACCTATCACATTTATGACATAATTACCTGTATTTGTCTCTTATATTTTTCTTTAATTTAGTAAAGTTAAACTTAAATGTTCTTCTTCAACGTTTATTTAAATCATTATTTTAAACCGCCATGTTTGGTTGGTCAGCGGAGTCTTTCATTTCACTCTTCACCAGGCTCTCTCGTGCTAGGTATTCTTCTCTCTTTATCTTGATATCGAGTGAATATGGTACATCCGGGATAAGCCAAGCTAAAACTTTGACGACGAAGAAGACGACGCCATTAAACACTACGACAAAAGCCAGACGAGCCGCTAACACATAGTAGTACTGGAGAGTGTAATCATACGGTGAATGTGGAGAAAAAAATTCTTTGAATCTGAAAAAAAATGCTACAGCGATTGGCACGGATTGATTGTAGGCATTTCTAAGAGATTTGAATAACAAAATGCATTACCGCCATGTTGGAAGGAGATTCGATAAAAACGTTTTGTCAAATAGAACACTTGGATTATGGCGTCGTTTACTACCACCACTACCAGAATACCTTGCACACTTTCTTTAGTTCAGCTTATTAGCAGCAGTTGTCTTATTACTTTTCTCATGAGGAAATCCAAAGTTGAATAAGAAAGAAAAATCGTAAAGTGTTTTTGGTAGTGGTAGTAAAATGACGCCATAATACAAATGGCCTATCCTTTCAACGTGGCGGCTATGACTTCGTACGATAAACGAACTTGGAAGAAGTGACCGCCACAACATAGCCAAATACGTGTAGGCCCAATCTGATATTATGCTTTGTTTCTGACACACAACAAAGTCCCTTTTTGTCTTCTTAGTCCCCCTTAGTCTTCTTCTCACAAGAATCACATATTCCCGAACACTAAGACTTGCCTTCCAACCCACTAGGACTTGCCTTCCAACCCACTTGGACTAAGCTCCTCATCTATCTTTCTCAGTAATTTTTAGATATAATTTAAAAGACATTTCAGTGTCTTTACCTGCAATGTGTCCTGTTGTAGGGTAGATTCCTAAATGGATCGGAAGGTTGGATCTCAAGGTCTTTAACATTGAAGTATGACAGACTGTTGTTCACGTAGCCCCGTAAACTACCGTCTGGACTAAACACGTATTTGTACACCTCCCTGAAATATATAATATCATTAAGCTAGTAATCACTTAACCAATAGCAAGCAAAGTTAATAGTACATATCAAAATATTTAAGATAGAAACGAGAATATAATATATAGTTAATGTGATGACATTATTTAGTTGTTTTTCTTCGTCTGTTTCGCTATCTTTCTTTCCTTTGCATCACTTTCTTTATTTCCATACCATCTCACTCTCTTCTTCCAATTTCCTATTTTTCTTTCCTACCTTTCTTCTTTCTTTTCTTCCTTCCTTCCTTTCTTCCCTCCATCCTCCATCTTTTCTTTCCCCCTTCCTCCGAATACCTTCAACTCTATTTTCTCCCTTCCTTCGCCTCTCCTTCCCTTTCTTTCATCCTTTCTTCTCTTCATTTTTTTTCTTCCCTTAGTCTATCCTTGAAGACACCATTTCATCAATTTATTTTTAAAAAAACAAACGTTATTAAATGAAAACCTAGAGATCCCCTTGAACCGCACCTTGGTATAAACTCCGAGGTAAACGCAATAAGAAACGAATTCAAAATAACAGCTGTTGTAGCGATAGAACTGAGGACATCGAACCACGCCCCAATATCCTGAGCCCGCTGTGCAGTCGGTCGACGGTAATTTACCGTAAAGTTGATCGCATCTGATCGTATTTCCAGTATGTTGTTGAAGAGCGCTAACAGGGGAGCCAATGGGAAAGCGGCCACGAACATGGTAACAAAACCAAACTGAAGAACTAGAAGAGTTGTGGAAAAAGAAAACATGTTAGCGCAAAAGGTTCTTGATAGAGTGAATAGTTGCACAAATTTACAGAATTATAAGCTCAGTAGACAGTAGACCTACTCTATCACGCACATATGATAGCTGAACAAGGAAAGAGAGTCCCTAGTTTTTTGTCAGATCTAAAGTCCATACGACGCCTCGTCATCCTGCGATGTTTTTTATCAGGAAAGGGGGGGGGGGGGGGGAGATATGCATGTATGATAATTTCAGAATTCATTGCAACAATTTTGTTGACAGACCTGACACGAGATTGAATTTCAACTGGAAAGTGTCTGCTATTTTTTCTGTTTGCGATATCATTTAATCTAAAGAATAAAGGTATTTAATTACGTGATGTCTGCTTACCCATTTCCAGATACTCCTCGAACATTCTAAAATCAGGTTCTTCTGATAGAAGATAATCTCTTTCCCACTGAGGATAAGCAGCTCCGCTGTCTGTTGATACCAAGTCGGAAATCTTGCTGCGAGATTTCTTGTTCCATAAACGCTTCACGGTACTAGGATAAAAGGAAAACAGATCGACCCAATTAGCAGACTGAAACAGAATGTAGGAATCAGCTGACGGAAACGATAGTACGCATTCGCGCAAATACATAGTTTGTTTTAATATGCCCCTCCGGCAACGCGTGCAGGATGAATATGTATAACCTTTGTTTCAACGCAACAGTGATGTGCGCAAAACAAAATGAAATGTATGTGTCGTGCTATTATGCTGACTTCTGTAATTTACCTAGCGGAAGGTCCAAAATAGGGCACACAAATGCTCGCATCGTGATACGAGATAAAACGGAGAGGCGCAAGCAAGTTTTATTATATCAGTGCACTGTTTTATGTACTTGCAATCTTATTACATCATATAAACCTTTTTGTTCGCGTCGCGCAGCAAAGACGGAAAGACTCACGGGATTAAAATTTCGTGGATTTGACTTTTTAACTGGTTTCCACCGAGTAAAATAGCCAGTTGAATACAGAGCTCCATAAAACAGCCCGACGGGTCACATCCTTCCATCCTCACTCCAGCTATCCTATGGAAGTGACCAGGGATTCCTGTCACAAAGTTGCTTTTGAAGAAAGCGATGTAGAAAAATGAAGAGTACATGTTGACGGCTTGGAAGAGGAACATCTTGACTGTTAGGATGTTGTTGTATTCTGTTCTCGTGCGGGGGTTTTCCCAGTTGGTCAGCGCGAAAGCCAGTTTGGTGTAAATCTGTACGTGTAACATATACACCAATAATCGATTAGGCAGTAGAGGAATCTTGGGGGACGGGAAGGAGGGATATATATATATGATAACCTATTTAGTTAAATCAAAGATTCCTATTTGCCAAAAGTAGCCTTAAAATTCAAATGGAAGATTCTTTGAACTAGCAAAGCAATAACACCTTGCTTACAGGAGTAAATGGGGAAAAGGAAAGGAGAGGATTGGAAGTGAAAGAAAGGGGACGAAACGACACGATACCAGAGAGTAAATGCTTACAGGAGTAAATAGGAAAAGAGATAAAGGGAGAAGACATGAGACGAGATTAGACGAGAAAACGAAGTTTTTACCTTGCCCAACACATTAATAGACAGTAAATTCAACAGTGCAGACGTCAAGGAAGTATAGATTCGTCCACTGCCTTGTAGATTCTTACTAGGACTTGCTGCCATGACCGCGATTACGATCGCTCTGTACAACACCACGCCAAATAGAGAAGCAAGTGCCAGCAAGATCATCATAGTGATAGCAACCGTTGCTGCTACGTATCGCCCTGTCCTGACCATTCGTGGTATATACGGCTCCATTATACCAGTCACTGGGTTGGGACGCTTTTGTTTGACGGTCGCGATGAACGCTGGTCTTGGTGGCTCGAAATCCTCTTCAAAGTGCATCATGTCCCATTCATAGGCTAGACTGATCTGTACCGCAAAAGAAAAAAATTAGAATTCAGAGAGTAACGCCTCTCACGCCTACGAAAAAGAGCGGTACCAGGGGGGCCAAGGGGCCCTACCTACCCTGTAAACACCTTAAGTAGTCACGTGATTAGTTATTCCATTTCTACTATTACCTAGACCGTGTGTGAACGAACTTTATCTCGTCTGGTTAGGACGGAGTAAAACGAAGTCGGGCCGCGGACAAGCTAACTATATGTTACTTGCCTGTTTTCTCTTCCAAATTTCCAAAAATACCACACACCAAAACGACATGAAGACAGCAAAGAAAACTGTTCCCTGATAATCAAACGCGTGTGAATAGCGCGCGTACTTGCAACTCGTCGTTAATGACCAGAAACTGCAATTCTTATCGCACAGCGGACACATGTAGAAGAGTTTACTATAGTTCTTGTTGCAGACATCCTGTGCGGGAATGAAGTCATTGATTGTAATCAATCCACCGAGAAAGCAGATTGTACCTACGATAGAAGCGCTTACTAACATCATAGTATATGTCCCTAGCCACGCAAAATACATCGCTACTCTTGTCCCGAAGTAACTCTTGATAGCATTCAGTGGTTGATACTTATACCAACGGCTAAAGGAAGCCCAATCCCGTACGAGTCTTTGACGATCATTCTTCGGAGGATCGTCGGCAAACGATAAGATATTGACATCCCCGTCGTGGAGGCTGTAGGCGTCGTCGTAAATGTTCTCGTGAAGTAATCGTCTAATACCGAAGTCTTCTGGCTCCGTGTGGAAGTATGCCGATTTAAGAAGTCGAAAAACCATACGACTGCGGTCAACTCCGTCAAACATTCTTTCCTTGTCTTTACACAAGTACATGTCGAGTTTATCTTGTTTAAAGAAAGCATTTATGTAACGTTTCTCCTCTCGCACTGAAGGGTTGCCAATCTTGAACACGTTCCATGATTTGACAACTGGACTACGATTTCGTGACGGTTTCGTCTCTTCGACTGGTTCTCGTATAGGCACTCGGAGCATCATCGTTTCTGCACACTTGGCTAACGTTTCGAATGGAGCGTGAATCAAAGTGTAGGTCAGCTTGGGGTCCCTGGAAAAGAAAAACGGTAAAAAGAATAAGCATTTTTCTTCACTTCAACAGAGAAAGAAAGCTAGAAGAAAAGAGCATCCGCCCATGACCAACACTGTGTAAGCGGTCCAAAGAAAGTTCGTTTGATGTGTTGTTCTCTCCTTTGCCTCGAGGGGTTTTCTCGGTGTTCTTCAGTTTTAATAAAACCACAAAATATAATTAGTAAAAAAATCTAGTTTAATTCTTACAAATTCGTAATTATTAATCACGTTACCATGGATTTCTTCTCTTCCTCGTCGTCCTCCATCTGTAATTGGTTGTCAAACCCTGTCGCCTCTTCAACCCTTTTAGTAAACATATTTCTTAAACGTTTGCTAGCTTTGCCCAACATTTCTAGAAGACCACTCCCAAGTGCTTTGACATTTCTTTCTTTCACTGCCTTATAAACGGAGCCTCCAAGACTCTCTACATATCCCGCCCACTCTTGCTGGAAGAACAGAACAGAAAAAAATAATTGTTTATATGTTGTAGTTATTTTACGAAATACATGCAGTTTAGTTATGAAGCAGGATTTCCTGTGTGTTCCAAAAACGCATGCTTCGAGGGACGTTGCTTTCTAAACCATTTTTATTTCGTTGTATAACCATTTCATTTTATTGCTATTGTATATATTGATGTAATATATATAATATATAATATAATTTACCATTATATATTTAGTTTTTAACGCTATTAAAGTAGATTATGGATATCGCGACAATACAGTTTGAATTAATGGTTTTTACAGCAGCCAGCATGCTGGATGAATTAAACAAAAGATTCGTCATTAGTCTCTTTCGTTATATCACCAGAGTTAATACTATCATACCATTATTCCAACATGGTCGCTGTGTTCAATCCAGTCTTGGGAATTTTGAAAACCAGCAATGAAAAGTTCTTTTTAGCGTATTATGCCATAGTTATATGCATTCATCCAAGAAAATTAAAGCAGCTATAAGGGTTTTAATCTTCTTAGAATTGAAGCTTGTAATATTTTTGCATTTTCAAGTAAAGTTTCCCCCATATATACCTCGTTAGGCATTGTCGGCAAGACATGTTGCAGCAACAACCCACTATCGTGAAGATTTTTCTCAAAACATCTTCTTTTTCTCTCATTCTCTTCTTCTTCCTCGTCCTCTCCAGAACCTTTTAATGCTACCAAAACGAAGTCTACTCTCTTCCCTTCACTCAGGAAGTCATGTTCTTCAAGAGGAATGGTTTTGACTTTTTCATTCGTGGATTCTCCATCTTCATCATCGTCAGATTGCAGATTCAGTGCGGATTCGAGTGCGTCGGGTAAGTCCACCTTCTCCAACAATTCTTCTTTATAACTTTCGACTGTGTCGGACAATGTTTTTGAAACTTTATCAATCAGAAAATTTTTGAGTTTGTTCATCTTTCACCAGACTGCAATGAAACAAAAAAAAATTATTTTTTTTGCCTCGCCATTTCTTCCTCTGTGGACAAACAGAAATCTCTAGAATATCAAGTGATCGGCCTGAAGTGAGGCGTGAACAAACAGAAATCTTTAGAATATCAAGTGATCGGCCTGAAGTGAGGCGTGAACAAACAGAAATCTTTAGAATATCGAGTGATCGGCCTGAAGTGAGGGGTTATGTGATATATTCACTGATGGCGTGGCCTGATGTGAATATATCACACAGCCGATCTGGTTTGTTCTTACATCTGGGAGGTTTTCTGAATAACATAATGATAAACTATGCTTCCTTTAAACTCTGTGCCACAGTGGTGACAATATTTAATGTGGCAGACTAGCTTGTTTGAATATGTTTTCGTGTTTTCGCAGGTGAATTTCCAGGAACCGTTGAGAAAAGACAAAAACAAATAAAAAAAGTAGATAATTTCTTGCCTGGAAGATTTCAAAGCCGCCCCTGTCTTTAAAGAAACTTGGAAATGGGGACAGGGGTTTTGCGAGATATTCAACCGAGAAGAAAACGAAAACCGAGCTGAAGTAAGAACAAATAACGGATCAAGCCCATGGCTTACAGTATTTTCGAACAGCCTCAATTTCCAACAAATGCTCTTTATAAATGTATGACTCATAAATCAAAGTGAGCCTACCTATTACAATACTCCATTCTTCTTCCATTTAATGATTTAAGACTCTCTCTAGAATATATGACCATGCTGCTGTATTAAACCCTGATAGTAAGTTCTGTGCTGTATATTCAAATATATATATATATTTTTGCAAGAATATAAAATTTGCATGACCATGAATATACAACTTGAAAAACTTTGAACACAAGTTCATCACGTTCATGAAAACGTTTTCTATATAACTAAATAGTCGGCATAATAGTTTTCATCCTATAAACTTAAAAAACCTTATAGAACCTTGCTTCGGAACGTTTTCTTTTAAGTATAAGATGCATTGGCTCCTAATTATACGCTTGCTATTAGCATCTCAAACAAAATGCATTGTTTATTTTAGAGAAGAGCAAAGTCTAGGAGTTTTGCTCTGAGATATTACTTCAAAAGTGAGTTAAAATAAACTTCTTCTTAGGTAAATAAAGTTTTCAGAATGTAGAATTACCTACCTTGTTTTCTCGAGTGTCCTTATTAGAGCACCTACAGCGTAGGGCATTGTAGCTCTTTTAGATAATTCTCCAGTGATAATTCGTTTTGCTTGAGTGCAAACATGAACACATCTACCATGCTCCAGCACTCATTCAGTATGAATTCGTAATGTTTTCGATATTTCTGAATTATTATCCATTTATCCTTGAACGTGAAGATATCCGTGAACAGATAAGCAAGAATCACGTTTTCTTATAGAATATAATGTTTATATATAAGCATGTTAAAATAATCGCATTTCATTTAAGGCCGTTTTTATTGCCAAGAAACTGATATTTGATTAGAAAATGTAGGCGGGAAGTTGACTGCAGAAGGACGCGTTTTTGGCGGGAAAATCTAATTGTAAATTAATGAGGGGTTACAATGGCGCCTTGCTTGCTGTTCAAGCAATTCATTTTAAATCTTTTTCATTTTCAACGAGAAGAAGAATATCAAATTTTCTGTGTCCTAATCCTGAATATATAATAAACGCACAGTTTAGTTTGATTTTCACATCTCAGCACATCATTCCTCTATGCTTTTCGCTCGCTTTCAGCATCTTTTCACCAAGTTGGTTGCATAGCTGAGCAAAGTCTTGCGTAATCTCTGCCTTGCATGTGGGAGACACAGCGGACACATGTAGAAAAGTTTACTATAGTACTTAATTGTTGCAGACATCCTGACATTAGTCGCTGCTTCCATCTTTCGATTTTTTCGAGAGTCTATCAGTCTCAGTACGTTTTTTCTCTCCCCTCCCCCTCCCCCTCCCCTCCTCCTTTCACTCTGCCTATAATGGAGTCAGAAGTCTGATCAGTTTGTTTACATTTTATTTGCATTTGCTACGTCATAATTATTTCCATACATGATACTTGGCTACGTAATTACCCTATCGCGTTTTCCCAGCTCACGACCACCAGACAAATATATGTCCAACCTCACATTCTCTCATTCATCATATCTCTTCCTCTAACCCTTTCTCATATTACCTGTAGTTAGTTTACTAGATAAAGCTCTAATGTTATTCTTTTTTATATATATTTTATTGCTTTTGCGGCTTCTTGCAAACAAAATTCAGTGCTAATTCTGTACATGTATTTTCTCTCATTCTTTGGAGAACCAAAAAGCGACAAAAATGGTACTCCTGCTACAAACCCTTCTCTCTTTTTTCCTTTCTTTTCTTCTCTTTTTCTCAGTTTCTTTTCCTCTTTTAATTAACTCAAATATTTCGCAGCTATATATTCATTTCATACCAAGCTATATACTAAGTAGACTATACTTCTGCACAGTTTGTTTTCGGATGTTCACATCTCAGCACATCATTCCTCTATGCTTCTCGTTCGCTTTCAGCATCTGTTCACCAAGCTGGGTGCACAGATGAGTAAAATGTTGCGTAATCTTGGTCATGCATTTGGGAGATTCCTTACTGTAACAGGTCAAGAATGACTGAACATCTTGGCACATGTTGGAGTTCGTCTCCATGTTTTTTGTGAATGTTTTAACACACTTTTTGTGAACTTCGACGGAGCATTGGGTTGAACTGTCCGCACCTGTGGTGAATATCAAATCCATGCATATTTCACTATGCTAATATTTTATTCACTTCTACGGTTATCTAAAGGGGAGTGTATATTTTTAGCATCAAATTTGATGCTATTATTGACTGGCCCACATAAAGTGTGGCTGAACACATGAATTAGGAGCGCGATCCCAGAAGAACGACTCTTAGTCTGCAAAATATTTTCGCGCGATATTTCGTTGCATCAAGATTAAAAGCAAATTCTTCCATCCATTTTAGCAAGAAAACGAAGCAAAAACTCACCAATGTCGTCGATGAAAAGATGTTTCATGGTGATAGCTATTGAAAAGAAATTCAAAATGTATTAGTGCGCATGTCAGGGCTGATGCTTCTGAAAACCTTCTTCAATAAGGGACGTTTGCACGATGGCGTCATTGACCTCTACTACCAGACTCCCTTGCACAATTCATTTTGTTCAGTTAATTAGCACCAATTGTCTTACTATTCTCATGAGGGAATGCAAATTTGAATAAGAAAGAAAATTCGAATGACGCCATCATGAAAAACGTCCTGTACACTATCCTAAAACAACCTTTGGTTTGATTGAATCATTAAAGCCAGGACACAGCTAGCCCACAGATAAGCTAGCTAATAGCCTTTGCGGAATATTACCCGTTATAAAACCTGGATAACCGGAAGACAAACCCTGCAATCAGGAGAGAGACCTTATAAACTCTGCTCACACATAATGAAAAGTATGAAGAGTCAAACCCGAGAACACACCCTTGCCAAAAACGTTTTTACAAAATGATTGATCCTGAAGTGTGCTTACCTTGGACCTTAGTCCTGAGTGTTGTGTACACGTGGTTGGGGCACAAGTTCAATTTCTTGTCCATCATACCATGCTGAAGAACCACGTATCTATAGTTGTCAACGAACGGGCCCCTGCAGGTCGAAGCTTCCAAGCACTTCATAAACGACTGATTAAGACAAAATTTGGTATTTATCAAAACCGGTATACTTCTTGCTTTTCTCTTAGGAGACTAATTATTGTTCCTCTATAACATGGAAGATAGTTATAAACTAGAGAGGTTGACGTTCTTGTAGAGATAATGATAAATCGAATGTGGCACACTTACACGGGATGCAATATTTTACTCTTTTCTCAATGAGTTTTGCACATCCAAAATCGCCTTGAAGCCTTCAAACGTTATCGACATCTTAATCAACCTCTGGCCTGATATTAGTCAGGGCAACTCAACTGAGCACGTGCACATATCGAATTGGAAGGGAGCTGAGCTTTGCGCGGGAAGGACAACCGAACCGTTGAGAAAGAGCCACCTTAAGGGAGAGACCTACCAAATTCTACACAAACGTGATGCCAAGTCCAGGAACAGAACTCGAGGTGAAAATTGATACTCTCAACTTACCTGGATTCCCTTGCAGTACAGTTCCATACGATTCCTCGTAAGTCCATCTGTCCTCCTTTCAAACGAACTCTTGAACTTCTTATTACAGCTCTTGATAACTTGGAACTGACAATCAGAAGGATCTAGCTGTGGAAGGAACAGTTCGTTCTCTTCAAGCTCTTCGCGTTGGTCTTCTTGCCTTTCCTCTTGACTCGCAATTTCTCCCTCGTTCTTAGAGTTTTCGGGATCTTCGGGATTGGACTCACGGGTGGCTGTAGCCACGAGAACAAATAACTGCAGCAGCAATACGATCTTGCGGTTCATTTTGACAATCAAAACTGAAAAATGGATGGAAAAACTGAATGAATGAATATGTGTAAGGATCAATCTTCAGATCAGAGATTTTCTTGCTTTTTGACAGTAGCAACTAAGTACTAGTAAAAACAAGTAGGAAATTTGAAAAATATTGTCCTGACTGATTATTAAGAACCTTGAAAGAAAAGCAGAAAATGTGCTGTCTTTAGAATTCAGACGAATGTTACCTCTTGGGTCGATTCAAGCTTTGAATTCGAGCAGGAAAATAGGCTTCTTCACGAATGCAGTGCAAAGCGCTTCAAACTGAAATATGATGTGGTGGCAGTGCAGAAAGTGGCAGTTAGAAACAGTGCCCTGACACTTTTCAGTAGGTGCTTCGCTTGTAGCTGTTGAATTGCTATGCCTACCAATGAACTACGCAAATTTATATACGAATTACTTCTGATATTGTTCAATGGCTTCTGATTAAGAGGCATATATAGTTAAGGACAAGTTGCTTTAATAGAAGGAGGAAAATATCTTGAAAAAGTGCTTGAGATTTAAGTGCGCATTTAACAAAGTAAGTGATTCATTTTAAGCGATACCAAAAGTGTCGTCATGGTAGTTAATTCAGCGTAATTTCGATAGCGCGTACACGGTCTCGAGCTAAAATCGAACATCGAACGATTAGCTAGTCTAGCTATCGCCTTTTTTTGACTTTTGAACTTTTGACGCTATTTTTGTACTTAAAAGATACACTGTGAAGTTAAAGTAACCATTCGTAACATCCAAAGAAATAATACGCAAGGGAATGGTACATGGTATGAGATGAGAAAATATCATCCCCAAGCTAAGGAGGTTTAGTGATGGCGGATATTGGCTGGGTGGGAAGTAGTATAAAGAGGCTCAGAACGTTGATCTGAATTGCTTTTAGTACAGTTATCACAGTGCAGTGTTTCCTTCCTCGCCGGGCATCAAAACGATAAAAAATTAAGGAGTAGTCCCGGGAATTACTCGTACTCTCAATGGAACTCATTTTCACCCCGATATGCCTTGAATCAGCACATCGTGAAATATGTTCCCGCTTACAGTCTGTCGCGCTCGAAACACTACAGATAATCAATGCATGATATTGTATCTGAGGGTGATCATTGTTGTTATATTGGGGTTCTATTTAGGGTGCATTGTTATCAGTTCATAAACACTTATAGCTTCAGTATTGTTATTCAAATACGCATGTGAATCCTGTTCTGGACTTAAACCAGCTAGCGCGCTCTACTCACGGAATGACCTTGATAAAATAGGAGTTAACTTTAGGTCAGGTTTTATAATATTTTTTTTACACAAAGTAGTAATTATTGAGTTTGTTCTGTCTGTGATCCAATGAAATGCTCTAGATCTTATTCGTCTTGGTGTAATATATACGTTTTACTCATTTCAGGCCACGTGTCATTCCCAAAATATCATTTCTTTCTCTAAAAGTTGCGCATGGAAAGACACATAAATATGGGTGAACCTTTTTCAAGGGAATGACACGTGGAAGTCTGGGGACGTGTTGGGAAAACATTGCACCAAGACGACTAAGGTCTATTGCTTGACTGGAAAATCCATATTAGTTATGAAGGAGGGAAATTGCGCACTGTTGGGATAACATTATGTAGTAGACGACACCCAAAAGAAAGATCTAGAACTCCTACTATAGCTGGAAAAGGGCAAATTCAAAACGAAACATTCCTTTACATATTTTTTCGCTCTTAATAATATTATGTAATATTATGGATCGATAATTAACTGCTCTTTAAGATGGGGGTGGGGGGCACTGAAAGAGATCGATAACATCTCATGATTGTAAGCTGCACGGCTGCTAATAGCGCCTTAATATGCAGCCCGTAAAGTCCTCCACTGCAATGTAAAAGCGCATTGAGACGATGTGAAATGCGCTAAATAAGCACCACCATTTCGTTTTTGTTACGTTCTACATCGGTTCCTTCAGCTACATATTTATCATACGACAATATTATTAATCATCGATTATTTATTAGCCACAATTAATAAATCCTGACATCCTAATAAATTGTCTTGCGCGCTTTATGAAGTGAAAAATAATATAGATGATATCGGCATATTTTCCTTTAAATTATCGAAGAGAAGATCGCATAGATAAACACTCGGCCGTTCAAAGTATTTAGCATAATTCAATAGCTTCAAATTTAGAATTGCTAAAAAATGAAACAAATTAAGTGCATATAATTGGACTTACCACTCTTTTTACTGCTACGCGCTGATCGAGACAACAATTACAACAGGGAAATATGGCAATAAACTGCCGCAAATCAGAGAATGTAAAGGTATCGGCCAATTTATTGATTCATTTATTATTGACTTAGGTGTATTGCCCAATTCCCCAGTCGAAAATGTTGTCTCGATCAGCGCTGGCAATGAAGGAGGGGCTGAAATTATTGGATTTTCTATACCACAAAGTCCTACCGACTCTGTTTTCATTCAGAATATAATTACAAGCTTAATTTGTCAGCTTTTGAGAACTAAAGCATAGGTTTTTGATTGGCTTGTATACACAACGAAGCAGGGTTTACGAAAGTCATAAAGATCGTTTTTAATCGAGCTAAAATCGCCTACGAGTAGAGCTCGACGGGGGTTCTTTTGAGGTTTATATTGACTCCCCCCCCCCCCCCCCCCCCTTCTGTTTTTTTGTTTCTTAATTTTTCTTTCTATTTGTTGCATTTCTGTGGCTTTTTTGAGAAATAGTTTGAACAATTCAGCTTCAACGGGTCTACTCCTGGAAAAACACGCAAGAGAAAGAATCCATGCTTGATCTTTTTGGCACATGCCACTTTGGTGATATCGAGTGATATTTTATTTGACTTGTCATTCTCTTTAATTCAATCATGCTTGATCTATCGATATAAAAAGGTTAATATAAAAAAATTTCAATTAAGAAAACGTATTTCCATAGAATTCTCAGGGATTGTGTAAATTCAGAGCCTATTCATATTTAGTGCTAAAATATAATCAATATAAAAAAAAGTGTGGTAATTGGAATAGCACCAAGTTAGATAGGTTATGTTACAATTAGCCTATACCGCAATATATTGGCACACAGACAACTTGGCTTCCACTGAATAATCAACCCTTTCTTATTCAAAAATTAATGATTTAGTCTTTTGGATATTACTGACCCAATAAGCGGTTTCCGGAAGTTGTACTATCGCGAGCTTCGGCAGAATTAAAGTAAACATCCTCGCGTTGTCTTTTCAACTAGGTGGAAAAAAAGTCTTAGAATTCTGTAAAGTACCTGTGTCATAAATCCTTCATTATCATTAGCATCAAATATTAATAATGATGTGATATATTTGACGTAATTAAAGTTAGTGAGTCTTTTTCGGTTTCTAGGGCGTTTTTCTAGGCAGATGTCAAAGTCGATATCTTTTTTCCACCTGATTTGAATTTGACATAAAATTGTATAAAGAATGCGGTTAGCTTCTATTGTTATGGAACACTGCAAACACCTGAAAGTTTGAATAGATTAACAAAATAAACGATCAACAAAGACCTCGTTTTCTTTGTAAGTCTAAATAGGGACAAGTTTTGGACAAACCGTAACTGATTACATTGTATCGTTCAATATTATGGAGATATACTATTGGTTCGCTGACGACAGCTTAGTCAGTCACGATGGCTCAGTCGCCTCTGTAGTAGTTGTGTGACATCATAAATTATGGGTCTTTCAAGTGTCTTGATTTGAAATTCTAATTTAACGCTATTATCCTAATTGCTATATGCACGCACAACTGAACAAAGTGCTGTACGGACAGTGATTACGTTGTTAGTCCTCGACAATGCCAACAGCTTGGTTCACGCGAGCATATGCAGCCTACAATGGGGTTTAAAGATGTGATCATCGCAGAAACTTTCTGGTATTTCCTAGCTTGGTTTCTACTGGCAGTCGTCGCTGCCTCGAAAAACACATCACTGAACGTTACAAACATTACCGTTTCTTCTCCTCCGTTGCTAAAAGAAACTTCTTCTTGTGTGTTCCCAAACTTTCTTCAAACAGACTGTACAGGTTTGGTCAAAGTCTGCGAATGGAATCTTGGCAAGAGAATAGCATTACCTCGGTGGCATAATCTTTCGCCACCGTCCAAGTTTCGAGCACTTCAAGGGACCTCAGAATGGACGTGGACGGTAGTTAACTCTACAATCACAATAAAGCAGTCTATCATCGCGAAAAATTTTCAGCCACTTAGCAGAATAACTCATAGTGTTTTCGAATGCATTGCCAACAGAGGTTTAGCTAGTAACACTTTTATTATATTCAAGAAGGAAATATTAGGGGGAAAACAGGATACAAACAAGACGTTTTCTTGTGTTCGTTTTCTAAAAAGAAGTGAAACTGTTATTCAATATGAGTTAGGAAGTTGGAGTAGGAGACTGAAAGACGTCGCCTGTCAAGACAATGAACTGGTGTTACAAGAGGAACTACTTATATCAGATCATTCCCATGGTCTCGTAGACTGCCCTTTGGAATTAGGAGGCGCCCATGAAATATGGCATATTTATGACGCCAAGGAACAAAGAACTTGCACTTACGCTAAGGGTTCGTTTGGCGTTTTAGAATCAGATTGTCTGAGCAAAGAGGGTCTTTATATAGACTTTGGTAAAGGTACATAACTGTACAAATCCTGATATTGGCCACCGATTTCCTTTAGAGCTCAATCTACGGTGCATAAGCAAATGGAAAGATGGCCTTTTTACATATTTTGTGACAGCTCGACGCAATCGTTGGGCTCCTGATTACGAAAAAAACGACTGTACAATGCGCTAGGTTCAAGACGACCCCTGATCTTGAAAATGAACTCACATTAACAATATTTAATAAACCAATTTGTAAAGGGATTATCGATAATGGAGAACGAGTGGGAAGAAATGATGACATGTATTCGCTGCGTATTAGACGAAGGAAGAGGCATGACAACTCGAAATATCATCTAAGTGGAAGGTGTGACTTTCCGAAAGAGATACAGGGCACATGGATGGAGCAATCTGCACATCAAGGTAGTAAAAAGATTGTAATAACTGGTGGTAATATTAGTGTAAGTCCCTATGGATCATTCGAGTGTAAAGAACGTTTTACCATAAGTCAAGGACACCCTTCTGTTTGTGGTTTTGGACCAGAAGGCGACCGCTGGCTCGGCCAAGGACAGGTGAGGTTTTATTACGATGATTATGCGCTTCTGAGCCAATTTGAAAACGGCTGCAGGCCAAGAATTACCAGACTGGGACTCACAAGTACTATCAACAAACACGTCTTGGTATATCGACTCTCACAGAGCGAGCCTTTAGTCGAGGATGGGAGATCTCCGGAAGATTTTTACAGGCATGAAATTTTGAAACGATTTTGTGGAATGCCTTATTTATATGAGCGGGATCCTTTCCCTCACTGGGGGAGGAATGTTGAAAAGGTCATTCATAGGGAGCTACTTCCTGCTCAACCTATATCAAAATGCTCTCTGGTGTTGAACAGCAGGCATTCTCTGTTGTCAGTGGTAGCAGGTGCAGAGTCTACTTCTTGTACAGGCAAGTCATCTTTGATGCATTTTGGATGCCAAGAAGCAAGGCGAAAAATGACTTTCCTTAACATTTCCTATTCCCCAAGCTGCAAAGAGAAAGAAGTAACATTCTCCTGTATTGGAAAGGCATGGAAGTTTGGTAACAATGTGTTGCTGCGTGACGCCGTCACGCAACAAATCAACTGTTTTTGGTTCGATAAGGAAAGTAACGCACTATTTAGACTGGGGTCACCTCAGTGTTCTGACGCAGACTGGGGTCGCCTGCCAGGACACGAGAATCACTTTGACGAAAGATTTAGGATCAAATATTTTGAGAAATGTCCATTAGTAGCGGAATCACTAAAACCTACTAAGGGGGGTAGATCTAGGGCAACTATTGCTGCCCTCAGTCAGACTTTATGGCTGTTGCCTTTAATTCTTCTTATAAGAGATGTTATTTGTAGCTTGTCGAATTGGGTAACGTAGCTAGTAGCTAGTCTCGAAACTTCGCGTGAAATGTCCAGCCAACTGAAAAATGTTCGTACAAATGAGGCTCTGGAGAAGTGTGTTCTCAGAACAAGCTGATGACCTTTGAACTCCAGTATTAGTGATGTAATGGTATTTTGTTTTCTAATGCTCTCGATTTATACTATTGGACAAATGCCTAAGGTTACATCAATCACTAATATACTTAAGACACTAAGGTATTTGTCTAGACAACTGAACTTATAACAGTTTTTCTCTCGTACTCTTCCCGCGTCTTTTTCTTGTTCTTCTCGTTCTTAATTTCTTGTACTTCTTCCTCTTGTAATGTCCTTTTTCTTGCTCTAGCTTCTTCGTGTTAAATTTTCTTGTTCTTCTTCATATTGTTCTTCCTCGGCTTCGTTTTTCTTCTTCTCCTTCGTCTCTCATTTCTTACTACAATACAGTGATTCCTCGGCGTAGACATATTTGTTCTGGTTTTAACACGTTCAAACTGAAGTAAAACGCAAACAAATTGCATTCCTTTCGTGTGTGTTTACTTTCATGGCCTATTTTTTCTTAATTCCCTTTAATTTTTACTCCCTTATGTCATCTCATTTTTCATTTTTTTGAAAAAGAATAAACCTAGGAGAAAGACTCATCCAGAAGCATCCCTCTTGTATGCTACTATGGGTGGGAGTACTGTTTACATTTCCAAAAATCAACTTTTGAGCCATAAACGATTGGACTTAAGAAATATAAAGAAGTCATAACTGTTGATAATATTCATCAATTTGAGAAGAGTTGCTTCATTAGTTCAGGAGATATAATAAATTTAAGTTGCTAAATTTTGAAGTAAATGTATAAAGGTTTGTTGGCAAAGATAACTGGCACGCCTGAAAAGCAGTGTAACTGAGTCGTTTACCGTGGATAAATAAAGTCAATTCAATTCAATTCAATTCAAATTTCACAACGTTAACTTGAAAACCATCAAGAGATTTATCCTCAACAATTCTCAGATATCTTCCAAAGAGATAGATCTTGCCACTTTTGACGTTTGTTCGTTTATTGCTTGAATTTGCCAAGAATTTCACGTTCTTGTTCAAAACAAATGATGTCATCGTACGCCCAACTATAGAACTAAATCCAGACTCGTATATACATATCACTCTGCCACATATAATCGATAACGTGCACAGTACAGTATCGCAGTTGATCAAGCTCAGAAATAGGTGAAAAACATTGGAAACCATACCATACGAGTATTCCAGTTTTTTAAGGCATTATTTAGAGTGTTAATTTCAAATATTGAACAGACGATGCCAAATAGCGACAGATTTTACCGATAAAATACAATAGTTTCATCCAGTGACCTATAGTATGAAAAAAAGTTAGGAAAGTTAATTCCCTTTTTCCGACCAAGGCAAGCCTTATTAATATCCGTTGGCACTGGATACTAAATTCAGCATTTTGTACATCATAAAATATATATGCTACCGTAGACGGGATATTGTCTAAGAAAAACTGTCAAAATTCATCGGCTAATCCGTCTACGACGCGTTAGGTCGGTAGATGGTTCAAAGTGGTCGCTTTTGCGAACGGCGTCAATTGGATAGACTCTTGAAGACAAACAGATTTGGTCATAGCTTGTCAAGTTATTCCATGCTGCAAAAGATGATTCCACAAGGCCTCAGCGTCTTAACCCCGCAAGCTCAGCTCAGCTTACTCTCTGACGGCCATATTCTGGATTATGTAAGACACAGCGGTACAGTCCGTATAATCCAGCTTGCCGCCTTTCGTCACTTGGACCGAAAAAGTATAAAAAGTTATTTTCTGCTTTTCCAAATCAGTGATTGATGGCAGAAAGACATCTTTCAACCCGTTCCTTTTTGCGGAAATTGGACATTGGACTCAGCGCAAAAAAAAAAAAAAAAAAAAGAAATCCTAAGTGGAGTCGCGCATTAAACAGAACTGAGGCACAAAGGTCACTTCAATCCCAAAAAATAGTCTCAGTTTCCGAAAGTAAAGCCGTTACTGTCAACTCTATTAAGTCTGCACAGTGTTACGGGGCGGTTTTGGAACAGTAATCAATCCGCCATATTCATAGCTAAACTGCATCATCATATCGTTACAGAGTTAATTCAGCTCAGTGCTGTAAAGTAGCCGAGTATCGACTAGATATTTTTTCGATTACAGGCTTGTAAGCAAGGTCCTCCCCTATCTATCATAAACATATTTTTAACCTTGATAATCATGTTCCCCATGAGTGTCTAAGGCTAATCCACGAAATCCCACCCCATACAAAGTTTTCTATGTGATGCAAAAGAAGCGCCTTTTTATCATAAATATTCTTATTTTGCAAAACTATTAAAATCCCTAATTTGTTTCTTGGAAGTAGTGTTAAGAGGGTGTTGATTGTGTAATTTGCTAAGGAAAGTCTTTAATAATGTGCTAAGTTTATAACACGATTCACGGCTCAACTTACATCACAAGCTAAATGAACAATACTTGTCAGCGCTGATCAAACAATACTACTTTCGGAATTCCTCACGATTTTTCGCCGGAAAAACACACTTGTAGGAAGATTGATTTTTTATCAGTAATTTTCTTTTGGCACAATTAAGCTCACTTCATGGATTTGATTTCAACCACAATTACATTGATAGCAAATGCGTGAAAATTGCTTACTTATCTCTGCAGGATACAGGATTGTTTTAGGGATTTTTCTCAGTGTTTGATATTATTCAGGCTAAAATCAAAATTGTTTGGTATACGTGTGTGTATTTCAGGTGAAGGTTTTACGGATTTAGAGGTTAAGTGGACTGAATATGAAAAGAGTGTTTGTCAAGAGCAAAAGAATAAAGGAAAGTACTATTTGATTAGTAAAAACGGCTCAATTTACGCTTAGTTCAATCTTTATTCGAAAAACACCATTGTTTGAAAAAGATATCCTCGCGCGTGTTGTGTACCAATGCATCTTATTCTATCACAGCATTCTGCGACCATTCTCTGCACCAATCGAGAGTATTAATTACATAGATCATCATCCCCGTGATAAACTTTACTAGAGAAAACTTCAAAAACCTATTGCTGGTACTCCATAATCGCGTAGAAGAATGACTGATGTGTGCAGAATAGAACTGAGTACTGCACCCAGCGCCCTACCAGGACATGTACAAAATGGGACCTAAAATGAGACACACCCCAGATACATCTTGCTAAGCAACATAGTTTAACTCTCCATTCGGAGATGAGGTTATTGTCCTCACTCTTTCAAGCCTTCTCCTCTCTGAGCAAAACCTTCTGACATGAAGCTCTCTCACATAAGGTGCTCAAATCTGCGGCAGGAATTTCCTTGCTTTAAGCGGTTTTCTCGACCCGAGAAGTTAATAATTCTCACATTTGCACCTCTGCATTCAAACCAGGGCGCTATTCTACAGCGCAGAGTAGCAGGATCAGTAGTTTTGCACAAACACTTTGTGCGAGGCGTAAATGGTTTCGCTACATACCTTCCAAGCTGAAGTATCTGTGTTCTTAGATCGTCCGATGCACAGCGTCGCCAATCTGGACCTTCTTTCAACTGAACTGAATCTCTTAGCTTGTTAATTTTAAGAAACTAGAGTCGAGCGGCTCTTTTGTTTGCGCGCCGATCGTAAGCTCAATGTTGACGGGTACGGTATTTTTGTAGGGTCTTATTTCTCTCAGTCATGAGCGCAATATATATGTAATGTAGGCCACCGCTGAAGTGTTATCTAGGCAGACTTTAATTGGTGATTGCTCACGTGTCATAAACCTAAGGCCTAACCAAAAACTCAAAGGCCATGAGGCTATCATGGGTAGGGAAGACCGGGTGTCTTATGAGCTCGTGCGTTATGCGCACATGTTTTTAGGAGGGTATTTTTGTGTTTATGTTTTACCTAAATTTCTTGCGCTATGCCTTATTTGTTTACTAATAGTACAAAAGTGGATTTTGAGGATTGTTTATTTTAAATATTTGATGTTAAAAACGCGCGCAACTTGATGGGGTGTTCATCATACTGGTCGCAGCCTCACCAAATGCCGTACCTACTGTTATCTCAAAAATGTATTTTCAAAATACGTAACTTCGAGAACACCAACGTGAATTGTCTTGAGTGCCCAGCATCTGACTTCATTTTGCACATCATGCTTATTGGTGTCATCGCACATTAGTAGAATCACTTCTTTCAGCGCCTTCACTTGACAAGTCTCATCATCTTGCTATATATAAAAAACTTTATTTCTTCCTTCTTATTCTTGCTCACATTCTTCTCTACTATATTTTAAACTACTTAAAAATCTGATGGAATTTCAATCATACTTATAGATTACATATTATTTACAAGATTATGACGTTTTTTGATTATATATTCTCTGATGAACCTAATGACTCAATTTGTAAGAGATTACCTTTTCAAGAGATGGACCTAGATTGATTGAGCTGATAAGTACGGGTTCTGTTTCCCTCCCACGCTTTTCTTTCACACGAAGAAAGCGTTTTTCAATTGAGCTGGTATAAGTTGGAGATCGTTTTGAGTGGAAACCATCTCTTGTCTTCTAGAGTTAACACACAGAGCGTTAGCTCATTCCAGGCTTGTGGCAAAAACGCAACAATCTTACTGACAGCTTTGCTATCTTATCTCGTACTATTTTCCTTATGATCATCAAAATGAGCAACGTTAGTTATTTAAAACAGCTTTGTTTTTTATAAAAAGAATTTAATTATATTTTTTGAAGCTAAAGACAAGTTAAGACGATGAACATTAAGAAGGCCGCGAAGTTGGGTCAAAAGAACAGAACTCCTTTTGTTCAACCAATTAAGCTAGCAGCATTTTTCAATAGGTTCTGACGTCCCGTTCCAGAACAATAGTAAATAGCTTCAAATACAACCTGAAAGTGAAACAGTATCGTCGCTTCATCTCACGCAAGGTCTCAGAGGTCTCCAGGAGATATTTGCCGGTCTTTTTTGTTCGACTGTCGGCACCATTACTGGGTATTCCTAGACTTCAACACCTCTCTGATTTGGATTGCAGGTACATACAAAGTTTTATCTGAGAGTTTGTTTTAGATCTAATCACAGTCTAAATGAAAGTAGCTCTGGTTTATATTCTTTTTGACAGCTGGTTGCGGAATACAATTGGGCCACAGGTAGCCCAAGCTCTCTTTGGGCGGGGGCAAAAATATAAGATACTCGACCCTGGATAAACTGGCACCGGTTGTACGGAAGGGTCATATAGCGATATCCGACGGATAAATTCTTATCCAGTGGACAAATTTATTAAATATTATAATGGGAATGGGAATGGAATTGAAATGCGCACTTGTCTAATATATCGGAAACTTACGCAACGACCGACGGCCGGCCAAGCCTCATGCCAAGGTGATTTTTTCCTCAATATAATGATTTTTTCATATTTTATTAGATATTTAATTTTTGGAACAACTTAGTGTATGTAGCTTATCACGTTCTAAGAGATGGTGAAACAAAGTCAATCCGTTTAAAATGGTTGTCAAATGGCCAGAAATTGCACTTTCGATATAATAAAAGTCTGTCCTCGTAACGGTTATCAGCCTGAGTTAATACCACTCAGACCTCTCATTTGCATTGATGACGTCATCAAAGTTAACGAATATTGACTGGACACATTATATGAAGGACCAGATTGGATTTCTAATCTTCTGCCACGTCGGATTTAGTTAACTCCCTTAGTCGCTTGTCGGGTCGTTGTTTTGATACTTAATGACTTATTGAGAAGAATATGAATTTTACCGTCTTGTATTAACTGTCGAAGCTACATGTCAAATGTCGACAGCCATGTTCTATTACATTGTTTCACAATAAATCTTTGCAACTGAAATCCTATACTCCAAAAAGTGCTAACTGAAGACCCAAATTGTCATGAATGCTATCTCTCTTTGAAAAAGACAAAAAAATATGCATTTGAGGTATGGAAGTTCAAAATCATTCCTAAATGAATGGGTTGGCGCACCATGTTGGATGACGTTGTTTACATGTTTCCTGAACACTGTCCAACGCGTACGTAAATGCGATTTTCTTTTCTTTTTTCTTTCTTTCTTGTTCTGGAAGGTGTTGAAATTGAATAAAATTACTAACTTGAGTATGAGACAATATAGCTGAACCCTTTTCCTCATAAAACTTAGTAGGAGCTACAACTAGTAGGAGCACTAGTAGGAGCTACAAACATCGACATAAAAATAGCTTTCATAAGATTTATATTTCTTTAAGCTAAGGAAAACTCATTTTTTCCCCAACAAGAATGAGATGTTGAGCGCCCTTAAGTTTTTACTGGGTTGACAATATTTCTCCACCCCTCCCTAGTTTAGCTATGACGCAATAATAACACGGTGACGAGGTAAAATACATTAGCATCCCTTCGAGCAGCCATTTTGAATTTAACAGGATTTAAACTACATGACCCTTTTCTCTTAAAATAACAAATATTTTGGAGGAAAAACCACTTCAACCCTACCAGACGGCTTGTGAAAACGCCTAGATGGCAGGCAACCAACGATATTGTGCCGGTAAGTGATAGTTACCTAGAATAAAGGCGAATAATTCAAGGAACGCCTCAGCCCAAACTGGCTTCCGCTCTGTTAGATTTTCGTATTTTTTTCTTCAAATGCCACGACAAAGATGAAGGGGAACACGGCCACAAGATAGTTTACCACCATTTTCCTATATTTTCTAACATTTCTTGAACGAATACATAGTTATGTTTGAAAAAAGACTGCTTATGTTCGAATAGTAATTGTATGTTTGTTGTTTGTGTCCGTGTATAAACTTTAAAATTTAAAGTTTTTATCATAATATCGGTCGAAAAATTCAATGAATATTTTACAAAAAGAAGCCCTCAGTATAACCACAATTCGCTTATTTGCTTGTTAGATATTTTAGATATGTTGTATATTTTTTGCACTGTTAAATGAGCAATAAGCTTATTTGTAATAGAGAGAATAAGAGAAAAATATCATATTTATATATATATATATATTTTTTCTCTCTTATTCTCTCTACTTTATTGTATACACACCGAACGCATAATTTATTACTACTTTATTTGTAATAAGTGTTTCGTCTTTATGGCATTTTCCTCAAAATATTTATGAGTGGTGCAAATCTTTTATTAGATTTTACATCTTTGCTTTAAAACATTGGAATTAATATGCAAATAGACAAGAAAAATTATCTCTCTGAGGGGCAAAAAGCTATAAATCTCCACTTTATTTTGAATAAATTTTTTCTAAGGGTTTTGTATATATTTTCCATGGCTTTATTCCTTTGCTGTTAATTTATTTTCCATATTTTCTGTATTTTAGAGGTTTGAATAATGTGTCAAAATATTAGAAATGACTTAATGAAAAGCTGTGTTTTTTTAATGAGAAACTAGGTATTCATAATATTGCATAATGCAAATTTCGTTTTGTATCATCAAGGGAGAAAATAACAATCAGTAACAAGCTGTTAACAAAGCTGTGGTCCTCATTCCATGATCAAATTGCCCTTTTTCACCATGACGTCACTGCTTGTTTATGTGGGGGATAGAATCGTCAAATGCAATAGAAAATTCAACAAAATTTGCTCCTATTGAAACAGCTTAATCTAAAATGGCCTGGTTTTCAGATATAATATGTGTCAATATGTACTAAAAGATACTCTGAGCATATGCTGGCTATTCTACTTCTTTTCGTGGATTATTACAGGTTTTAGAACAATGTTCAGTGAATTTGCGTTGATTTGACCCCCTTCGATGACCATGATCCTTTGAGTTTGAACAATAGGCTGTTTTGATGTGGCGTCATAGTGAAATAGGGCAATTGGAATTTAGGGGGAAAACCTAGAGAAAACCGCCAAGCACGGGAAAGCACCAACATAGAATTAACTCTACTCACAAATACTTTGCAAGTACTTTGCACCTACAACCTGAACCTAATTAACTCATTTGTTTCAGATTGCGACCAGTGAGGAAACAGCATCCGATTCCCAACCTGCTGTTCTATCAGTAGTTTCAACCCCACCTCAACCAGTTCATCTTACACCAACACCTAATACAACAGAGGATAATCGTAACTTAAACCAAGCAGCATATGTAGAAATACCTCCTGATGTCCCTCCTCCACCTTATGTATCGTATGACATTGATGAACCTAACGATGGTATGTTATAGCCTTGTCATTTTTTATGAGTAGAAGACTTAAGTATTGTACAGAATAATATGTTTCATACATGTAAAGTACAGCATGCCATATCACAAACTTAGTGTGCTTTTCGGTCCAGCTTGGAACAGCTAGAGTTTTATCGGTTAGTTGCTTATGTGCTTATGACATCATAACATTATTATATTATATATATATATTCTTTTACATATATATATATATGTAATATATACAGTATGAGTGGCCTACTTGGATCAGATATACAACCACGAGGCATAGCCGAGTGATTGTATAATTAATACAACACGGACACGAATACTGTATATGACTTATCAAACATCTAGGTTAGTTCCTTTGTGTTTTATTAAAATTTTCAAAATAAAGTGAATTTGGCCAAGAAATTCCAACTTAAAATTAATGCAAATGAACACAGTTTTGTATCAGATTTACAACACTATTCACAGCCATGATTTCTGTTGTGTTTTCATAACTTATTCATGAGTTTGATTAATATATGTATATTTTTTAATCAATCTTTTGTGTTTCAGAAAATAACATCAGTCCCCCAGCTTATGAAGTTGCTTCCAAACTACCCACTTACGAAGAAGCTGAGGGAGTGAGAGAAATAAATGAAGACCTGGTTAGTTGATAAATTGAACATTAAATACTGAAGCATATGGAGAAATAATGGGATGAGTACTGTAGTTCCAGAAAACTAATTCCTACCTTCTCCTAAAAAGAGGGGGGAAGGATATAAAATTAGGAGGTGGGGAGGGTCCAACGATGGTACATTAATAAATTATTTTACTTCTGTATATATTACTTGTTGATAGTATATTGAGTCTAGCATATGTCTCCTTCATGGTGCTGTGTTTGGAAATTTTCTGGAGCTTTATCAGCTGTTCTGAAATAGTGACAGAAATGGCGTAACTGCAAAACTGAGGTGTAGCCTGATAAAAACATCTCCGCTATTGCAATAAAAAAATAAAATTTATTAATTATGTGTTACTGTTATCAAGTGTGTATTAGCAATGTTGTTTTGGTGTCCTGGGAACTCTATAATATCAAGAGGAAAAGAGATACCTCAGTTTGGCAAATTTTCAAGATTCTGATTGATTCTGTTTTCTTTCAGTTCAGTTGGACTGCTTTTCATAAATGTAGTTCTGGGTTCTCATTATTTAACCAAAGCAAAGCTAAAATATAAGTAGCATGAATATTGAGTGGAGCATAAGGACTTACATAGGAATATATACATATACATACTTAAATGCACAGTAGACTTAACTAACTCATACACTGTTTTAATATAGGAACAGAGAAATGCTTTGCTTGTTGATGGAGGAAAAGGTGAGCACACACTGATATCTCTTTAAAACAAGGGGCTCCGCTTAGACTTTTTACCTTAGGTCAAATATTTTCCCATTCCAGACCACATGTCATTCATTCTCTTTTAAGAATCTTTGTTTGAATTGTATATATTGCATTTTCATGCATTCGTGCAATCAATTAACTGAGAAATTATACTCTATGGAATGACCCATGGTATGGAATTAGAAAACACTACAGCAATGTTCAAGGGGTTTATTATGTATGTATTTACTTGAATCCCTTCTGTCTTCTTATTCTTATTCTTTTAGAAGTAGCATTAGGGACAGACTGGCTCTTTGTGTTGTGTTTTGCAAGTAAGTTGATAAAAATTATGTCTAACATAATAGAAATCATCTTCTTATCTAAAAAGATAAAGAACAAAAACATGTATAACAATAGGAAAATGCACACATACTCATTGACTATATGCATTGAGATACTGTGAGCACTACACACAATCGAGTGTAGTCACTGAGGTGACTGCCAGCAGAAATCACATCTGAACATGCTAACATTCAGTGCGCTGTACTCTACCAAAACCACTCTATTTGGGAAAAGTAGTAATAATTGTGGTACCTTATGTTATCCAACTACTTTTCAGTGGCTTTCCTGTTCAACTGGCTTGGATTCTTTGCTGCATATTGTTTAACAAGGACTGTTGCATCACGTTATGGAGCTATTGCTGGGTTTGGTCTTTCAATGGTTAAATGGGTGTGGATATTTAAGGTATGGCTTAGTAGTTTTCAATCATTCCCAAGAGAATGAAATAACAAAAGACCAAGCGGTCATATTGGAGGATACTGTATAGCAAAAGAGACTAATGACAAATCTTTTGTTAAATTCATCCAACATGGCCGCTGTGAAAACCATCAATATGAAACTCAAACTTCATTAAAAATATCATCATTTTACCTTCGAGGTTTTTGGAGTCACCATCTTCTATACATTGATTCACTTGTCACAGACAAAAATTAAATTTATAGAGACTGCAAGTAAGTTTCAAAGGATTATTCAGATTTGAACTGTGCAGCCTTACTTGAATGATACTTTGGGTTTAACCAATGAACTGATGTATAAAAAGTTGAGAATAAGTACATTTTAACACTAACATTTACTTCACTCAACATGCTCAAAATCAGTTGGCATTATCTTTTATGACAACTGTGAGAGATTCTGCGTGTGTTGGGACTTGTGTTGCCAGTCGTTTCACTATCTTTCAATCCGTATTGTTTTATCAGGAGGCAGCGAAATCTAGAGAAGAAATAATAAGTGGCCAGGACTGGATATGGTGGATTTTCTTTGCCCTTGGTAAACACAATTTTTGCTTTTATCATTATATGCAATTCAATGTGATTAAAAAAATTTTTTAATCACTTTTGTTGTTATTATTGCTGAATCTCCTGAACCCCACTCTGCTGTAGCCTCCTTTTGGGCTCCTTGTGCTTCCTGTGGAGAGAATAAAAAAAAAACAAAGGGAGATGGGGTGTGGAAAGAAGTTCTACTCTACCATATACTTCAACACAGGAATCCCTATTAATTTCTAGAGAATAAAATAATACCCTGAGAAGAAGGCTAAATTTGCTGTCACTTCCTCGGACTGTTCTACCAATAATACATTAAGATACTGGGAGAGTAGGGATGGAGATTGCTCAATTGGTACCCACGCTGAATACAGTATCCCTACCCTCCTCCTAGGAGAACTTCCTGTAGGGGGAGGGGTGTAGAGTGATGTTACAGTCCATTTTGCTCTGTTGTGAGGTGCATTCTTACTCAAAGTAGAATTACCTAACCAATAAAATTGGTGTGATTTACTATATGCTTGTATTATTTCAGGCTGGTTACTGTTTATCAGAGCTACCCTTGCATACCTCCATATCAAGTTGTTAGTCAATCGTGGATGTAGGAGATTCCCACACTACTGGGGTCTGCCTGTTCAGAAATGAGTTCAACAGTAATGGGAGGAGGGACAAAACTACTAGAAAAACCTGTTAAACAAGATTGGGGACATCAAGTTATCGACTTGAATAAACACGAAAGGATTTGGTATATAGAAAGATGGCCAGAGTAAAGATCTTTAGATTTGGCAGTTATAATTATTAATAATCTTTATTTTACTTATAAGACTAAAAGGAGGTAACCTACCTAGAACTACCTTACAAACTTACTGCCGTAAACTACCTATAAGATCAACCCCAACAACTTATTATCTACTGCTTTCTACTTCTTTTGATTTTAATATTATTATATGATTCGGTTAAAAATGAGGGAATGATGACTAACAGAGCGAGTGAGAAACAGAGTGAATGTGACTGTAAGCAAATAATAAGGTATTCAGAATGCTACATAGAAACTCCTCATTCCTTGTTCCATGCGCACTCCAAAAACCCTAATCATATTAATCATAATTTAGATAAAGCACATCCTTGGAGACTTTAGGCCTATCGCTTATGCTTATGGTCTTGAAGGATACTAAATAGAAAGCTTACGACAAAATATCCTGGCTTCTTAATATATGATAAAAATATGCATATAAATAAGGTGAATTGCTAGCCTACCTGAGGAATTTCCTAAATTACCTGGTGTAGATTTTACTTTAAATTTTCATATAGTCTAATTTGTAGCATTCATTAAATAGCTGAGTATTATTTTAAATTAATGGAAAATACGAGTTATTTTACTATACTCGTCCAATAAATTAAAATCCATCATCGGGATAGAAAATGGATTAGTAGAACATTGCTGGAACTATTTCAACGTTAGGAAACTATTTTAGTGGGTACCAAGCCAATTGATTGTTGTCTTTTGTTTCGAGAATTAATCTTGTAATAAGATGATGGAAGAAAGCAATTTCATTGATCGCTGTTGGAGCCCGTGTACCACGGTGGGAAGCCATTTCAGTGCTGACTGTGGGTGGGAAGCCATTTAATTGTTGTCATATAGAATAGAACAGATTTTGTGATTGATCAAAACCGGCATTTCGGAAAACCATTTTCAGTGTTGGTGGGAAGCCATTAATTGTTGTCATATATATAGTAGGGAAAAGATTTTTTGACTGATCGAATCCAGCATTTCATTGATCGCTATTGGATTCCATCAGTTCAACAATGGGAAGCCATTTCGGTGCTTCCCGGTGCGAAGCCATTTGGTTGTTCTGTCACAGCATAGGAAACCATTTCAGCGCCGAAAGTAAATCCAATTCAATGTTACCCCGCCGTAAACAAAAAAAGTTTGACACAAATTCGCGTAATGAAAAAGCATTACACAACAACATACACTGACTAGAATAGAATAATCTTGAACTAAACTAATTAAGATGGGTGTTTCTGTTAACATGGAAACAATCCTTTTCATTTCATTAATATTTATATTAATGGCTTAGAATTTAAAGCATTTCAAGTAAACTGTTCAAAAAATTATAATTTGTGAATGCTCCAGTCATCATTCGTCTTCGCTTGTATTTTTAATTTTATCACTGACTGAATAATGTTTTTTCAAGAGAAAAACTTGATATCGTAAGTAATCCTTCCTTAATTGAAAAGGTTTTCTTTTTGTTCATGTGAGAGCCAAAAATCACCAAAGTCTCCACGCAAATATATTGAAAGCTGGAACCTTTTATCCATCATTTGGTAGCCGAACGATTAGCTTTAGGATGACGCCGAGAGAATGCCGCATATGGATTTGGTTAACGTTTTGTTTACCTGAAGATTAACGAACACAACGGAACTGAGCGCTGTACAAACACTGAGCCAGAATATATTCTAATCCTTGACTTATTTGATGAAACAACCTCTCTGGAATTGTGCTAATGAAAGGACGTATTTTGTATTTTTATTCTCCGAAAGATAGAGAGTAATTCTGTGAAGAAGAAGACAGGGGAAATGTCCACCAACGTAGTCGATGGATTGCGAGAAAAATTTAAATTTGTTTTGATGTTGATAGAAAAGGCTCGCGGAAGAGAAATGGCGGCTAGAAAGAAGACGAATAATGCACTTGAGAGAACTAAAAATGCTGAGAAAAAATCCTTTTATTTACGTCACAAGTTGGACGCTCTCACAGATAAGTTATTCATTTATGGTATTAGAATAGAACGAACACTTTTGAACTTGGAGGTTTGCAGAAATAAGAGTCCAGAGAAGCAAAACGAATGCGATGGGAAAGAAGACAGAGTATGCGCCGAGAAACTTCAAAAGGATATTTCAAAAGTAGAGCAACTTGAATGGGAATACAAAAGCGATGTTAGAGTTTTATTAGATAAAAGAGATGCGATTATTAAACGTCTAGATGAAGTCGAAAAAAGAATTGCAAGTAAGAACGAATGCGTCAAGATTTTAGAGAAGAGGCTTATGAATTTTTCTGAAGTTTTGGGGATTGAGAAAATGAAACGAGAGTTGGAAAAACAGAGACAAACTTCGAGAGCTCAAGTTTTGATTCAACTTCGGAGATACTTGGAATTAGCAAAAACGCGAAAATCTAGAGCTGAAAAAAAGATAGAAAGACTTGTCAAGGTTATAAAAGAGATAGCTGTGAGCTTAGAAGTACAAGAAAAGGTGACTTTACGTTCCAGGAAGGAAGTACACCGTTTGTTGTTGTCTAAAAGAAAATGCAGCACATGCTAAGAAGTATTCAATTTATGGCGGGAAAACATTGCTTTAGCATAACTTTGCAAACAAAACTTATAAAGAGAGAATAACTAAGACATAAATCGAATGGTGTTCTAAGGACAAGAAATAAGTGAAGTTGAACTACCAGCTGAGCCTAAAAATTACATCATAACGGTCGTGGTCAGAACGACGCTGTTTTTCTTTAATGGCTTCTCTCTTGCTATCTCCTTCCGGGAATAAATAAAGTCCACTTCGTTTCGAACAAAACTTTTTTTATATTGTTTGACAATCATCGCTTACTTGTATGCCAGTTTTCGTTATTGATGAATTAATAAAGTCATATTCAATGATTATAAATATATGTTTCTGGTAAAGAATTCACTGAAGAGGTTTACAATTCAAGGTAATTTAATTAGCAATACTGGGTTGGCTGTGTAATTCCAGCCGGGGGAAAATGCCTTTGTTTTCAGTAAGGGTTGCCCGCTGTAATAAATGTTTTAATTGAAGTCTGTGAACTTCGCAAACCTCGTCTACCTACTACTCCTTCACACGCTTCAGAGAGACGCTTTCTGTAATTTCTAAAATAAGCTTGCTTTGGTATCCTTTTGAGTGTCGTGATCTTTTAGAACTAGGTTGCTTTATAAGTCTGTATAAATTCGATTAGACGTTATATTTATTTCTCATATGAGCATTATCGATCCGCGAACTGAAGTAGACCTATGCTCATATGCTTATATTCAAGTGTCTTCTCGTGCGTGCGCAGCCATTAATCAAAGTAATGATACTATAGAGAATGAAATCAGCAAAATTGACCTGATTTGGTTAGTTCTTATGTATAGTTTTCTTGTATGCTGATTTCAGGGAACCACGCTGACAGCACCATACCTGTTCTTCGATAACTGGAGGTAAGATATTTTATTTCATTTGCTTTGAAATAATTTTTGAAAGTGAACGATGAATAGTTTTTTTTTCTAACACAACAAGCGATTGTTCATCATGCTTTGCATTAAGTTTCAAGTCCTTATGTAACAAGACGCCCTATAATCGTTCACTGGGTTCCCTGTATCATGCACATTTGTTATTATATTATTAACTGGGGTGGCTGTTCATTTTTATTGCCACTAAAAAGATTGCCTTATCGTTAAATCTAATAAAAAATGGATTAAAAAAGGAGAAAAATGTTATGTTGATGACATGGGATTTGAACCAAAGCCAAAAAAAAAAAAAAAAAAAAAAAGGACTCCACTTTGCCATACCCCCGAGACATCCGCAGAGCTGAGGCGGCGTATGGACTTCGGACCTGACGGCGATTAAATCCTTCTGCCCTTGGGTGTACGAATTACGCAAGAAAATGTTCTAGCCAAAGCATCAGGGGAGAGACCAGCCGGCCCCCAGACCATATCGGCTAATCCCTTGCATCTCTGCCACGCACGGAATCGGTTGAAAATATGTTAAAAAGTTAGTCTATTCGGTGCATTGTTTTCACGGCTATTGTTATGCTGATTCACCTAGAACTGTGGTCCAGTGGATAAATCGTTGTCGTTCAAGATACTGAATCAAGCTCGTCTAAGGAGAGTTAGCACTTGGATGGGTGACCTAAACATTATACCTACTATACCTACTCCTTTTTCTTTTCTTTTTTTTTCTTTTTTGATTTTTAAATTAATAAATATAGAAAAGTGAAACTTCAAGTACACTTGATTTTCAGCCGCACCCCTACTCAATCACTTTGATAAATTAGACATCGATTGGCGACTGTCACTTGAATATAAATCAGGCAGTTTGTCCGCACTCTTGGGTAGTGTCGTATAGGTACTTTTGCGCAATTTTAGCATTTTCTGATGTAGGAAAATACGGAGACATGAAACGTACTTTTTGACAAAGCGACCACAGGCAACCCAGCAAAGCCTCACAAGTTTTATACTTTTTACTGTTTTCTTATGACTCGTATATTTAATCGAATAATCGGATATCAATACGATCCATCGATATACACACTCGAAGCTACTCGAGTTCTTGGAGGTACGTGCGTGCCCTTGTTGAAAAAAAAGCAGTTATTTTCACACAATATTGTATAAAGTAAAACTGAGTTCGTTTATTAATGAGAAAGAATCGCCTGCATTCTATATCTTATTTACAAAGTATAAAGTTAGAATCGATGAAGGTGTTTTCAAAATGCGGTGTTGTCAAATCCGTGCACGGATTTTCCTTCGATATTATAAAGTTGGGGTTCACTGGTCTTCTGCAATGTTCTGAGCCTGAAAAGATAGAAAGAATAATGAAGATAGAGATGAGAATGACTTAGTTGGGGAACATCTTGGATTATAACATATTCAGTCAAAGTTTTACTTTAGCTTTATTTTTTATATTTTCAGTTCAATCTCGATCTAGCCCAGAGTCTTTCAGCTTTTTGATCAGCGGACTGGCGCTGATAAGATTGTTTTACCAATCGCTAACGACAAAGCAGGAAGAAACTGGGTCCGAATCTACGCGCACAAAGGCTCGTGCGCACTAAATCTCGTGTAATATATCATGGATCTCTGATGTTAATAAATACATGTTACATATGATCATTTGTTTCAAATCATTCTGTAAGTTTTGCAGTACTTTTTATTTCTACTATCGATTATAAACGTCATTCATATCATTTTTGTCGTTTCGCTGCATTTCGTCATCATCTATGACATCACACAATTATCAAATACGTCACAATAGAATTGTTTCTAATTACAAAGAAATCAAATACGATAGCTTGCATTTGGAAGCGCTAATCGGAAAAAAAATGCTCTTCCTTATTTTATCGGCTATTTTTGTTTCCGGATTCACGGGCTTGATTGTTGTCAAGTTTTATTTTCCAGATTATGATATTTTACGGTTTGACCGGATTGCATTCCAGAAAAATGGTAGGTTGGGTGAGAAAATATTCGTACTTTGGAAGAGATAGTTGGGAGGTCAGCTGCTGTTAAAACCGAAATCCGTTTTCTCTTTACCACAGGATCTAATCTTATTACAGCTTCACAGCAAACAAATAATTCAACAGAAAGAGCAGTTATTCTAAAAGGTTAATCATTCCTTGCAGCTTTTTGATTTGATATTTTCTACCTCTGTCAAATGACACACTTTTTGTTTTTGTTATAGGTCACTCTTTTTCTAAAAGAAAGGTATATCAAGAACCACAGCTAAAGCTCAAAAATGTTTTTTCAAACTGGAAAATACATAGAAAATCAACGATGTTTGATTCAATATCATCAAGAGAAGGTAGTTATTATAGCTTCTATCAGTGAACATAGACATGTGGTACTATTTTAAAGGCTGCGCATGCGCTTTCCCAGACTTCACAGCATATAGTTAAATGCTTTTTTAAACCTGTATCTTATCTTTTTAAAACACAGGTACCAAAGTCTGTAGATTGTATTCTCCTCCCCCTGTGTTAAACAATATCAACACGGGAAATAACTGTACCGCTTTATCAGTGAGGGTGATTCCTCAACGATCTTTTTTGCCTGTTCTTGCACTTCTACCATGTATGATTCTCTTGGTCATCATTGCAGTGTATTGGATTAAACGGTAAGTATTACTACTGACTTACATCTGCATTAAGTTATGATGCCATTATTACTTCGACGATGCGGCGGCCATCTTGAATCGTAATGCATTATGGGTCGTCCAGGGGACAAACAAAGCTTTGTTACAGTAATGTTGTCAATCATTATTAACAGCTCATCACAAGAGAATACAAAAGAGACGATATTAATTCAATTATATTATAGTAACTTTTAAGCACAAAATAATTGATTGATCTGTCACAAGAGAATACAACAGAGACGAAAGCGCCACATATCGATCACCTTTATCTACCTTTGTTTTGCCTCCTGGCCGCCGTATCGTCGAAAAAGCAGTCCATTAGCAATATTCTTTCGACATAAATATCGATAGTCGGAGTAGAGTGTCATGTTGGCTTTACATGGTAGTAGGATATACGTTTAGTAGACTTTAGGTGAACCAGATATTTACTGACTTAAGGACTGGTTGATAGCATTAATAAATAGGACAAGCTCCATCTCTTCACTTAGTATTCCGTACATAAACAACTAAGCCACAATCAAGTCATAAAAGCAAAAGAAAATCATTACAGTGTTCAATAAAGTGTTGGCCAAACATGACAGGTTCCATCAACCCTGTTGATGTTTAACAATACAATACAATACGATACGATACGATACGATACGATACGATACGATACGATACGATACGATACGATACGATACGATACGATACGATACGATACGATACGATACGATACGATACAATACAATAACTTTATCAGTATATCCCAACAGGGATTTTCAATACTAATTTACAATACAAAATCTGAGGCAATGTACAAAACCATATATATAAAATCTAGTCTAACACTGTTCAGTTTCGTTGTATTCTGTGCAATGTGGCAAACAAATACTTTAATAATCTGAAAAAAGTATTTCAAGTGAAAATTATATTATACAAAGTTTCATATGGTTAACAATTTACTCTACTTTTCACAGCATGAGTAGCAGTGCGAGAACTGAAAAGAAAAGTCATGTTGGAAAAGACTTATTACGTATCAAGGCTACCACCTCTTTGCCTACAAGCCTGTCTCTCCAAACATCCGTGGGGACGGAACAGTCGAAACAGGTTGCTCAGGCAGTGGATAGTTCCCTGTCTCTCCAAACATCCGTGGGATCGGAACAGTCAAAACAGGTTGCTGAGGCAGTGGATAGTTCCCTGTCCCTCCAAACATCCGTGGGATCGGAACAGTCAAAACAGGTTGCTGAGGCAATGGGTTGTTCCCTGTCTCTCCAAACATCCGTGGGATCGGAACAGTTGAAACAGGTTGCTGAGGCAATGGGTTGTTCACTGTCTCTCCAAACATCCATGGGATCGCAACAGTCGAAACAGGTTGCTCAGGCAGTGGATAGTTCCCTGTCCCTCCAAACATCCGTGGGATCGGAACAGTCAAAACAGGTTGCTGAGGCAGTGGATAGTTCCCTATCCCTCCAAACATCCGTGGGATCGGAACAGTCAAAACAGGTTGCTGAGGCAATGGGTTGTTCCCTGTCTCTCCAAACATCCGTGGGATCGGAACAGTTGAAACAGGTTGCTCAGGCAGTGGATAGTTCCCTGTCCCTCCAAACATCCGTGGGATCGCAACAGTCGAAACAGGTTGCTGAGGCAATAGATTGTTCCCAAAAGAACGAAGCGAATAATATATCCTATTCTACATCTAATAAAGCTGTACGAGATCTATCGGTGAGTACATGATATACAACAGATTGAGTACATCATACAGTATTTTGACGGTGTGGTGTGATGTTTTCAGACTTTGGTTCAAGGACATGTACCACTACATCAACGATTTACCAACAAAGTTCAAATAGGAAAAGGTGGATTTGGCAAAGTATATAAAGCCCTAGACTGGACAACAAACAAAATAGTAGCTATAAAAGAGATTCAATATAACAAAGTCAAACGATTTTCCGAAAACCAAGTACCAAGAGAAGCAAAGATACACCAACAATTTAACCACCTGAACATAGTAAAAATAGAGAGCTATTATCCTGACGGCGAAAACTATAATCTTGTACTGGAATACATAAGCGGTGGTCCCATTTATCGACTATCTCGCACAAAAGCAGTTACAGAAAACGACATTTCCTGTATCGCCAAACAAATTTTCAGTGGCTTGGAATATATGCACAGTTTAAACGTTCTTCATGGTGATATAAAATGTGCCAACATCCTTTACACTTTATCTGGACAATTAAAGATCGCGGACTTTGGGTTAAGCCTGGAGCAGCAAGATCTACGCAAATACAAGTCCTTACGGCAAGGTACACCTCGTTACATGGCGCCTGAACTCGTATCCCGCAAGCCTTATGGAGTAAAGGTAACTTTAAACAGGGATCTCGTGAACGAACAAATCGTGCGTCGCATTTTCACAATTTTAATGATATTTATCAAAATACTCACTTCCAAGATTTTTGTTGACAAGAGAACACTCGGCTTTATCCTTATATTCACAGTCTCCCTGTGAATAATCAAACCTTTAATTATGTTCACCTAATTCTAACCTGCAGCTTACTCTTGCGGAAGACAATTAATTCCTTGGAGTACTAACAGAAAGTTATCAACATTCAATACATAATTATGCTTTTCATCTGTGATAGATTGACGTATGGGCGACGGGTATAAGCCTAATTGAACTACTACAAGGCACTGTACCACATTGCAGTCTAAGCTGCGATCGGGCAATGAGAAGAAATGCGTCTCAAGGGATCAGGCTATTACACAATCAAAACTATTATTCAAAACAGGCAGTTGAATTCATAAGCAATACTCTTAAGCTTCGCCAGAAAGATCGATGGCACTCGCATATGCTTCTAACGCATCCGTTTCTGATCAAAGCCCCACCACCAGCTTCCCTGATTCCCTTGATAGTGAAGTCGCAAACAACAACGTTAATTAATTATACGACTGATACGACGCGGTTCGACTGAACAGTCCTAGAGAAATATCCAATGCGGCGAGGTATGTATAGAGGATATGAGTGTATGGGAACAGCAAGTTATTTCGTAGCTCCTGCGTTTATCATTGCCTTCAACGATGGTGAATATATTATATAAGTACTTTAAGCATACATGAGATGGTTGAAGATATAGAAGTAAGTTATAGTGCTTGGGATACTCTCATATACTCTCATCCATACATGAGATGCCATATCAGAAAACAAAGTTTGGAAAAGTCCCATATCGTTGTGACCTTTCGCTGATTAAATTCACAAAGCCCATTAGTGCATTTCAGGTTTGGTATGCAACATACGCGGAATCAAAGCAGCCATCCTTTGCGCCATTTTGATATTCAATTAAACAGTATATATCCCGCGGAGACCTCTTCTCGTCAAGACTAAAATTTTTGTTTGTCTTTTTAGGTCTCTTTGATTTGGCGGTAAAAATGATCGGTTGAGGATATGGTGAATTACAAGGCTCGTTAGAAAGGAGCACTGTGTCATGATGACGGAGACCATCTCATTCTACTCAGTTTTACATCTAATATCGTCTCACAGTTTTTCCAGACCACTTGATGAGATAACCCTTTGCCCTCACTACATTTAATACCAGGATATTGTTAGCCGATTTATTATAACTTGTGTAACTCGTAAAAGTGCTCTAAAAGATAGCTCCAAAGTAATGTTTTAAAATCAGGTTTTCTGCTTTTCATATAGTGTTTCAGCCTTTCATGACAACGTGTGGTAGTGGTATGAGTGATAGTCTGGCAGAGAAAAAGTTAACTTTTTAAAAGTAAAAGAACTAGTAGTTATACATGTCATGCAGAATTCCTTCGGATTCTAGAACAAACGGCATCGCAGTAGGGGTCAAGTACCGTAAAATCCTGCGCCAAAGCCCTGCAAACTGTCTTGTCCTGCAATTATTCGTTAACTTTTTTTTTAATGGGTTTATAACCGGGTGGGCTAATACTCAGGGGGATCTTGACAACATGGTCTCTTGGGAGAGTTATAAACGGAAAGGACGAGTATGTGGGATAAAGACTAAACGGTTATTTCTTGTATTGTTTTTTCAAGTGTCATCGACGCCATAACGTGAGTAACAAGAGGTTTCAATAGGCTTATAAACAGGATTTTACGGATATGTACTGAAAAATATCATTTTAAAGCTATTAATTGACAAGGGTAAGAATAGTCTATGTATAGATTTATAAGACTAATCTCAATATTAAAAGTTGTTAACAGCGTGGCATAGCATTTTGCTTCATTGACTACACTATTTACTGCAACTACTCGAGTTTAGTAGATTTAGGATTCACCGTTTGTTAGAAATTATAATGGAAAATCAAGCAAACTAGTGGATACTGAAGTGAAAACCAAGTTGTTTTTGACTAAAAAAATTCCCAGTTCCGACGCTGACGAGTAAGACTCGCGTGCTCAAATTTGCGCCTGAAAGATTATGCGCAGATCAGTCTAAACCGCTGGTTGAGCAATTTTAAGCACAGGGAACCCGGCTTTTTTTTTTTTTTTTTTTGCTTTTTTCTTAGAAAAGTAACTTTCTGGGTTTCCTGTGTTGTGATCGTTTTCTTATTACATAAGCTGTGGTCAGATCTGCGCCTTGATCAGATCGGCGCTGAATATTGCCATCTTGAAAATGTCATTGCCAAAAAAAATTGTTCATCCAAGGTTCACGCAAAATAGAATTCAAAAATCAAAAACGCAATAGAACGCAATTTTCTCACATCATCTAAAGACTCAACTAAACATAAATTACTCGATAGAAAAGGACTGAGTTAATCATCTTCACTCACGCACTCAACACGATGACATTATGGCTACGCTTCTATCAAAGCAGTAGCCACAAGAATCGGGCTTAAGAGACAAAGTGAATGAACGAATGAATGAATTAACAAATGAACGAATCAAAGCTTAAAAAGTAGCAAAAATGGTTACTTAAAAACTAAAATGAGTGGGCAAATTTTTAACTTTGATAGCAAAATGTGAATGAATGGACCAAAAAATTAAAAAATTCTCGTAACGTACAGTGGCCTTTAAACGGATTCCTTGAGAACGGATTATAGAATACACAAGAATCAAATTTGCTTGGGAAAAATATAGAATGCAAGAAACAGTAGTTCTTCATCAGTGGCAAAGACTTTATAAAAGAGATCCTTGTTATTCTAATCAGCGGGAAACAGCTTTTATTTAGCACAGCAACGCGCGCCAAGCAAAAGAAGCACTAGAGGCATTGAAGTTAACGAAGACGACGACGAATGACAAAGACAAAAACCTGTTAAAAACAACAGCAACAAAAGGCAAACGAAGACGATGACGACAACAACAACCACAATGACAACCACAATGACAACTGAACCACAATAATTCATCAGCACCAGCGAACAAAATGCACTTTATGACGGCTGTGCAAAGAAGATAAAACTGTAAACGACAGTAATAAATAAAATGAAAACATGTTTTAGTATTCGTGTTTTGTAATCTTTAACCTACTTTGTCAGAACGCAGATAAAGCCGACAAGTACGACCAGAAAAAGAAGTGCCATGATCCCAATAGCAATGCATAATAGAAGCACAAGGTTGTCATCTTTTGTCTTAACTGTAAGTAAAAAGTAAGTAAAAATATAAACTGGTTCCTACTTCAATAATAATAATAATAATGATAATAATAATAATAATGATAATAATAATAATAATAATGATAATAATAATAATAATAATTTTTATAATAAAAATAAAAATAATAATAATAGTAATAATGATAATAATAATAATAATAATAATAATAATTTTTTATAATAAAAATAAAATAATAATTTATTTAATTAAAAAAAAAAGATGATAATAATAATAATAATAATTTAAAAAAATAGTAATAATAATTAAATAATAATAATAATGATAATATAAAATACTATATTAAAACTATACATTAATTATTAAGATCTAAATATTTCTAAATTTCCGCTACATTGGCGTTAAGGTTAAAGTCATTCAAGAATTCATTGTCCTTAAAAAAAGGGGTTCTTGTCCCCCTGACACACATGTGTACTGACTTAATTATTTCAATATATAAAAATAAAAATAATAATAATAATAATAATAATAATACTAATAATAATTTTTTTAAATAATAATAAGAAATAATCACTTTATTGACAATTTAATAATAATAATAATAATAATGATAATTGGGTGCTTCTATAGCGCATTTCACATGGTCTCAATGCGCTTTACATTAATGACTGCAGTGGAGGACTTTACGGGCTGCATATTAAGGCGCATAATAACACTAAATATATCGGGTAAAAAGTTAAAGAGGAGAAATCATTGTTGCGTAGCAGTGATGCACTTGGGGTTTGATTCCTGATCTCGCGTCCACATGTGAGTAGAGTTGTTAGGTCCCCCTTAATTTTTCTCTGTTTTTTTTTTACGCTTTCCACCACCTCCAAAAACTGAAAGCCTGAAAAGCTAAATTCCAATTCGATCTGTTAGTTAACCTTGGCCTAGCTTATTGATCGTTCCAGGGTTCGATCATCTGTGAGTTAATAATGCCCTGACTTTGGTTTTGTCTAGAGAATATAAACATTTAAGATGTATTGCTTATCATGAATCATTCAGACGAGCTATATACTTACTTAAGTTTTCTATTTTTCTTTGTTCGCTTGTTTCTCCTCCACAACCGACGGCAGTGGTCGTTTCGGTGGGATGCATCGTTGTCGCAGGTTGCTGTTGCTGTCGTTTCTGCTGTTATTGTTGTTGTTTTAGATGGAGCGGGCGCTGTTGTTGTAGTAGAATGTATCGTTGTTGGTGGTGATGCAGCTGTTGGTGGCGGTGATGTTATTGTTGTTGTTGATGTAGGAGAATGCATTGTTGGAGTACGTATTGTTGTTGAAGATTCTAAACAATATAAATCAATTTTTCAGTAGTCAACATCAATCAAAATAAACTCGTTTACCTAGCCAGTGCTTAATGGTTTCACATTTCAGCGGAGCACATCTCATTCTCGTATAATAATTTTTTCTTATTTGCAACAACTCGTGTGACTTGCTGCATGTCCCTTATTAACCTTTCCTTAAATCTTGATTAACCTATACTACCTTACTCATCCTTTAATGTCAGAATATAGAAAAATTGATTGATGCTATTTTTCCTTAGAACTTACTGGCGATAATTGTCGTCGTCGATGGAAGACATTCAGATGATGTACAGTTCTCGCAATACTTCGCAGAGCAGTTCAAAGTACAGTTACCAGTAATGCAGGTTTGCTTACAGTACTTCACTGATGAAGTACATTCAAGTGAACAGCCACCATTGGTACACTCTTGTTCACAGAACGCCGACGAGCAGATCATATTTTTGCAACCCTTCGCCACAGATTTGCGTACAGTTTGATGAATTTTCCCCACATTTCATTGACGTGCAATTCTTGTTGCAGCTTTGATGTTCAACGTTAAGTGCTTTGCTATCCATAAAACAAGAAGTTGGTTCTTCTGTGGTACAGGATTGACTGCAGTTAGCAACATTCTCGTCACACTTCATTGTACAGTTTTTGCTTTTGCAAGATTGAAGACATGCTGCAGAGGAGCACTCGATCGTATTGCAATCACCGCCACAATGCTGCAAGCAATGAGTCGTTGCATTGCATTGCAAAACGTCGCACCTTCCTTCGCACAGTTGACCACAACTCTTGGAATTTCTGTCACAAATGACTCTTTGGCATTTTCCAAAACAATTTTGCATACAATTTTCATAGCTACATGCCATAGATTTTGGACAAAGTGACATCGGCTCCATGCAGCTTTGAGAGCAACCAGTCACCAGTCCAGGAATATCATTAGCGCAGTCCAGTGAACAGTTTGGCCATCCACAACCTTCCTGGAAACATTGCTTGGATAATGTGTCAATTTTGTCGCACTCCTTGTTGGTATTCACTTGAGGATTACCCTCGTACATGCAGATTCCACTGTTGCATTTCGACTTGCATTTTCTTGCATTACATTCAAATTTGCAATTTCCATATAAGCATGTCTGTTGGCAGTCGTCTACGTTGCTCGTGCACTGCAATGTACATGGAGGGTTTCTGCAATTCGTCTTCTGTATACACTTTCTCTGGTCACAGAATGTGTTCCTACAAGTCCCAGTGCAATCCTGTTGACATATCCCACTTGCATTCCTGGTGCACTCCAAGTTGCATTCCCCGGAACATGTCTGCTTGCACGTTTCTGAATGGCACGTCATGGCAGTATTCTTGCAATACGACGTCGAACATATTTGAGTGCAGTTTTCTGTATTGCAGTAGCAGCTTCCGTCGTAGCATTCTTGGCTGCAGAAGCTTGGAACGAGACACCGGTAGTTCCCTGGGCACCCCGCACTATTACTGCATTGTTGTAGACAGTCTCTGATAGCAGAAGAGTCATAATCAACACTGATACTATGAATATCATATTTTTATTTTACGTTGTCGTGATATAGATAAACATTGTTAGATCTCCTTAACCAGCGATTCTTGTTATATGTATACGAAAGATGTAAGAATGGATTGAGCATATTGAACCATATTGATTAATTCGAGATTTCTTCAGCAAAAGAGGCAACGCAGTACAAAGTATAGTGCTAATTAAAGCATGCAAACGTACGACAAGTTATTCAATAACTCGTAAATGCCATGAACTGGTACTTCTGGATAGCTAACTCATAGACGTGACTATAACTTCTGTGTTTATAAATGCGTTCATTTATCAAGGATAATCTAGTAGTGCTTACCTATAGCCTTGTTGAGTAGGGCAGCTTAGAGTTACAAATGTCGCTCCCGTTACATTTCTGAATACAGGTTAAGTTCCCCGAAGATTGGTTACATGTGTTGTACGTCGTCCCGTGAACAGAGAGGAAAACACAGACAAGAAGAGATAGGAACATCGTTGATAGGAACGTTGGCCAGTTCATGGTGATTTTGTTCTGTATAGAACAAAAGTACTAATACTTAAAGCAACAACGTAACTGTGGAGGATTTGCTTGCAACTGTTTTCATTGCAACGCGTTAATCGAGACAGAAGTCACGAAGGGCAAATAAGCGATAGACAACTAGTCAGTTCTAACAAATTAGTCATTCCCATATACCTTAACGTGCTCGAAGGATTTATGTTATTAATGGTAGTGTTTTGCCGATTCAATAGAAATGACTTTTTTTCCAAATAGTAATTTATAATTTATTGTCCAATCGCGAGAGTGATCGACGCGTAGCAATGACAATGAAAACGGTGGTAAAATTGATGAGACTTTAAATACTCACTTCGCAATCAATATTAATATTTGAAGGTTCTCGACCAAAGTTCTGAATGAGTGGTCGCGATGTGTTATATTATACTTATGCTAAGCGCGTTATACCGCACGTGTCTTTGTATACATTGGATGACTTTATATAAAAAATTAAGAGTTTTATCTTGATTAACTCAGTTAAGGGTCACAGGTCAATCAATAAAACTACAAAATGCTTCTGGTTTGTTTTGGCCCAATCTATATCTCTTAGATATAACATAATGGTTGCCAAGAAACAACCCTAAAGTAAAACCCTATAATGCCGGTTATAAAACGGCTTCTGCATTGTGATTGGATGAAGGGTATTTTCGTGGGTTCTGATTGGCTTAGAGGGAAGAGTCACGTCGACAAAAGGTCTTCACTACCAAGAGAACGATATCGTATGACAGACGTATCTGTCTGTTTTGCAAAAGATGAAAAAAAAATCGAAGTCAAAATACTCAAAATTTACGAAATACTTGAATAAGAGGAGAGATAAGGTATGCAGGTCTCTGCTTTTACATTACTGCTCGCTCTCTTCTCTTCCAAGTTCAAACTAAAGCAAACAATTACGTATTATCTATTTAAACTATCTAGTTATTTGCATGTTTGTCATTACTCTTTCTCTATTTGTAAAATAAAGTTCAAGGTCTGCCAAATAATCTAGTGACTTTTATGATGGCAATATTGGACGAATTACGGCAGCTCACGTGATGTAAGTGATTGTTTTCTGAAGATACATTAAATTCTCAAGCATGATTAGGTGATTCTACAATTTTGACAATTTCATATATTTTGATTGGGGAATTATCGCTTTACTAAATGTAATTAAGCGAAAGTAAAGTTAGACGGCCTGAAAATGTAGTTCAAAGATTGTTTTACCTCTTCATACAAAATTCACTGTAACGGGCAATTTAGTGTAAGTCTAGCAAGCAAGGTACTTCGATCGCATTTATACGGTTGACACAAGGCATGTCAAAGCACGCACTAGCTAGCGTGGAAAGGTAATTAATTCTTTCATTGTTCCACAAATTATAGCTTTAACGATTCCCGTATAAACACTGCACGGTTATCTTGGCAAAAATTACAAACTTCGTCTCCCATGCGTTGCTAAATCTTATGGAGAATTAAAACGTACACCAACTTTACATAAAGATATTTGTTTTCTGGGTTTAAACCTGACTTTTTTTCGTAAGAAAAATACCTGTGTTTTCGCTTACCTTCTATATTGACTTAAAATTTATTTCCAGTTGTTCGGTTGGATTTCACCGCCAGGACAATCGTAGTTGCAAGAACCGGCAGTTATAGATAAAATTTGAGCGGGCTGCGGGAAACACGTTGTCTCACTGGGACGAACTTGATCAGTTTCGATTCCAAGTCACATATGACTCTTATTAAGTGAGAGCATTGGTAAGACGTCAGAGCAGCCCTCAAGTTGATGATTGATCAAAACATCTATACCAATATTTACACTTTGAAGATATTTTTATGAAGACGTGCAGGACGATTGGAGGGATTGCGAACATTGATTGCGGAATGTGTGTTGCGACAAGTTTCGATTGTTTGTTTACGATATATTGCATTTTTCTGCGCCAAAGGTATCCACAGCAACTCTAGTATTGCCATTACCCACATCACATGTAAAAAATGTAAAGTTTATTCGAAGCTACGTCATTCGCAAATAATCACTATAACATTGTCATTGTACTTTGGGAGCATAGGCAAAGATAATTGAAGAATCTTCCAACGACCTAGTGCCGAACTTTAATTTTGTCAGTACCACATGTCCATATTTTTCATTTCCTTCCTTCCTTCCTTCCTCCCTTCCTCCCTCCCTTCGTCCTGCCTCCCTCCCTTCCTCTCTTCCTTCCTTCCTTCCAGTCTTGACTTTAGCCATCCACCCATGCCTCCCTGCGAATCCCAACTTCTACTTGGCTTCTTTCTTAGTCTTCCTACTTTCCTCAGTGTCATTGTATGAACAACTATATATAACCGTTTTCATTCGGTCCCCAATTTTTCCCTTGCCGCGCGCCTATTCCAGCATTCGAATTTATCTCAATGGTTCATTTGTTTCGCGCAATTAATAAAAATGATAAAAACAACAAAGAAGTTAGCGATGTTTACTCATTTTATTGGGCATAGGAATCAAAGTTTACTCAGCTGATGTCTGCAATAGCACTTCAAAAGCTACGACCGCTTAAAATATTTGCTGGCCAAACCTTTTAACTGCCCGTTTACAAAAATCTTCATGATTTATCAGAATACATAGTAGCACTTTGATTTGCTATCGGAAAAAGAGGCATTTGATTCTCACACAACTGGACGTCAGTTCTGAGTAAGTACTCGGCAAGCAGACATAAACGAAATCAGTAGGAATAAAAGCTGAAATCCTCTATAATCGTCGACTAACCAAAGCATTCAAACTTGAACAAAAGGATATTGAAAATATTTTTTCCTTTTTTTGAAATATTAACCCTTCTAGGCTCCAGAAACCTGAAGTTAAATTCTTCAACTTGGGTTACCTGTGGCAGCTATTTTGCGCGCGTGTTCTTTGTCTACGTATCCCAGAAGTCTTTGCGAGCCCAAAGCACGAGGTCCATGGAAACGAGGCTGTTTCCAAGCCGTCCTCCATTTTAAATTTTCTTTTTTTCTGTTGTCTGACTTTCCCCATCTTTCCCTTAATATTTCTCATCTTTCCTTCCTTAATAATCCGTAAAAATGGACGCAGAAGAAACTGCTATTATAGAAGAATACGGTTCTTCTTTAGAAGACCTAACTTTTAATTCCAAACCTCTGATAAATGTGTTAACAATGTTAGCCGAGGAGAATAGCAAGTTTGCTTCAAGTATTACGAAACTCATCGAGGAACGCATTTATAAGGTTAGTTTTTGGTTTATAAATTTGTCTTGAACTATATTAAACCTAATGAAATTACCATGTAATTTTATTCTGGTAATTTAAAATCAATGGAACTACTTCGTGATATGTTTTAAATATCATTGCACCGTATGGTGACGAAGCTAAATATCTAAGCTTAAAGCCAGTTTGTAAAAAGATCAACGACCTTGATAGTTTGTTGCTTGTTGTATTCAGGTTATCATAACCTATTGATGCTATAAGTATCTTTAAATAGTATTGAATTTATATATTAGGATACACCACTTTGGTCTTGCACGTATTTGGAAACTTTATCTTGCTCTAAATATAAGCTTATACTCATTGCTATAAGCTTACAATTTGATTTTACTTATCTTTCGAGTTCTAGTAGATCATTAATATTGTTAGAGTATTTTGCTCAGTGATCTTAGAAGACATTTTGTATTGTATGTTTGATATCTTATATATAAAGTTTATGAAAACTTGAGAGAACTCTCACAAGGCTTACAACAGCTGTTAGACAATGCTAGCCAAGATAAAGCATTTTTAGTCAAAGATTTGCCCTTCTGGTTACAGTTGCTTGTAAATTTTGGTCATTTTATTCGTTTAAAATTTTACTTTTGTCAAGTGTCTGGCAAGACTCAGTTAGAAACAAGTATATGAAAAGTAAAAAAAGATATAACTAGCTAAAAACTAGTGTGAGCTGCGTCGGTGTTTCTAATGAAACAGTAATGATGAAAAGGTAAATTATACACCGTGAAAAGATGAAAAAACCTACTGACGTTTCGGACGCTAGTCCTTCATCCTTCGACTAGTGTCCGAAACGTCAGTAATTTTTTTCATCTTTTCACGGTGTATAATTTACCTTTTCATCATTACTATATGAAAAGTAACTTATTTGCTTTCTTTAAATTGATCGCAAAGGTTACCAATTCAGGCAATTCAAAAACCAAATAGTTGACTGTGTCAGTGTAAACATTTTAAAAGCAAGACAACAGGTGGCCACTTTCAGGTGTTTAAAGTTGTCGCTATACTTCACAAGGAACACTGTGATCCTTGTATATTTATCTTTTCAGTATTCTTTTAGAATTTAAACAACATTCACAAATCAGTTGTACCAACACATCAAGCCAAACAAAATATAAGTGTGTTTCCTGTTGTGTGACTGACCCTAATTATCTTGCCCATTTTTGCCAACCCTAATAGTTTCTACATTCCCAAATGCACCACAGGGTTCCCAATAGGCTCTTTCAATGTTCTGTCAGTCAAAAACAATCCGACCTACCGACCCCAAGTCTGGAGTTCAAATTTTCTTGCACTCATTTGACTTCTATTTAAAATGTTGTTTGTTTTTAGGTTTCACAACAACACAAACTCCCCTCTCTGTATCTTTTGGATTCCATTATAAAGAACGTTGGTGGTGATTATCTAAATTTGATAGCACAAGTACTTGTGAAAGTATTTGTTGCTGTCTTTGAAAAGGTACATATGATAAGGGAAGATACAAGTTTTATTGGGGTAAGGGCTGGGGGATTTGCAATAACCTTATTAAGATGGTTGTAGCCTTCTGCTTTTCACTTAGTAAGAAATTCATGATTATCCTTTTAAGTTTCAAGGAACTAGCTTTCATGAAAAATAAGAAAGTTTGAACCTCTACAAAACTTCAAATTTTCACTGATGCACCCCCACTCAAGACCTCTCCCCAATGAAAACATGCCATCTCTTACCTTTGTTATAAATATAGATATTTCTAACACATATCTATTGGTAGACATTTACTCTCCAAAAGAAATATTTATAATTATTTTGTTTTACATTAGTATATTTTGAAATACTGTCCTGCATACTGTTTTTTTTATGGTTGTTTAGGGAGATGAAAAAGTGAGGAAAGACTTATACAAGTTACGCCACACCTGGCCTCAGTATTTTCCTGCTAAAGTACTACATGAAGTTGATGTTAACATAAACCAGATAGATAATGGCTGGCCTATCACTGCTATTCCACCTCCATTCACCATTCAATCCATGTCAATCCAAAGTTTCTCAAAAAGGTTTGGTTCTTTTTGTTGCTTCTACTACCTAGATATCCCCTTACATGATGATATCCAATGATCACTGATATGGATAGGAAATTTTTAGATGTTTTTGAGGTCACAGGAATGGCTTAAATGATATTTAATTTTGGAATCAAGGTTAAAATAGTATTTCAAAGATGCACGCACCTATAACAGCAGGGGTATTGGATTTGAGTAGAATTTTTTAGGTCTCTCCCCTGAATTAAGGATGTTTCTCCTAGTTTTCCTCCCTCCCCAGAACCTAAATTACAAAATTGATCTGTGAGTTAGCCATTTGGAAGCCCTGAGGTTGTTTCATGATGTCGATATATAATTGATATTTTTTTTAACTTCAAAGCTTAAATAAATAGTTAAAGGAACAGGTTTTGAATAGGCACTTCTTGATATTCCAGGCAGAAGTAAGTGTTCCACAAGATGCTGTACCAGAAATAGTCATAGATGATAATGAAAAAGTAATACTACTGGAACAGCAAAAGAGATTACAAGAGCTCCAGCGATTACAGGAGGAACAGCTTCGCCTAACTGAACAAGAAATACAAGAACACCAGATGAAAAGAGATTTGATACTGAAAAAACAGGAACAAGAAAGAAAAGCCTTTATAACTCAACAACAGCAGTTAATATTGACATTAAGACTGGGAAATAATGTTGAAGAAACAGAAGAGATTAGCATGGTAAGTTATGGTTGTTAAAGTTCTTTTCATTGCTCGTTAGCGTTGGATTCGGCGCATGTTGGGCTCAGGTCTAACTAGGAATATAAATTTTAATGTACATATATTTTAACATCTTGTTATAATTCTTAATTATTTTACCACATATTTTAGTGTTTAATTGTATTTTTAAAGCGCCATTGGACAGAAACTTAAATTGTGCTATATAAGAATAAAGTCATTATTATTATTAGTCGTAGTAGAAGTAGAATTCTCTCCTCTTTTTTTTTTTTTGTTGACCATTTTTGAGATAATACATTGTGGATGTGATACAAGCAGTAGTTCATATCTATTACTTTGTTTAAGTTGTGAATAAACTTTTGTGGCTTGGGTATACAGAGGCTTTGGGGGGGGGGGGACTATTGTTCTTGCCTCCTGTTATACTTGATGGTGCAAAGCATCTATAGATAATGTTTTCCCATCATTCCATTGATAATAAGATTCACTGGATTCTGTGTTTGTGTTGCATCCATATAAGTGGGTCTTCACATGAACAACCATTAAACAGTGATATCATACTCTAGGGAATGACACAAGGTCTGAAATGGGAAAATATTACTCCCAAACCAAAAAGGCCTATCATATACATTTTCTTTAATATATTTTCATCTATTATCTTAGCCAAAGTCTTCAAGTAGCACTGGAATTCAACCTGTCCTAACTAAAGCTGAAACTACACAATCCAGTCAAGCCACAACCATCAATAGAGATCCAAGGCTACGCCATAAAGATCAGACTCCTTCACATAATAATAATAACAAACCACAACAATCGAGACCAAATTTTAGAAATGAACGTAATGTGGACCAGTCCAAGCCTTCTGAGCCTGTACACAAGGAAATAGACATCTATAGAGGTGCAAAAAGGGGTCATGATCAGAGAAGTAATCAGTCAAGTGAAGAACCTCATGGGATTAAGAGAAGAAGCAGAAGTCAATCACCTCTTGAAGGGAAAGAAAAGAAGTACCAACGTTCTGATAGAGATACAAGACCAGACTCTGATAGAATTGCAAGACCAAGAGAGGATATTAGAACAAAAAGAAGACGTAGTTTGGAAGAGGATAAAATCAATGACTTCAAGAGAGAGAGGAGCGACAGACAAGGACCTGAAAGTAGAAATTTCAGGGGGAGAGGATACGGTGGAAGAGGAAGGGGGTTAAATGGAAGATCAGAAAGGGAATCCAAACTTGGTTTTGAAAGAAATGCTCGAGATTTTGAAGGAAGAGGTGGAAGAGGAAGAGATGCGAAACCAAAACTTCGATTCAAACGACGCCAACCTCTTGAGGGAGAGCAACGTAATCAACCTTGTCCTCATGAAAAAACTGGTGAACATGGACCTAGACATGCAAAGGAAGTACCGCAAGGTGGTCTTCATTCACATTTGGAACCAAAGCCAATACCAATTGATGAAGATCTTGTTTTTACAAAAGTTAAAGAACCTGAAGGAATGCCTAGTAATGATGCTGAACTTGCTACAGTACCACAGGAACTTACATTGGAACACAAGGGTGTCATATTGGAAGAGGTATGTCAAGACCTCTAAGCGTTTGTTTTTTAGAGATCCAAGAATGCTGCTGTAACTGAGCAACATTAAACTACCATTTTCCCATTATTTCAAAACTTAATGACTCATAGTGTTTCTATTTGACTTGCGAATCAATAATCTAACAGTCAGTGTCTAATAGTCGAGTGTAATCAATGTCTACTGATATCTATCAGACTTAAAAATTTCTATTTTATACAACTTATTTTATATCCATCATTAATGCTTCATACACAGACTTGGCTCAAACTTTTTATGTGCTGGATTTCTTGGGTTTGATGAAATCAGTCTATATAACCTGATAGAGACAAAGCCTAAAGTAATCCCCATGTACCTTTACATAATCTAGGGATTTATGTGATTGATGGTAGTGTTTTGCCGATTCAATAGAAATGACTTTTTTCTAAATGGTAACTTTATTGTATCTTATTTTCATAGGCAAAACGGCGCCTTGACTTAGGGCTTATATCGCAGGACCAATACATTGAACTGATAGACAAATTAGCAGAGTTTTATGAGTTACAAAGGAAACAAGAACTGGAAGGTGCCCAACAGTTTACTGATGTTCAACTAAATGAAAGGGAGCATCAGCAGTTACCAGATGAGCATAGACCCCCAGAGTTTGAACCTCAAAGAAATGAAAGCATTAGAGGAAGAGGAAGAATTGGACCTGCTAGGACTAATGGACCACGGATGGAAGGTCCCAGACATTCTCAGAAAGATGGTCCATTAAGGAGAGGACCTAGGATGGAAGAGCCGTGGAGGAGAGATGGACCTGGAATGAGAGGAGGGCCAGGAATGAGGAATAGACCACAGTCAATGAGAATGGAGGGAAGGGATGGACCCGATTCTTTTGAGGGCCCTCCAATACCAGGTAGAAGAATGAGAATTGAAGAACCACACTTGGATCCACATCATATGAGAAGGGGCCCTCCACGAAGAGAAGGGTCACCACTAATGGACTTACCAGGGCCTCCTAATGAAAATGGGCCTTGGAGGACTGTAGACCATGAGAGAGTACCTCCTCTTCATGACCTGGGACCTCCTAATCACCACAGGTTTCCAGAAGGGCCTCGTCCATTGGATGAGGGACATCCTGGTCCATTCTTACCTCAAGGCAGGGATGCAAGGGATTTCAGAGGGCCCCCTCCAATTGATGACTTTCACGGTGGGCCTCCAAGACCCTTTGAAGAGCCATTTGGTGGAGAGCCTCACCACCCCCCTGACATGATACCAATTGGACATGGAAGACCAGTGGAACACTTTCAAGGACTTCAATGGGCCCTGGTCACCATGGGCCTCTTCATGAAACACCTCATGCACCACCATTACAACCTATCCAAATGGCTGGCTCTCCTATTAGACAAGGTACGTTTCCTCATACAACATACTAATAGCCTGTATTTAATTGTGAAGTGAATGGTGTAAGAGGTATGCCATGTCTCAACAAGATTGACATGACATCTTCAATAAAATATTGTGATGATTATTCTATCTATAGTAATTAAGAAATAGAGGATAGTATAACTTTTCATTGACTATTAACAATGTTGTTTTTGTGTTTATTAGGTACTGGAACCCCTCCACCTCTAGCTGACCCACCAACTCCTTCCAGAATGGAAAAGAAAACTGTAGATGATCTCTTCTCCAGATTAGTCCATGCTGGTATTATTAAAGTAACTGAAGAAAGAATAGCTGATACTCCACCAAGAATAGGAACCCCGCCCATTTCTATACCATTCAACCCATACTCCCAACACAGCCCATCCCTGTATCACAACCAGGACATATTCCTCCTATACATCTACCTATACAACAGCAACCACTTCCAGTTGCTCAGCCAATTCTTCCATCCAGTAAAGTTGTGGTGCCATCATTACCTAGTCAAGCAGTTCCAGTTGTTTCACAAGCAGCAACATCCAGCTTAAACTTACTGCAAGAGATGATTGAAAAATCCAAAGAGGCTGCTACAAAAATACCACAAATTGATCTGAAAAATCTAGATGATTTAAGAAAGTAAGTATATTCTTGCTGTATTTGAGATTTGAGTACATAAACCCCATCAACTCCCCCTCCCCCACACACACACACTGAAAAAGAAAAGACATATTAATAATTATATCTTCTCATAACAGGCGTCATATAGGTATCATCAACATGCTCTATGAAGGAACACAGTGTTCATCATGTGGCCTACGATTTGCTGGTGAAGCTGCAGCATTCTACAGAGAACATTTGGATTGGCACTTTAGAAGAAATCGAAGAGAAAAAGATGGAAGGAGGATAGCCCACAAGCAGTGGTACATTCCTCTTAAGGTGATAACAGCTGCATAACATGCACCAATCTTACATACATAGCCATAAAGCAATAGACTTTGCTTGATAGCAGGCATGCACCTGGAGTAATAGAGAAGTAAAGGGGTTCTATTGTTCTGCAATCTAACATTGTCACCAGTATATCATCATCATATGAAACTGCCTACTGTATATACACCAATTTCAATAAATGTTGTCATTGCCAAAGGCAATAGGCGATAGGTCATTCCAACATGGTTTCGTTGAATACAAAGAACATTGAATCCGTCTGGTCTCAACACTAAGGGTCTATGTTCTTGACCAGAATAAGATAGAAGCATAAACACGATTCATTCCATACTAGTCTTGGATTTTGGAATGTCCTATTGCTTCATCACCTATTGCCAATCATTTTGGCGATGACAACGTTTATTGAAATAGGTGTATATATGTTCATTATTATTACTCTTACATCTCTTTGTGACAGGATTGGCTTGATTATGAAGAAATCACTGACCCTGAAGAAAAAGGTACCGTAGTTCATTCTCTTGAAATTTCTGTTTTTTTTCTCCCTAGTACTGAAACATTTTTTCTTAATTAATGAAGTTTTGAAATGCATTTAACATTATACATTTTTTTTCCACTCTTAGCTCACAGCTCCTTTTTCGACTCCGAAAAACATGACAATGATACTAATGAGACTAATAATGTAGAGGCTGATGGCAGTTGTCCTGTTTTACCTGACGATAAAGAAACTGAAACAGTAAGGCCCAAGGGGAACATGTTTACTGTGTCCCATTTCAAATCATGTGCCATTTCCTTGAGTATCATTTCTTTGTTTATCATTAATGCTATACACTACTTTTTCTCTGCTGCCTGTAAATTTACGATTTATTTTTATTCCAGAAATGTGATGTTTGTCAGGAAAAATTTGATTTATTTTGGGATGAAACTAATGAGGAATGGCGCTATAAAGATGCTGTTAGAATTGCTGGAAAGGCAAGTAGTTATGATCACCAATTCTAATAGAAAAACATTGAGGTGAAAGATATTACCCACTCTACCTCTTTGATTAGCAAAAAATATCTTAACCCCCCTGATACACATCCAGATTTTATTCCCTCCCTCCCCACTAGCCTCACTACCCCCAATGCCTTAAAGTGCTTATAAGCCTTTACACAATATTATCAGAATTGAGTCTTTAAATAGTGAATAGTTGAATGTGAAAATAATTCGTCATTTGAATGTCGGGTCTTTGAGATACATAGGTTTATATTTCCAATATGTTAATGACTTATGACGTAACATTATGGATTTGAGTTATTTTGTGGCAGCTTTTAATATTGAATGCTGGAAATTTTTGAAAACAAATTTGTAAGAACCTTTATATGTGAGTCAAGGGGTAAAAGGGTGATGCTTTTAAAATACTGTATTCCAGAACGAGTGTGGTGTTGTATATTAAATGATCCCTTATGTTACGTCATAGTCATTAACATATCGGGAATAAAAACCTTCGTATCTCAAAGACCCGACATTCAAATGACGAAATATTTTCACAATCAACTATCCACTATCTAAAGAATCAATTCTGTAAATATTGTGAAAAGGCTTATAAGCACTTTAATGAAAGCTTTGCTATTGTGTCTTTTTACCCCAAATTTCAAGAAATTGCTGGTGAAAGAAATTCAAGATGAAGTCACTGTGCATAAAAAGACAACAGCTGTAATACTGGTGGTCACGTGCTTCTGCAAATGCCATCTAAAGTGGCTTTTATTCCACTCATCTTAATTTGAGAAGCAAATCAAAATAAACTGTTTGATCTTTGATGCATCAAAAATAATTTGATGATATCTAATTGCTTATGATTTTACATTTAACAGACATACCATGATTTGTGTTATCAAGATGCTAAGGTATGTTTCATTTCATCCCTTTCCATTCATTTGTTTACCTATTTCGTTTTCTTTTATTTCCATTCATTTGTACTTTTGTTCTGTGTGGTACCCCTCTGTGTGTGCACACATTGCGCAGTGGCAATGTATTATGTGTACCATCATCGATTATCCCAATGTAAATGTTCATATGGATCAATGTCAATCAATATATTCTTTTCATCAAGTGTGGAAGTAATGTCTTTTGCATGTCCCCCCTCCCCCAATTGCACTTGACATTTAAACTACTTATTGACTGCATACTTTAGTTTATGACATATGGTGTTGTCTTCATGGTAAGATGTGTTGTGTTTGTGCATGTATTCTTTCCCATCATTCCATCACACTTTAGTGCCATATTTTAGTCTTGTTATAACGGATATTAAAATAATCTATAAATGAAAAAATGTACTTATATCTCTATCCATGACTGATGTTGTCTACCTGGTAGGAAATGATTTAAAAGGACAAATAAATTGAATCTGTAAAAAGAAAGATATTCTCTCTGCCATCACAGATAAAAAAACATCTTTATTGAATGCACTACTGATCTTCAAAAAGTGGTTTTGCAATTTCAATCAAAAACTTGGAAAACTACACACAGTCTACAATTTATATTTTTTTTAAAACTCAGAAAAGTACACTTCCATCACCCATGTATCACCCCCTAATGTGGTAATCAATCTTCCCTCTCTACAACCCCACTCTACTGGGTAAAATTCCAATCATTGTATGGTTTCCTTGTGGTAATGTTACTAGTGTGTTTTGTATTTCAAATAAAGGCTTCTTACTCCTTGAGTGTTCATTATTCATTACTATACTCTTCATGCTAACTCAATGTTTTTTGACTCAACGTTTTTCTAACTTTTATGCTGATATTCAATAAAAAAAAGCTGTTCGTAACATTACAGGTTTCATAGGTCTTTACTTGAAGTGTAAACATTCTTACTCCCAATTTTTAAAATTCAAATTATCAATCTTACAGTCCATTTTTCATAAGGAGATAAATTTGATTAAAGATTAAGTCTCGTTGCTTTTATTTTGTAAACTTACAGTTTTTAAAGATAGTTTTTTTAAATGTAATAACAAAAAGGTAGTTTGCCTAACAAGGAATGTATTTTTCTTTCCCTCTTGTTTCGGTACATCTCCTTGCCTTGCTTTGTTTCTTTTCTCATTGTGTTAACTGCACAGTCAACACATATGGAAGAAACAGATCCAGAACCAGAGACAAACACAAGCAAAGAAGCTATAGAAGAAATCCCAAAGGCTGAGAAAGAAGACCCAGATAGTGACAAGACAGCAAAGCCTGATACCAAAGAAAGTCAAACCTCAGTTGAAATTAAACAGGATTCCAAAGTGGGTGAGGATGCAACGATAAAAGAGGGTAGCGTATCTAAGGAAGATGAGGTTTCAGATAAGGGAAATGTGTTAAGTAAAGAAAATGTTGTAGAAGAGGGAGAAAAGGTGGAAGATCCAAGTAAACAGAGCACTGAAAAGAGTGCCGAGGAAATAAAAGAAGTGAAAGTTAATAAAGATATTGATGATACTGGAAGTATCAGTGTTAAAGATCAAACAACCCCTGTCGGTGAAAAATAATCCCATTCACACCACTGGAAATTGTCTACGACCTTCAGTAAGTTTGAATTAAGAAGGAAATGAGTGCTAGAAAAAATGGAACATGAAAAAATGGCAAAAAATTCTTGTGAATTGTGAAAATTATGTAAATTGATGTAGGGCCAAACTTGTTTGTGGATTGGATTGTAATTGTTTTGAAGACGAATCATTGGTACCTATGAATTCCAGATATACCTAAATGCACACACAATCTCCCATTCACATTCCCCCTTGAGATTTACTCACATCACTCATATTGCTATTATCTCCTATCCTTACCATACTTGTACTTTACCCTGTACAGAAGAAGATTCAATAAAGATTACCTTCAACAACCACTTTGTGAGGGTTGTGTCTATATTATTTAGTTATTTTGTAATTGCAGTGTTTTAAGGGGAATTGTTGATCAATGTAAATTGTTTCTGAATATTGTTTTAAGAGTTTCACTCAAGATTATCCGCTCTTCAGCAGCTTCAAAGCCAGTACATTATATTTGTTTGTAATAGCTAGCAGTTTTTGCTCTTTGCTAAATATGTATACAAGTATGCTTATATCTATCCATTATTATAAAAAAGATATAGATTTAAAATTGGTCTAATAATTTCAGGGATGCATCTGCTTTTATTAGGCTAATTCCATTTTGGTTATTTCATTTATCATGGAAAAAACAATTGACCAATTCAGGTTCTTGAATACTGTATACCATATTTTCAAGGACAGTGTGATTTATGTTAAGATAATTAGTTGTTTCAACCAATGGAATTGTATGTTTTCAAGACATGAAGAGTTGGACAAGTAAAGCACTTTGAAGACCCTATTGTCTGTTGTGTTTATTTAAGATTAAAATAAATAGATCAACTTTATTTAGAGGATGACATATGACAGTGATAACTGATAAACTTGAATTAAGCTCTCTATTTTTAACTTCTCTGAATAAGGTGATGGTACCGCCATTTTATGTGGTCATCTGAGGTTTGGCGAAGGTTATTTTTGCGCAAAGGCAGAACCTTCTACAAAGTTATTTTAAGACCCTGAGTGTTGGTTATGGCCAAGGTTTGAACCATTCATTCCTGCACAATAGTCCATGCCCAACCAACCGGGAGGTGGTAGGTTTCTACATACACTTACCTGACCCCCACTAGGGTTTTGCCTGCAGTAGCATTAATTAAAAGTTAGTCCAAGTGAGATTTCTCCACTGCTAGTGCTTTCACATGCCACCTAGAAACTCCTCAACGTATTGCACTACTCATAAAAGTACTTGTAAAAAATTACTTCTTCATATACTGAGCATGAAGAGGGAAAGGCAGAGGCGGAGATAGGATCTTAAAAGGAAGTGAATGTTGCAGGGTACGAGGGTACCTTGAGTCGATACAACAGGAAACCCATAAAAGTTGGAAAATTGTCTCGAAAAAATTGAAGCCTTGAAGAGAACCCAGCTAAAAAATGAAGATTTTTAATTACAAAAACACTTTTATAAATTTCTGTACTGAGGGAGAGGGGATGACTAGCCAGCTCTCCTTTCCACCCCTGGATTCGCCCCTGAAAGGAAATCAAAGGGAAAGCACTGATATTGCATCAGAAAACTCAACGAAAAATCCAGTCCATATCATAAATATTTCGGGTAGAACATTGTGAAAAATGTCCTCTTGCTCCTGGACCCCACAGGGAGCCTAAATAAAATACTGTAGTTCCAGTCTCCTACGACGCCGCTAATAGTGTCAGGGCGGAAGGAGGGAGTACTCCAACCTCGTTCCCAGGGCCCTCTCGGCCGACTCCAATTCAATATGGCGGTCGTCTCCCCGACGACCGCCATATTGAATTGGAGTCGGCCGAGAGGGCCCTGGGAACGAGGTTGGGAGTACTCCGGCCCGGTGTCGTCAGGCAACGCTTCACATCCCTAAGTAGCTACTTTAGGGAATGAAGCGTAGCATGACGACACCAATAGCGGCTGCATAGGAGACTAGTCTCTTCCAACATTTCCGAGAAATTCCAAAGTCTTTTAAGATTTAGGATTGGCAACTGTTTATTCCCGTATAACTGGTGATTGTTTGACTTCTTACTCTCAACACACTGACTGATAAAGAATGGACTCTTCAAGCTGGCAAAACAAGTTGTCTACTGTCAGAGAACGTAGTCTGTACGCATTTAACCAGTCCTTGTTCTGCGATGTAAAGTTCTCTGTCTTGGACTCCAATGGAGGGAAAGTCTGTCTTCAAGCTCACAAGTATGTCCTGGCCATCAGTAGTCCTGTCTTTGAGGCCATGTTCTACGGGAAATTGGTGGAGACTGGAGCTATCGATCTACCAGACTGCACCGAGGAAGGATTACAAGAAATGCTTCATTATATCTATTCAGACGAGGTGAGCTTAAGCGGAAGTAACGTCATGCAAGTTCTGTACCTGGCTAAAAAATACATGTTGCCGTTCTTGGAACAGAAATGCAAAGAATATCTTGAAGAAGAACTCAAACCCGAAGATGTGTTTGTAGTTCTGCCTCAAGTGAAGCAGCTGGGAGGAGATGACAAGCTTGAACAACATTGTTGGGATATGGTTGAAAGAGAGACTGAACGAGCTGTTTCTTCTGAACCATTTCTTGACGTCCCTCATGAAGTGTTGTGCCAAGTTCTCGGTAGAGACAGGCTGAAGATCAGAGAAGTTGACTTATTCCAAGCAGTAGATAAGTGGGTTTTGAAGAGAATAAGGCAAAAGGGAATAGAAAACAAGAAGAAGGTAAAGAGAGCCATTCTTGGTGAAGAAGCCATTCGTCTGGTAAGGTTTCCACTCATGTCCCAGAAAGAATTCGCAGAGAACGTCCTTCCAAGAAAAATGCTCAATAATGACGAGATAACGGAGTTGGTGCAGAGGTTTAGTTCTTTGGCTCCATCAACGAAAATGTTTAATGAAAAAAAGAGATGTTTGCCTGTGCCTGTTATAATCGTTCCCAGCAGTCGATTCAATAGATTTTTGGAATGGGATTATTACGTAGGATGGGGTTATAGCGCAAAAAGTATTGATGCCATTGACTTTAAAGTCAACAAAGCAGTCTCCCTCGTTGGTGTACTTCTATATGGAAGCCAAGGCAATAGTTATAATGTGGATTTAACTGATTTACCAAAATGACACGATTCTTTCATTTAGCTCTTCATTATTTCTAACTGAAGACAAATTGCTTGATGACCAATACTATGGGTTTACCGTTACCCTTGACAAGCCTGTTCCTTTAGACCCTGGAGTCAGGTACACTATAGCAGCTAAAATACTGGGACCGAGATCTTAACCATGGCAATAATGGTACAGAAAGCGTTCAGTGTGGGGAGTTGGTGATTCAATATCTTGAATCAACAAAGTCCAGTAATGGGACAGATGAAAGCGTTGGCCAGTTTCCATCAATCATTCTACAGTCAAATTAGTTATTACTGAATATATATCTACTTATTTGGGAGCAGGATAAATGTTAGGTGAGGATCTGTCATTCAAACTCAGCGACTGGTAAACTACAAAAGTAAATGGGATCTATAGTACTATTCCGGAAATGAAAAGTCATTAATATTAAATACTTGCCAGTCGACTCTATAGGAAGGAGAGATTAGAAACACGTTCTGGTTATCAGTTGTCCTGTCTTAAGGCCATGTTCAACGGGGAATTAGCAGAGACTGGTTGGGAGTAAGGTACATGATGCCCATTCAACAAAGATTCCAGGTTAAAGCAAGGGGAGGTTTACTTGACATTTGTCAGATTTCTAAAGGGGTTCAGAAATACTCTGAGAAGATTTCGAAACTGAACCCACTTGGATTCTTGCAACCTACCTCCTGAGAATAATCCTAATGTCCTGAGTGAAGGGGAGGCCAGGGGGAATTCAGTTATATATATATACACTGATCTAACTGAAGTGCATTTTATTTCTATAAGTTCTTAAAATGTTTCACGTATAAAATGATAAAACAAAAGACATTAGTATATATACAACACACTAAACAATACTTATATTAGTGCTCTGCAGTTGTACACTAGCTCCAGTCATTTAAAGTTATCTATATCTTTATATTAAACTTAACTACCTCAACCTTTCCCTACACTTGTATTCTCTGTTAGAGATGAATGCTGAAGGACAGGACATAACAGTTTTAGAGCATGCTGTAGATAACGACTGCTATCACTTGATTCCAGATACAGAGTCGTGATCAAAGATTCAATAGCTTCAGGATCTTGGGATTCCTTTGACACGGTACTCAAACAACCTGCAAACTTACTGGAGAGGTTCGATATCTCTCTACTTACACACACTGTTAACTTCTTAAGACTTTGAGCGCGAACAAGCGCGGACGTGTCCGTGTTTTCTGCTAACAAAAGCAACACTTCAGCAATCTTGTGGAACTGTTCTTGTGGAAGATGTGGTTATATTAACTGTTTTCAGTTCTATAGTCAGTTCTTTACATTTTTTTCATTTGTACAAGACGATGGCGGGGGTGCTTATATACAATCCCCGAATCTGCCCCTAAAATGAAATCAAAGGGAATCCAAATATTGCATCAGTAGAGTCCATAAACAGAATCAATGAAAAATCCAGTCAATACATAAATACTTCGGTTAGAACATCTGATTCAGCCCTATTTCACTATGACGTCACTGCTTGTTTATGTGGGGGATAGAATCGCCAAATCCAATAGAAAATTCAACAACATTTGCTCCTAGCGAAACAGTTTAATCTAAAATGGCCTGGTTTTTAAATATAATATGGGTTAATATGTACTAAAAAATATTCTGAGCGTTTGCTGGCTATTCTATTTCTCTTCGTGTATGGATACGGGTTTTAGAACAATTTTCGGCGAATTTGCGTTGATTTGACCCCCTCCGACGACCATGATCCTTTGCGTTTAAACAATAGACTGTTTTTATGTGACGTCATAGTGAAACAGGGCAATTGTGTAAAATATCCTCCTGCTCCTGTAGTTCCAGTCTCTTCCAAGAAAAACTAATATCTTATTTCCAAGAAATTCCAAAGTAAGATCCAAAGTCTTTAAAGATTTAGGATTGGCAACTGTTTATTCCCGTAACTGGTGATTGTTCGACACTTCTTACTCTCAATACACTGACTGATCAAGAATAGATGGCTTCAAGCTGGCAAAACAAGTTGTCATACTGTCAGAGAACGTAATCTGTACTGCGTTTAACCAGTCCTTGTTCTGCGATGTAAAGTTCTCTGTCTTGGACTCCAATGGAGGGAGAGTCTGTCTTCAAGCTCACAAGTACGTACTGGCTATCAGTAGTCGTGTCTTTGCAGGCCATGTTCTACCGGGATTCAGCAGAGACTGGTCCAATTATCGATCTACCAGACTGCACCGAGGAAGGATTACAAGAAATGCTTCATTATATGTATTCAGACGAAGTGAGCTTAAGTAGAAGTAACGTCGTGCAAGTTCTGTACCTGGCTGAAAAAATACATGTTGCCGTTCTTGGAACAGAAATGCAAAGAATATCTTGAAGAAGAACTCAAACCCGAAGATGTGTTTGTAGTTCTGCCTCAAGTGAAACAACTGAGAGATGACAAGCTGGAACAACACTGTTGGGATATGGTTGACAGAGAGACTGAACGAGCTGTTTCGTCTGAACCTTTTCTTGATGTCCCCCATGAAGTGTTGTGCCAAGTTCTCCGTAGAGACAGGCTGAAGATCAGAGAAGTTGACTTATTCCAAGCAGTAGATAAGTGGGCTTATGAAGAGAATAAGGCAAAAGGGAATAGAAAACAGCGGAAGAAAACAAAAGATCCATTCTTGGTGAAGAAGCCATTCGTCTGGTAAGGTTTCCACTCATGTCCCATGAAAGAATTCGCAGGGAACGTCCTTCCAAGGAAGATGCTCAATACTGACGAGATAACGGAGTTGGTACAGAGGTTTAGTTCGTTGACTCCTTCGACTAAAATATTTAACGAAAAAAGTAGGATTAAAGCTATCGTTTCCAGTAGTCGATTCATCAATTTTTCGAAAGACACATGGAATGAAAACGGTAGTATTGATGCCATTGACTTTACAGTCAACAAAGCAGTCTCCCTCGTTGGTGTACGTCTAAATGGAAGCCAATACAATAGTTATGATGTGGATTTAAGGATTTACCAAAATTGACACGATTCTTTCGCTTAGGTATTCAAGTTTTCAAACTGAAGACAAATTGCTTGATGGCCAATACTATGGGTTTACCGTTACTCTTGACAAGCCTGTTCCGTTAGACCCTGACGTCCGGTACACTATAGCAGCTAGAATACTAGGGACCGAGATCTTGCGAATGGCATTAATGGTACAGAAAGCGTCTTCAGTGTGAGGATTTGGTGATTCAATATCTTCCATCCACAATGTCCAGTAATGAAACAGATGTAGACAACGGACAGTTTCCATCAATCATTCTACAGTCAAATTAGTTATTACTGAATATATATCTACTTATTTGGGAGCAGGATAAATGTTAGGTGAGGATCTGTCATTCAAACTCAGCGACTGTAAACTATAAAAGTAAATGGGATCTATAGTACTATTCCGAAAATCGAAAGTCATTAATATTAAATACTTTGCCAGTGGACTCTATAGGAAGGAGAGATTAGAAATACGTTCTGGTTATCAGTTGTCCTGTCTTAAGGCCATGTTCAATGGGGAATTAGCAGAAACTGGTTGGGAGTAAGGTACATGATGCCCCATTCAACAAAGATCCAGGTTAAAGCAAGGGGAGGTTTACTTGACATTTGTCAGAAAGGGATCCAGGAACATTCTGTGAGAAGATTTCGAAACTGAACCCACTTGGATTCTTGCAACCTACCTCCTGAGAATAATCCTAATGTCCTGAGTGAAGGGGAGGCCAGGGGGAATTCAGTTATATATATATACACTGATCTAACTGAAGTGCATTTTATTTCTATAAGTTCTTAAACTTTTTCACGTAGAAAATGATAATACAAAAGTATATATACGACGCATTACTGAAACAATGCTTATATTAGTGCTCACTCTAATTATATCATTACTCTATAATCCCATATAAGCAACTATTGTATTATTTTTAATTTCTCTTTCCTGTCCAATTTAAAGATTATTTTGGATCGTTTCCATTCGCATTCTTTCGAGGAAAACTATGACTTATGGAATCAGTCTAGTATAGTTTGGGATGATATATTTAATCTGCAATAGAACTACATGTCTGTCCAATTTAGAAGTAATTGCATTCAAAAATTCCACTGACAGCCAAATTGGATTCGGCCTATCGGCCACTTCCAATATTGTCAGAATTTTTTTCATCCAGTTATTTCCAAATTGGGCAGCATGTTGTCCTATTACATATACTAATCATCTAACGTTATCTATATCTTTATATTAAACTTAACTACCTCAACCTTTCCCTACACTTGTATTCTCTGTTAGAGATGAATGCTGAAGGACAGGACATAACAGTTTTAGAGCATGCTGTAGATAACAACTGCTATCACTTGATTCCAGATACAGAGTCGTGGATCAAGGATTCAATAGCTTCAGGATCTTGGGATTCCTTCGACACGGTACTCAAACAACCTGCAAACTTACAGGAGAAGTTCGATATCTCCCTACTTACACACACTGTTAACTTCTTAAGACTTTGCGCACGAACAAGCGCAGACGTGTCCGTGTTTTCTGCTAACAAAAGTAGCACTTCAGCAATCTTGTGGAACTGTTCGATTGTGGTGGATGTAAGTTCAGCTAGCGCAGAAATGCCCGCAGTAAATATTTCTAAGTGGTCTTTACTGAGAGGATCGTCGTTTTGCTCAGTGACGCATGCGTCAATCCATTCTCTAACTCTCTTGTCAACATCTTTTGTCTTGTTTGGTATGTGGGACAGGTTGAGATCCTTGAGGCACTCCGAAATTTCACTCTCAAAGTCCTGTTCTTCGTCGTCGTCATTTTCTTCTTCATCCTCAGTAAATTTTACGACCTCTTGAATTGTTCGCAGCAAAGGTTTTACAGACTTTAAGTCCTCGCTTGACAAATCGATAAAGTGCGCTTCCACCTGAAAGATAAGAGAATGCTGCTCAAAAAGATTTCAAAGTTGCTCGTTATTCGTTTGCAACTAAGCAGTAGATAACGTTGAAGAGCACACAACTGGCAAAATTGCTCGTTCAAGAATGTGCCGCGCATACCATCGCCTTTAGAGTATCCTACTTCAAATATTCCTCTGTCTATAGCTCTACAACAACTTGGGAACAAGAACCCAACTAGTTAGAATTACCTTGGAAAGACTATCCTTGGAGAGGATCTCCAGTGCTTCTAGATGTGCTAGTCCCTGGAACTTATCGAATTCTGTACTGAAAGTAACTATGGTTTCCTTGTGGTCGGGATGGGAGGCTTTGTATTCTGCTTCTTCTTTTGCTTCACGAAGCATCTGCAAAAGAATACAAACTATTTAGACATTGAACCAGTGACAATACTACTAGCTCTCATTAGACCCTCCCCATCCTTTCGAAACTGTCCTTCATTGGTGAATATTGAAGACTTTCTGAAATTAGACCTATTTACTTTGGGTGTAATGTTTTCCTATTTCAGATCATTCTCTGAATATAAGATTGTTTGAGTGGTATCCATATTCATGTGTCTTCTCATGCATAACTGTTAAACAAAGAAACTATACTCTAGGAAATGAAATGTGGTCTGAAATGGAAAAAACATTATTCACAAGGTAAAGGGTCTTTGAGGCAAGGAAAGGGTCAAAAGTATTTTCAATAATAATGTCCAATACCTGTGATAAAGTTGGTTCTTTAGGCATTAGAACTTCTCTCCTACTCCTCAGACCAGGGTCTCCCTCTGAGATCACATCCATGGTCTTCTTGCCGATGTACTCCAATGCACCAAGGCCTTCAGAAACAACATCAGTAAGACCTCGCACACCAAACCCTGCAAAATATGAGCTATCTTCCTCCTCACCTAGAGAGAGAAAAAGAACCGCTGTTTGTATTTGCTAACTAAAGCCTGTTTCTTTGGGAACTTGGACACCATTTTTGTGGCGACAGAAAGTATCTTGTTACTCCTACGAGCAAGTATTCTGATATTCCATTACAAAAGAAATGATTGACTTTTTTCTAGCACAAGATTTTAAAAATCTATTGTCTTGTAATCAAGGCAGGTATCATAGAAAGGAAGGGGATCATGGAAGGGGGAGGGGGTGGGGATTTAGCCTAACCACATTTTGCCTAGTAATATATTTTACAACCACCACTCCCCTAACAGGGCTCTTCTGTCAGGTCTCAGATCCCAGACAAAAACTCATGGGAAGGGAGAGAACAACACACTAAAAAAACTCAACTCACATATAATCCAGTCTGAGCCAGGGCTCTAACCTGGACCACAGTGGTGAGAGGCAAGTGGTAAACCACTACGTCACCCATAATATACATTTAATAATAAAGTCTACAACCCACTCTTAGTCTTATGCATAGTTATCTACCTTTTTTTGAAATCCAAGCCCCTCACTTTCAGTGGTGCACTGTATTCCTGTTAATTAATAAAATTCCTACCTTTAGCTTGTTCAATGCTCTCTGGTGTTGGTCCCTCTGGTGGAGATTCTGTTGTTGGTTCAGTTTCAATAACCTTTTCTGGCTGCTTTTCTTTGGTCTGCTTCTCATCTTCAGTTATTTTTTTAGCCATTACCTCTGGTTCAGGGATCCCAAGTGATGTCTCTACCTTCTCAATGACAGAAGACAACCCTGATGACACTGAGGACAACATGGTTCCCCAACCACCCCACCCCCATACATCTTCACAATGAGGTTCAGCACCCTCTTTTGGTGGAGGCTTGATGCTAAAAAATGTTGAAAATTAGAAAATAATATTAATATCTATTATGAACCTGACCTGGGCCGGGTTGCCCGAAGCTGGATTAGCGCCAATCCAGAATTAACTCTATAGGTCTTATTAGTCTTATTAAGAGCTAACCCAGAATTAGCAATAATCAGGCTTTGAGCAACTGGGCCCAGTGCACCAACCAAGCTACGCTTCACTATTAATGGATAAACATTAGTTTGCAAAAGTAGGGGGGAAAAGTGAGAAAATAGCAAAAACTGAAGCAAAGTTTATCATTCAAAATCACTAAAATTTCAAGGCCCCAATTACTTCCCCCATCCCCGATAAATAATGAACGAGCTCTACTAACCTTTCACCAACTGCTTCTGCAGACTTCTCCGACGAAGTTTTGTCAGCTTTAGCAGAATCCTCAACATTAGCTTGACTTTCATCTGGGGCATTTTCTTTCGACTTTTCTTCAACGTTACTATCTTCTTTCTTTTCATTGGAATTTCCCTTTTCTTCTTCTACTTTAATACTTTGAAAGTCTTCATTGTCGTCTTCTTGATGAGTACTTTCTTTGTGTACTTCGAGTGTCTCGTCTATCTGTACATGTGTCTTCTCTAGCTCACTAGTGTCCACATTTGGCTTCTCTGAGTCGATGTTAAATTGTATTTCCTCATCATCACTCACATCTTGCGCAACGGTGCCATCTCCAGAAGGCTTTGCATCTTCGTTTCCTTCTGGTTTATGTTCTTGAAGGCCAAAATGAGAGAGATCTTCTTCCACGTCTGCAGATTTCGAGCTCCTTATGTCAACCCCTTGATCAAAACCCGTCGGACAAGATTCACTACTATTCAAGGAATCCCCTTCCGTTTTCTCAATTTCCTTCGATTTAACTGAAGGTAAAGAAGACAAAGTTTCTGGAGCAGCCATTTCTTGTGTTTTTTCTCCTGTTTTCTCCTTAGTTACTAGACTTTTTGACGTGGAATTTTTCCCATCATCAGCTGACGTGGCTAAAGATGGCGGTCGAGGATCTTGTCGACTCTCTTCGCCTTCATCGGCACTTTCGAAGTCGTCTTCGTCTTCACTGCTCTCTGATTTTACTCGATTGCTTCTCTTAGTTTTATCCATCGCTGATCATACGTTTTAACGGTGTATTAATGTTAAATTTCTCCACAATGTTTAGTTCAGAGATCGATATTCGATTCCAGAACCATTAATGACCGTGAAGGCCTAGGATCTAGATACATGTTGTGGTTACCATTCTTCCACGGCAATCCAATACAATCAAATTTAAGGTGGCTCGTGCATGCAAATGGTGTCGCCTAGCGACAGCTTCTCCAAATTAAATCCAAAGGCAATTGTTTTGCATAAGAAGAAATTTTCATAAAAGACCCTAACTTTAAAGAAGTTTCTTACCAAAACTGACCAGATTCCTTTTCAACGAACTCATTTCATATCAAGACAATAGTGCAATTTAGCATAACAAAAAAGCTACTGAAAGGGATTCTGGAAATGCAGGTATGAAACGTCACCATATGTTTGAGGTCTATGTTAACTACACATTTATCACAACAAGCGGACAGTAAAAGTAATTTTTATCTCTAAGACCTTTAAAAAAACTTGGACAAGCTGGCGAGCCAGAGCAGTTTTTTCCCCGCAGATACTATTTGATTCCTAGCTAGCGGTGTACGTGCTATTTGTTTCATAATACGCACACTATACCTTTGTTTTATCCAATCAGATCAAGTAAAACTGTTATCATGACAATCAAAACACACTAGACATCGAGTCCAATACTATAGAACTCGATCGAAAAATGATAGAAAAATCTTTTAGCTCTGAGAAAAAACTCTGTGGACTTTTGTTTGATTGTAATTTTAGTACTTTAGTAGTAACAATTAATTACTGGAAAGCCATTTATAACGGATCCGTTAAGTCAATCCATTGCAAAAATAATGTTCTTTTATTGTCACATTTCGTCACATCGTTTTCCAAACGTAATAATTTTCAAAACTGAGTGTTATTTTTTGTGTGCAATGATTCAAAACTTGAAAAATATTTTTCTTATTGAGTAAAAGTGGAAAATTATCCAAACTAACAGTATGTTTCGCCTCGCTTTTTCATTAAAAATACATCAAAAATGGTAGGTTTTCTTTCTAAAACCCCTTAATTTAAAAATTGCGGTATTTTGAGATGTGTCGGCCTTTGACCAGACCATCTGTGTGCGATACATTGAACTTCTTTGAGTTTGCTGGGAAAAATGTAACAAGTTTTCAAAGTATATGAAAATCATGTGAATAATACGATGAATTCATCTGATTTACAGGAATAAATGTTTTGCTGATGGCTTGAAATGGCTTGAAATGGCTCGAAATGGCTCGAATTCGTTATCTTACAGGTGTTGATTATTTTTTGTTATCATATTATCATTTTAACACCTTTTCTGTTCAAGTTATGATCATAATTCCCACGTATCGGCCATTCCGTGCAATCATACTAGATGTGAAGCTTCTATTCCAAAGGTAAATGCTTAAAAATATACTGAAACACCACAAACCACATCATAATGGTTGGTAGAATCAACGAGATTTAAAAACTGTGCACATTCTAACGGTTTTGGAGTTCATTCTGTTTTGGAACCTTTTTTTGGATAAAACCATTAGTGCGTTCGAAAGGCTTTACGTGAAAATTTGGGTCAGGAATAAAATTCGTTTAGAAATATTTAATGAGACGGTTCAGGACAAGAAGACGGCGATGAAAATCCGGTGAAAATTGTATACCAAGGTAACTATTATATAAATTGCACCTATATTAGGCGAAGTAAAGTTGATATTAGTTCAAGTTATTATCGGAAAATTATGCAGTATTTTGCCATACAATTCATTCGAATGTAATAAACTGTAAATTGGACTTATTAGAGAAACACCATGTTCCTCAATTGTACATTTTATTTTGGAATTGAGCTTTAAAATTTCAAGTAATTAGGAAGTTATTCTGTAGTTATGCCGCTTATTCATTAATTATTCTTCAAGTTCTTCAGCTTCTGATACTTGAAAACTGTAAACTAATAATTTGAAGAGATGTTTTTTTCAGATTTTCAGGTTCTCAAAGAAATCTTTAAGAGCTTAAACTTTCCTTCTTTTTTCTCTTTGTGTTCACTAGACTTTGCTTTTGAGTAAAGAAAAAGAAACAAAAATTAATTGTTTAAACAGTTTTCTTGCTTGGAATTAAAACTAGATAATGTGTTGATATCTAAAGAAAATCTTAAGGCCCGGATTCAATAAGAACCTAAAAATCTTCTCAAAATGTTTGCTATTTTGCTGATGATCATTGCAATAACATGTCATAGATATTGTAAAATGCAGAAATTTTCTTTCAAAACTGCTAATTTGTAGAACAAATAGACTTTATATATTCATATTTTTAGCTTTGATTTCTTCAAATGGCCACCCAAGCATTCAAGAACAGAACTACACTTTTGAGTTTAACATACATGTTCCGGCAGTGACCTCTGCTATCATCAGTGGATGTAAGACTAATTAGCGGTGAGCTATAAATATGAGAATCGAGAACAATAGAATTAACATAATGTTATAAGTCATAAATACTCATAAAATTTTGATTTATTTATCTGTATCTCTTCGACTAGTTATGTTTGGTAAAATATCCAAAATGAAATATCCGCTACGCGTCGTGCTTCTCCTAACACTTCTCTCGTGTTCTGCCAACCCCGCATGCTTTATAACTGCACACACACGCGCGCGCGCGTTTTCTATTTCTTCATTCGTAAAGCGCCTATCAAGAATTAATTTAGGCGCTCAGGAAAAAAGATTACACGAAATATCGCAATTTGAATGCTAATTTAAACAAATGAGTCTTAAGAGATGATTCGAAGAACGAAAGATTTGCATTGTTTATTATTGAAGACTGAAGAGAGCTCCAGAGTTCTGGAGCATAAAAGCGCAACCATAATTCTTCATATACACCAACTTACACAGTTTTACAAATATCTCAATTAGGACTTACAGTTGAGTTGGGCATGGCAGGAATGGACAAAACATGGAAGTATTCCTTGTTCATGAAGAACCCCAAAGAAAGAGCAGGAGTTATGTCAAGGCTGTCATTCTGCTGGATGAACAGCATTATAAAGATAGGCAATCGTCGCGCGCTTGATCCGTGCGATCTTTATCCCCTCCTCGACGAAGACAGATCCAAAGAATTGACTGAAAAACTCGACACATCCTGGAGTCAAGAGATCCGAGATTCGTACCTTAAAGGCAGGGAAGCCAAGTTGACAAGAGCCTTGATACGAATCTTACAATGGAGTGAATTTGCTTTATTGAGTTTTTCACTGTTCATTGGCGTCGCTTGCAATATTCTTCAACCTCTTCTGCTGGGTCTCTTGCTGTCCGCGTTGTTAGGGAACAAGAATGCACGGGGTGATCCGCTGGTGTATGTGTTCTCGGCTGGTTTGTGTTTCAGCTCACTGCTCAGAGCTGTCGTGCTCAATCAGTTCCATGCTAAAGCACAGTTACTGGGAATGCGCTGGAGGTCGGCAACGACAGGTCTTATTTACAAAAAGGTATAAATACCACAATTGTGCAATGCACATTGTCTATTAATATTTTTATGTTAATATGTAGTATATTGCATGTACAGCGTGGGCAATACACATAAAGTGATTGTTCAATGTATAATGTGTTATACGCCACCTTTCTACAAGCCCTGCATTGCATATATACAGTGCGCAAACCATATGCGAATTTTGCGCAACGAACGAAAAAATAGCATATATACTGCATCTACATTGCACATGTGAATAATACTAAATTTTATAATGTATTTGTGTTGTGGGCAGTACGCACTTTACATGAAGTTTGCGCATTGTATATAGAAGTCATATATGCATACACAGCCTGTGCACTGCAAACAATGTCATTCTTATAAATTATGTAAGGTTTCCATTTCTCAATCACATCCATTTCCAGTGATACATATCCAATCCATCTCAGTCACATCCAATCCATTTCAAGCACATCCACTCCAATCACATCCAATCCATCTCAATCACATCCAATGACTAGTCCTTCGTACAAGTATATCTGTGGAAATTCCATGATCAGTCAATTCAAGCAATTTCCAGCTTTTGTCGTCCAGTGTCACCCTATTTGCTTAAATACTTTTTTCAAACCGTAGGCTCTGAGAATGAGACAAAAGGAGATGACGAAGACATCCAACGAAACGGTCCTCGAGCTGGTAACACGTGATTGTCAGCGCTTTGACCAGATTATTCTAAAAACAGGATTCCTGGTGGAAGGCTCTTTGGAAATCATCGCCATCACTGCGTTTCTATGGCAACTGATAGATCTCCCAGCATTGACTGGTATGGTGTTCGTGGTGTTTCTGATTGGCTACTACATTGGGATATGGGATGTGTGCATCAAGATGAGATCGAGAATAAGACACTGGTTGGATCGACGCATGTTCATTATTAATAACATTGTGTCCAATCTCCGGTGTGTTAAGATGAATGCTTGGGAGGGAATATACAAAGAGAAGGCGCTGAAATATAGAAGGTTTGTTGGGGATTCTGTATATGATTACTTACATGTAGGAATGTTAATCAGATGATGCCAACCAGAAACAGCATAAATCTAACCATAACTAGAAATTCTAATGATTGTTTCTACGCGTGAAATCCGTATCGCATGACAAAAGCCTCAAAAGCGCGGATTTCTGCTGAACAATAGACCTATCTCGAATTCGCTTGACTGACCACGAAACAATGGTTTGAAGTCGAGATTGAAATTGATTCTTTTATTCATCAAGTTCAACCTCGACTTGAAACCATTGTTTCGTGACCTGTCAAGCGAATTTGGGATAGGTTTATCGACCGTAATCTCCGTAGCAACCTACTGCTAAATATAAATCACGTGGATAAATATCACGAATCTAATCATCGTCCTACAATGTCAGGTACCCAAGCCCTATCTGTCATGTGCTATCAGCCATGCACAGGGTTTATGATTTTATCCTTTAATATAGACTTGGAATAAAGACGAAAAGTCCTTGCACTCATCATGCTAAATATACTTAACATCTTCAATTTATATCCCCCAAAGTCATGAGCATTTAAAAAAATAATTCCTTAATATCGTGCCGACACCGAATCGTCGCGCTAGTTTTGTCTTTTATCTCGTTTGTCTTTTTTTAACTTTGGAATTATATGTTGTTACAGAAAAGAAGCACAAGTGCTGGTGCAAAAAAGCGCCATATTGGCATCCTTCGCAACTCTATTTTACACCAGTACAACAATTGCAGTGTTCGTTTCCTTGACAACACTAGCCGTGGCTAACGTGCAACTCAACGTGTATAACATCTTCATGACTGTAGCGCTGATACGAATGATTAGGCTTTCTTCATCGTCGTTGTATGCTTCAGCAGTTAGTTACATCAGTGAATACTCCTCCTCTGTCAGTCGCATCCAGGCGTTTCTTCAAATTGAAGAACCATCCCATCTTGGAACGAAGAACAATAAGCTCAAAAGGTCCCTTAAGTCTAGATCTTTCCTCGACTTGACAAAGAATGAGCTCTCTGAGTTCATTACTCGAGACGACGTCAACAAGATTTACTCTGACATTAAGAAGACCTCGGCTCTTGAGATTCCTAAGTATAACGAAGAGTTTGCCGAAAATTCAGATCCTGAAAACCTTCCCGAGAGGTTCGTATCGTCGAGCAACCTAACTTGTTACTGGAATGGGGAAAACAAAGCCCCTGTCTTGCATAATCTGACATTCAAAGCAAATGCTAAAGAGTTGACGCTCATAAATGGACCCCCAGGGTGCGGAAAGTCGTCTCTTTTAGCTGCAGTCTTGGAGGAACTGCCCGCCATTGAAGGGACCATTGCGCATGAGGGTAAGATTGCCTATGTACCACAGAACCCAGTGATTTTCACACAGTCGTTTAGACAGAATATTACCTTTGGTCGAAGTTTTAATCCCTTTCGGTACCAGGCTGTTATCAATGCCTGTAACTTGCAGAAACTCTTAGATAAACTTCCCGACGGAGATTTGACAATCATAGGCTCACAGGCGATACAGCTGACCGATGACCAGAAGGCGCGCATATGTCTTGCGCGCGCAGCATTTGCTGATGCAGATATTTACCTTCTGGACGATCCACTCAGACTTGTAAACCCTAAATCTGCTGAAAAAGTATTTGATAAGTGCATCTGTGGACTTTTATCTAAGAGACTTCGGATTATGGTCAGTAGGCAACTGCAGTATGTTGAACAAGCCGACCAAATCCTAACCATACGAGGCGGGACTATAATCAACGAGGTGACGTCACCTATGATGGGTTATAGACCTGCAAAGCTGCACGGTGTTGGATATGGGAACGATTTTAAAGAGAGAGTGAATGATTCGTTGATGAGAGATGAACCCGAGGTTATGATTCCTTCTGACAACCATCAGAACGCACAGGTCGTGGAAGCTGCCGTACAAACCGTAACATGGACGACTTATTGGGAATTCTTTAAGATCGGGCTATGTAGTCCACTGATTCCGATGTGCTGTCTCGTATTCCTTGGTGTGCAAGGTAGGAATTATTACGATAGCATAGGAATAATATCTTACGTTGACACACGCGGCAATCAAAATGCTATACGTTGTGAAGCGCAAGCAATATATATTAATATATCCGTGAAAACATTTGTAAGGGATATATATTGCACAGATTTGCACAAATTAGTAAGCTCAGTAGAGCTCAGTAGACTGTACACCTTAACAAAACTTTGCACTAATTCGTACAAACTTGTTAGTTAAAGTTTTCACGAATATATGATATGGACTCAGAAGAGGATCCAGGGCTATCCCAAGCGCCTTTGCGTGCTTATTATTGTTTTCTTTGGTTTAAACTGGTTTATGTGCATCTTTTTGTAAATATAATTCTATTAATAACCAAAACAATACTAGATATTTCTTTAGTATTTAATGAAGTTATATTCGACTAATTTGGCAAACAAAATTAGTCAGTTGTAGGGTCTGTACTGAACCGGAAAGTACTCAAAGAGTACTCCCGTTTTTTGACGAGTATCTCTAAACTTCTTAAAGAATTTAGAAAATAGATGTCGCTATAGGAGGTATGACATACGCTCTGCTCTTTCAGCTTCAAAAATATTAATTTATAGCGCTTTAAATGGAAAATGTTATATCTCACACGCAATGCACGACGGGATAACTTTGGATCCTCCATTGTTATGCACTCTAAATCATTTTCAATCTCTTTTTTGACAGTTGCTCTAACAGCGCCAGACGTATGGCTTCTATACATCAGCCATACATCAACCAACCTGATGACAAGCGATGAGACATGGTACATCTACGCAGCCCTTGTCGCAACGTCTTTTTTCCTCGTCATCTTTCGTGCAGCGATTTTCATCTCCACCATTCTCAGGTCATCCGATCGACTCCACGATAAGCTGTTAGAAGCGATACTGAAAGGACCAGCTGACTACTTTGATAACAATTCTAAACACGCGATACTTAAGTGTTTCTCCAAAGACGTGGCTTCGATGGACGAGCTTCTCCCTGGGGTGTTCCTGGACGCCATGCAGAGTACTCTATTCAACTTGTCTGCTCTCCTTCTGCCGTCGTTTTTGAATCCATTTATCTTTCTTTTTGCGATTCCTCTGTTGTTGTTGTTCATCTGCTATTGGAATTATTATCTGAAAGCATCGAGGCAGATCAAGGTTCTTGAGAGTAATAATTGTGTACCGGTGTTTAAGCACTTCTCTGAAATGTTAAATGGAATTATGGTTATTCGACAATATGATGTGCAGGAAGAATTTACCGAAGAAGTATTCAGGTAACGAATATCTTAAAATCTACAATTAGACTTCGTTCCTTTACTCCGCACCCCGCTTCAGGGTCGTGTCAATGTTTTTTTCTTCTCGTCCACCCTAGATTCTACTTCACTCTTTAAACCCTGGACAAGATAAGTAGCTTTCTTGTAATCAAATCTAGCAATTATAGATCTACAGGCGGAGTGCAATCGCAGTGTACGCGCGCTGTGTGCGCAAATAAGAGGCTCGCCAAACCTCCCACCAAAATCGATATCAATAATTCTAGGAAACCAAAGCAGTTAGTATCTATAATCTTAAGTACCTTATCTATCTTTGCTTAGGTACCAAGATACATACAGTCAAGCATTTTGTGCTGCAGTTACGTGTGAGGCTTGGATCGGTTTGCGCATTGATTTGCTGTCCATGGTGTTCCTGTCTATCGTTGTCTTTGGTGCGCATTTCATGAACTTAGATGCAGGTAATTAAGTAACTGTTATTCTATGTAACTTTAGCATATCTTATGTTGGTCTAACTAATTTGCGTCAAACTCGGTTAACTTTGATTGCGGGGCTGTGACAAAATACGTTGCTTTGTAAAATCTTACCAACATTGAATTGGTCACTTACACGCAGCAATATTTCTTTTCTTAGCCCTGACAGGCATATCTTTAGTATACGCCATACAAATGGCCTGCGAGATGTCCATATATGGTGTTAAGCGCTGCTCTGATGTAGACAGCTACATGACATGCGTACAAAAGGTGATGGACTTGGCCAAGATTAAACCTGAACCAGGCTACAACATCCGGACCCGTCCCCACGAGCCTTGGCCGAGCGCGGGACGAATACACTTCGATCACGTTAGCCTTGCATATAAAACAGGTGGGAAGAAGGCTTTAAAGGATCTGACCATGTCAATCTACCCCCGCGAAAAAATAGGTATCGTGGGTAGAAATGGCACAGGGAAGTCTTCTATCATTCACGCCTTGTTCCGCATGCCGGAAATCGATGGCCAGATTATTATTGACGACGTGGATGTCAAGGGAATGAACATACAGCGCATGCGTCAGGGAATTTCCGTCATAACCAAAGATCCTATTATCTTTTGTGGCAATGTGCGCGCCAATGTCGACCCTTTTAACCAACACACAGATCGACAAATCTGGGAAGTCCTTGAGAAGACGCATATTCGCGCATGGGTAGAGGCGCTACCCAAACAGCTGTACCAGGACATGGGGGATTGCTCATCAACGCTGGGACCAAGTGAGAAGCAGCTCTTTGCTATTGCAAGAGCACTTCTTCACAACGCTAAGATACTAGTCATGGACGAGGCCACTGCTGGCGTCGACTACAAAACTGACCGACTAATCCAAGAGCTGATTCGATCCAAGTTCAGGAATACTACTATTATTACCATTCCTTACAGGCTGAGCACTGTTATCGATTATGACCGCGTAATGGTTCTTGATAATGGTCATATCACCGAGTTTGATAAACCGGAAAAACTGTTGAAGAAAAGTGATGGCTTTTTTGCGCATCTTTACAACAGCCAATGCGCAATGTAATCTTCAGTTATTCGCTTTAAATTTCAACAAAAACCCGAATAATTGATACCTAATAAAATAAGGAAAACGCTAAAGAAGCGCTTCTATACTGCGCACTCTGTATAAACTTAGACGTGGTTCCTTTTGTACTCAACTGGCTGTCAGTTTATGAAAATCTTGATAACGCTCGGTTTGAAAGTAGTTTTTTCCCCTCCATATCCAAAGATCTTGGTCGATAACGTAGAGTAATTTACTTTAGTAAAAAACACGTTTGTTTTATTGTAAGGCCTAGAAATAATCTTATAAAAATCTAATAATCCTTATCAATATCTGGTGATAACTAGTAGAACTAGCGAGGACTGCGTCGGTGTTTCTGAAAAAAAACGTAGATACTTGTCCCTTTCCACAGTTCCCTGCGCCATCTTGAAGGGTAGCCGTGCCTTTGCATTGAAGCAAGACGAACGGTGATCTTGCAATGATAGAGACCTTTTTTAACACCTTGGACAGTTATTCACGTCTCTCTCATTGCAAGCTCACCGTTCGTCTTGCTTCGATGAAAAGGCACGGCTACCTTTCAAAGGGAACTGTGAAGGGGACTATTACCATAGCAAACCAACTATTAATTTCCTATACTCGAAATGAAGTAACGATCCATCAGATCGTTTGGTGATCATGATCTCTTAATCCATCAATCTGTTATATACATCATTTATGCCTTTTTGGTAAATACGTTCCGCTAAATCTGTGAAGGTTCTTTCTCCTAGCTCCCTGGTTCTTTGATTCAAGTCAAATTTTTAAATTGAGTAGTTGCAAAAACAAAACAAAAAAAATCATGAACATAAATGGTTAAAAGAATACGAAAAAAGTGGGATGCAAACATGATAAAGTTTTTCCATGTTTTCCCAGTTTAACCTCCATTTTCCCTGTTTTCCCCTTTGACGATTAGTTTACACTTTTAGGTAATAGCACCTCATTCCTTTTTTTTCATTCTTGAATTGTTTATTGATTTTTATTTCTATTTTTCAGCAAATGAAATAATTCTAGAGATAACAATGATCCCCCTTAAACTGTATAAGCTCACTTAGTCATGAATAAAGTTAAATTGAAGGGAAGAAAAATGAGAATTCCACAAGCAATAGAATAATTGGTTAATTCATCAGCAACAGAAACAAACCTTGAATACTTAACTATAACTTTAAAGAAACAAACCTGGCTGTGAGTTAATATTTTGTTGATGCATTGTCAATGCTATTGTACATTATCTAATGCAACCTTGATATTTGTGGCATGAAAATTAAGCTCACTAATTCAGCTGAATGCTTTTGTTTGGTTACAATTTTGGTTGAAACTTGTGCTTCAAATACAAAAATGTTTTTTCCGTTGGACAGCATAATTTGTACACTATCCTTCCACCTTGTTTATTCATGTCGTAGTTACCTTTTGTGAAAAAACTTTCAATAATATCTACATGTAACTTCTTCTGTAACTCTTCCTCCATTTAAATAGCATACATTGAATGTACACTGTAGTCTTTAGTATACTATATATTTTCCCATATTTTTGTACATAAAATAAATAATGTCCACTAAATCCTACTTCAATAAACGTAATAAAAATTTGACGGGCCAGGAGAGCTGTGTCCTCTAGATCTGTTCATAAGACTTTGTAAGTGTCGTGACTGTTCAACAGCAGCAGTCAGTCTTCTATGAAAATCTTTATACAATGCGTCACCGCCGCGAGGTACTCTGAACATAAATCCTTCAAGTGAAAGCATACACATTCCTTTGCCATTCATTAGGAACTTATCAGCAGTTACATCTCTTACATTATATCTTTCACTTGCCCACTTAAGCCATTCAAGAACTTCCCACTTTGTCCAAATTCGAGGATCTACAGATGAAACAAAATATGGTGGCTGATTTCAATATCTCTTCATATTAACTTATTGATACCCTCGAAACAACCTCTGGGAGATCAATATCAGGGCATGGTTAACTTGCTGATCAATTTATTAGAATTTAGCTTGGTGGTACCAGCTTGTTAGGTTTTGCTGATTGAGGAATACTTGAGAGCCGGGGAAAACCTTTGCAATCAAAGGGCTATAACACTCTATCTAGAGCATTTTATGCAGGTTAGTGCACTGGTGATATGCCATCCTTGATTCGATTTTTGGCATATCTAATTGCGATTCTAAAGTACAACTTCCAGAAAGAGCATATTTTTGGGGGGGAAATGATCATGATTTTACCTGGAGGAACACGAGGCTGTTCGAAATTGAAGACATTATCTTCATCATCTATATCAGGTACAACACAGTCCTCCGTTTCTGACGTACTTCCTTTCTTCCTTGTTGGGGAGGGAATTTCTAAAAGATAAAGTGGAAAAAAACATGTTGATGCAAATTAATTTTTAAAACAAATTTAGGAGAAGCGTTAAAATTAAAATTGTTGCAGTTTAGTGAAAAACTAAAATATTTTCAATCTTTATCTTGGCCTTTCTTGTCTTTATTGATAAAATTTATGTCGAGGCAATTAAAATCTGATGACATCTATTTGTACCATAGTGTAAGACTAGCTGAAAAATTCAGTATATTTTGTTAAGTCATCTATTATGATATAGCTATAATTATTGTAATCTTACATGTCTCTATGAAATATTTTAGGTAGTAAACAAACTCACTGCTTTTCATAATGGTATTTTCTTGGACAGCTTTTGTCACATGTTGCCTTGGCTTTTGATCTTTTTCAAATCTATGCCCAAGGAAGATATTGGCCAATCTCCTAACTCTTATTCAGTTCAATTAAAATTTAATATAATTGAGAATGTGCTAGATTCCTAAGTTATTTTAGGGTATATGTTGATGAAAATCCCTTAAGGTATGTGCAGATACAAAAGATTATTCTATAAACACCCACATCAACATTGAAACCTACTCTTTGGCTTTATACCTTTGAAATTTAAGACACTTTTTAAAAAGCTCAAGACCTTGTTTATACCTACAAAGTACTAAAATAAAGTGCTAGCAATTGTTGTATTCTGCTTACATCTCGAAGTAGATTGGAAAATACCTGGGAAATGTGTAAGACAAGCCAATACTAGCTAGAGACTATAAGAATCGCATAAACAAACTATACCAAAATGATTGATGAAATTTCTAAACATTGGGCCTTTTTTGGCAAGAATAAATAGTAGGTATTGTTCTGATCTGTGGTGTGCGTACAACCAAATTCTTTAAAAAAATTATCATTATTTCTTTTCAATTATTAGGACTATTATGAGACATTTAAAGAATGCAAAAATAGAAAAGAAATGCATGCAATTAGTTCCTGCAATTTCATTTTCAAAAATTCTTATAACTAGTTGATCTAGAGTGATTTATGTATACTATCAGCTGAACAACCACTATCTCTCACCCACTATGTTTCAGAAATTTTAGCTTCAAAGTTTGGTTTACAGCACACTTCATCCCACACTATTTGACATGTTATTATAATCGTGGTTTAAATTGGCAATATAGTTACGTACTACGAGAGAGAGTATACAGCTGTGGGGCACATAGAATAGATCAGTGCTTGATCCTCTGACAAAAAGATTTAATCCATCCCCCAGTCAGCAAACACACTTTCTACTTCAACTCAACGCTTCAATACCAGCCAACGCACAAAATCTGATGAAAAACAAATAAACCTAGTTCCACCACGATTTCATGAATTTTTTTTTAACGAACAGCCTTGAAATCGATAAGCGAAAATTCAATTAAAAACCCTTATAGAATGTGAGACCTGAATTCCTTCAAACAAGCTTCTATATTAAAACTAAAAACTATTTTTTTAAATTTTTCCTTTTTATTCAATTTGAATCTATTATGCTTAAAAAGTATTTTTTGAATATGACTCGTTATG